>OX578147.1:12065746-12665746 GCA_951213105.1 Amaurobius ferox
ATTAGTTTAAAGAGGAGCCCGGATATCCAGACCTTATCAAAGGCTTTTTGGATATCCAGGTATACAATAGTGGTGTTGAGATGCTTGGCGCGAGCCTCATGTATGAGTTCCACAACCCTAAGCAGTTGATGCTGGGTAGAGTGTCTACTCCTGAACCCATTTTGCTCAGGAATAATGACGTTGTTAAGGCTGTAGAACTCATCCAGGTGCTGCACCAAGACATACTCGAAGATTTTAGAAATGCAGGAAAGGAGAGAAATAGGTCTATAATTAGAAGGTTCAGAATGGTTGAGGCCAGGCTTGAGGAGGGGGGCTACAATTGCCACCTTCCAAACCCGCGGAAAGTAATTTAATTTAATGAGCTGATTAAAGAGATAGACAAGATACTGAAGATAGAATTTAGAGAGGTTTTTGAGCATTTTAGTAGAGATCTGGTCTCTCCCAGGGACATTGTTACTCTTGAGTTATAGAATATAGGGGGCGATGTCAGGAAGTTCAAGTTTCCTGAACGTGTTAGGAGAAGGTGTGGAGATAAATTGTTCAACCGACGACATACATAAGGGCATTTCATATTCAAAAGTTATTATATCTACAGAATATCACATACTAGTTAGTGATATATAGTAAAACTTTTCGTCAAATCAATCTATATGAAACTCAATACTGTTTTGAAGGATACTTTTGTCTGTCAGAAGCAAACAAGCAGTTAAAATTTAACAACCTGTATGAAACAGAAACCTGTTTAAATCGGAAAATATGTTCAGTTGCCTCCGTTTTAAAAAGGTATCTGTATATATACCATTTTGAATAAATTAAAAAATTGAATTTACTTAGTCATGTAAAATATAATAAAACATTTGTAGTATCATTCAATTGTAACATGTGTTATTTCTCGAAAATGATAAATATTAATATATTTAAAGTAGTTTTACTATGTTTCTAAAATAACATTGTAATAAATGTCTAAAATAGCATTGTAAGTAATATATGCGATGTTTCTTGATTGACTATTTCTTCATTATTTCAAATTCCTCGTAAATGTTGTATTTCTATACGTATATTTCACGGTAAATAATTAATATTTGATCAGAAGTTGGTAAATATACTGCATTCCATTTAAAATATTCCAATTCATTCAATACACGTATTGTCTGTACATGTAATACCATTTATAATTATCTTATACAAAAATGTGAGGGATGTATTGGATGTCAATTAAAGTTTTCTATTTACTTCTCCCCCAAACAGGAAAAATTTAATAGTGTGTTGCAATTTTCCTAAGGCATATTTATTGCATAATGTATATCTAAGACATGTAGGCAATCTGCATGAGGCAGTATAAAATGCTTCGGACAGAATGCGCATTTTTTCCAATGCTGAAATTCCTACCCTGAACTGGAAGGTACCATCTCCAACATCTTCTAATATGGTTTACTCTGACTAAAAACACATACATGGCAAACATACTTAATGCTTCAACAATTACTAACTTAACTTGCCATGTGATAGTGTAGGACAAAATGTACAATATAGAATAATTTATCCGAATCAACGCCAAAAGTCAGGATACGAAAAAAATCTTGTCACAACTGACACTTCAACCAATTTTACAATGCTTCTAATTCAATCCTTTGCAATTTTTCTTTTAGTTATTTATAACTGAACTAGAAGTATACCCGTTCTTCGTACGGAGTATATAATATAAAGAAACTTATAATTCAATCATGTGCAAATTCTGTTAAAATATTAAATTTTTTGCTCCTAAAGAGAAGTTTAAGAATATCTATCTGTTCTCACTATGCAAAATTATTTTCACGGGCAGATCTGAAGAATAAAACATCCTAACCCCTTTCGTAAGCAAAATTTGCAACAACAGCAACAAAAAAAAAAGAATTGAATCAATATATGCAACCCCGTACTACTTATACTGTCGCAGATTAGAAAATATGCCAATGTGTTAGTAGAAGATTACCCGTATTACAATATGAGTCTCAAAAATATTTGCCAAAATAAAAGAGATGACGTAATAAATTGAAAATATCAATAATCCCCGTACTCTTTATAACAGAAGGTTGTAATTGATTCCAATATATGCCAATATATATCAAAACATATGCCAATATACCTGTGCTACTTACATTCTCGTAGATTAGAAGATATACCCGTATATTTGTAGAAGCTTACTCGTACAACGTACAATATATGAGTTTAAACAATTTTTGACATAATAAAACAATTGCATAATAACTTGAAAATATCAATAATCCCTGAATCAATAATCCCCGAAAATATCAATAATAATAACGTTAAAACCTGAAGACCGTAATTGACATTATCTAGTCAAAAATGCGATAAGAAAAATCAAATCGTTTTTTTCTAAAATATATTTTTATACCCATTTATTTATTATTTAAATCTAAAAAATAATAATTAAAATTAACAGGCAGGTTTAATTTAATTGCGTTTCTGAGCTGCATGATATAAGAGATAATCTTTCTCATAAACTGCGAAATTAAATAACCATTTTGATTTATTTATACTTTTCATTATTCAGTACTACCATGGAGATAGATTTCCCATTTAAATCATATTTCAAACAATTCATGTTTTCAGAATGTGACTAATTAGCGCAAAAAATTTCCCATAAAACTCAGAGATAAAGTTTTAATTCACTTTCAAACGATTTTCAAGCTTTTCGTTTGGATAAATCACGAAGTTAGAGAGTAGAACTCTTAGGAAAAAGTTTCGTTTTTCATTAATATCTCGACAACCACTGGTATTAGATACTCGAAACTTAGACTAAATTTATAGGGGGCTATTTCAAGGCGATACACAAAATGTCATCAAATTCAGTTTAGCCGATCTCTCGTGATGATGAGACAACCGAAAATTTTGTTTTTTACTAATACCTCAAGAACCACTATTCGTAGAAACTCCAAACATGGACAAAATTTTAAGTGGGACTATTTCCAGGCTACCAACAAAATTTCATCAAATTCGGTTCAGCCGTTCTCCCGTGATAACGGGAGAAACAGACAGACAGACAGACAAATTTTCAATTTTATTTATATAGATTTGATTTTTATCTGGATACTCCCATGCAATTTTTTCATTCATTTTATCCTCTGGGAAAGAAGTTACACAGACATTTCCAAAGACCTATAACTAAAACTATAAGATAAACTATGTAATTCACTTCTATAATGACGTTTTGGGGATTTATAAATAGAACTTTTAGATGAATAACATTCTCCCAAAATCCAATACATATAGACAAAAGAACTTTATAGAATTGATAAAGCACTCAGTTTCTAATTCGTATAAAATTCTTGGCATATAAAAAAAAAATCTATTAAATATGTTTTCAGGACAGTTGCAACGCGCCTCTGAATCAACCATATGCTTCCCGAAGTCATTTTCGATTGAGACAGATAATAGAATTTCGATTTACCTCAGTCTAAATAGTATTTGGCGAAAACAGTAATTCAGCATTGATGCTGAACATCTTAGCTGTAGTGACTTTAAGTAAGCCATGTGCTGTTTCTTCTAAAGCAAAACCGATTAAATTCAATGAAATGTATACCGTGGATAGCACATGATTTTCCCTACACACAAAATTGAGTTTATTTCTTTCACAGCTAAATAATACTGATCGACAAAAGGAAAAATATGTTGGACCCTTTTAAAATTCGTGGTGATTTTTATGGTTTTGACACTGCTGAAGAGCTGTAACACATAGAGTTGTGTTACAGCTCTGTGGCGACTAGAGTCGTGACTGCTAAATCCAAATATTATAACCACAGAGCTGTAACACATAGAGTTGTGTCCGGCCATACAAACAGTTACCATAAGCCTTTGGGTTGGTAGTGTGGTCTGGGCATTCTACATAGAGTTGTGTAAAGAACCTTGCTGCCCCAACCGGGATTCAAACTCTGGATCTCCGAAATGGCGACGCTCTACCGTTGAGCAACTAGGACGAAATAGCAAGCTCTTATCGTCTAAGTGGACTCTGTATTATCAACCTTCTAATGTAAGATTGGCGGGAAACTGACAATATGACTAACTACCTCCTGCTAATTTTACCTCAGGTTAGCCTCCTGCTACTACTATTTTTACTCATGTTAATGTCTTGCGTGGTCATTTTCCTCTCACTTTTGAAATCGATGCTCAATCTTCCAGAGTCCACTGAATCCGTACTAGTCGTACTGTGGTCACTTTCAGACCTCCGACCTCTTTGCACTAAACTACAGGGTTGATTTGCTCGGGCGCCATTGTAAAGAGCCTTGCTGCCCCAACTTGGAATCGAACCCTGGATCTTCGAATTGACCAGCCGACGCCCTACCGTTGAGTTATTGGGATGAAACTGAAAGCTGTTATCGTCGAAGTGGACTCCACAGTTAAGTAATTTATATCAAAATTGAGTAAAATTATTTACAATATATAAAGTGCAATTTTAAAATAAATTGCCTTTATATTTTCAGGCAATTGCAATAAAAATTGCCTTAAAATATAATTTTTTGCTACATATTTTTATTACTTTTAATAGTTTTCTATAAATGGGAACGTATTATACTTAACTCATATTACTAAATTAATAGAAAAGGGACAATTTCTGGCTTTTAGGGTATGTGGCATGGAGTAGAAGCAAAGGAACTCTGGTCTACAGTCAATTGTGACCTATAAATATTAGTTATGTTTACAACAAACAGATGTTTAATAACAATATAAACATTATACCATGAAAAATGCAACACAGCTATAGCTGAAGATCCATCTGGTATTACTCAAGCTGTGGGTCATATAAATATTTTATATCCACATTCGTGTTTGAGACATATACCCAATAAAAGACGAACATTATTACGGAGATGAGTTTTATGCCAACCAGCTTAATTCTATTAAGAATCCATGCCTTTTAAACGATGCATCCTAAGTTGAAATTCTGTTCTCTTATCAACGACGCAATGTAAAATAATGGTTCAGCATTCAAGTAAATTTGTATTACGTGTAAATTAAACATTATAATATAAAGGTATAAGATAATTATAGCGCTTTCGCAAAGAAATATATTAAATGTAGTAAATATTCTTAATGATTAAAATATGAAATTTTGCCATGCAAAAGTGATAGAACAATCAACTTATTTCTAAAACACAAAACCTAAATTCCATTTCTGTGTTACTTTCATATAACAAAAATAAAGTATATCAAACATATATCAAATACAGTACATCATTCATATATCAAACTAAGTATTTATTATTTCTTATATTCCTAACTGAAGATAAATATGTTAGTAAAACCATATAGTTAATCTTTACTCGCCGCAGGCGAGAAGTCGACCTATAGGGTTTACGGTTTCATATAACCCTAATCGCGGAATGCACTGACTTTGCGACGGTTGGCAAGAAAATGTAAAATGCTTGTTTGAGATAGAAACTGTGTAAAAAAAACTCTACTACTGTGACCATGGAAATGAATCGAAAATACATCAAATCGTATGAATACTTGATGCCTTATGAACACATGTGACATATTTACACACTTAAGGGATATTCATACACTTTTGTGACATATAAACACCAGTGACGCATACACACTTTTAAACACTTGTAAAATATAAATATTTATGAAAATATTTAAAATAGAAATTTTGTTGACGCATTTGAATTCGAACACCATTAAACAAATCAATATAAGTGCAGTGGTTAAACAATAAATAATCATAAATCAATCAATGACTGTATGTTCATGAAAGTCGAAAGATGCATATGAACACAAACACCTTTTCGTATATATAGAGTAATCACAAGATTTCAGAGAATGCAATAACATAATTAACTCTCTATTTTATAAATGGTCACACTCATATAAACGCGGAAACAAAAGCACATATCATGTGTTAATTGTACAAATAAAGTGTAACACAAATTAGAATATAAAGGAGCAAATTAAAATAATAAAGAAAAAAAATAGAAAGGCTTGTTAAAAGTGTAGATCGCCTGAAATACTGTTCGTAAAATCAATAAATGTGCAAAAATAGGTACATCACCCCAAATAAAGCATCCGTGGCATACCATTTGAAACTGAATTGCTGAATTTTTAACTGAAATTTAGTCAAATGTACACGGAGTATTATAATGAAACTCATTTGTATACATTTGCAACAATAACATGAAGTTGATTTTATTACGTTTTAAACAGTCCGTGTCTTTTGAACTTGTAGAGACCTAATTGACTCGTTATCCTCTTTAGATACCTTTGCAGAGGAGTTTTACTTAATCTGTCAAAAGGGACTTAACTGAAACTTAGAGTACTTAATATTTCAACCTTTCGGTTCAAGGGCAATAACACAGGACCGCACTGTTTAAATATACCTCAATTTATTGGGGAATTCACAGAAATTACAGCAGTGGAATTCACAGTGAATAATTCACAGAAATTACAGCGAAAAGTGTATGTTCCTGTTAATAACTTCTTGAATGAGTTGCAGCATAGAATTTATCAAGCTGCGGAAAAGGTCGGTTTAATGCCGAAATAATTACCACACTGCATAAGCTAACTCCCACTAACATTTTATAGAACTGGTAAATATCAAACATAACAAAACTACAGAATATAAAATATGGACAGAAAAGTTCTTTGCAGTCTTCGTTATGCGTTTTAAATGCAATTAATAAGTAGAAAGCAATTAAAAAAATTATATTATGAAATATATTTTCAATCAGATAGCCTAAATCTGTTGGCACCACAAAAAATCAAAAGTAATCAGATTTAGTATACCTTCAAGGGCATTCCCCATATTGAAGAAATATATGCATTTAGTTTAATTTTCAATTTCACCATTTAATGGTGCTGATTTTGGCTTTTGAATGAATGTAGAAATTTAAATTGTTTTAAATGAAAAGCTTGTCTAATATTAAAAGTAAAGTTGTGTGACGAGAAATTGGCATAACACTTAAGGATCTAAGCTGAATAAACTTTCAAGTCTGTCGCTGCACCCTTAATTATAGATTTCTTCCTAGTACAAATGCAATAATAAGGTGTCATACAAATACAAGAGTCCGAAATTTTCATTGCATTATAGTTTTGAAGTTTTTCTTCTGCGTATTTTCCATCGATAATCAATAGATGGTCCCCGGAAGGCTTCAAAATGATGCAGTTTTGAATAGAGGTCAGTGTTTCAATAAATACTTAAAGGAATGAGCTAAAATGTTGTACACCAAGGTTTCCGAGATCGTTGAATCAATTGTTGTTAAAATTTACCCATGCTTTTATTCATATTTTATTTCAAATATGGCTTTTATAATTTATAGTACATTTTGTTTGAAAGTGTAAAATGATGTGCAGTTTGTTTAGGTTATTTAATATCACAATATAAAAAATCGTATACATTTTGTTAGGGTCATTTAGTATCATAATATGAAATAGGAATTCGTTTGATTAGCTAATTATTTCGGAAAATATACAAGTAAAATGGCAGCATCCATTTCACATTAAGAGGTCGAAATTCCTAGCCCAACGGAATGAGTAAAATGTACTGCCCAACGGATTGAGTAAAATATATAGATTTACATGAATTTGGTGTGCTGTGACCTGGAGAATTAAGATATTTTATAAAAAGAGGAAGAAGCCCACTCTTATTTAAGACGTTCACTCTTTATTGTCTTTTTGAGGGTGATGTTTCCCGACAAGACATCAATTTCAAGGTACTCTATTTTGAAGATTTGTGGCATTCAAGGTAGAAGTGGAATAGGGTTAATTTTTTTTTTTAAAAACCTGTCAATCAACAATCTGTTTTAGTAAAACATAATTCCAGGACGAAAATCAACAATCTGTCAATCAACAACCTATTTGAGTAAAATTAATATAATTCTTTGAAACTTGCTAGCCGAAATTATTTACTTCATTCGTCAATCCGAAATATTGTATTTTCATATGACGTATATACGTTAATTGGAAAAATACACAAAAGCGTAAGAATTCTCTACTGCGAACTAAATAATAGGAAACATTATTATTTTTTTTCGGGTAATAAATATTTTCGAACCATGAAAGTCTTTAATAAAGTCTTTAAAATATGTGTTACAGAGTTGCAATTACAACTATTCTACTAATTACATGATTTCTCGCTCTTTGATATCACATGGTGCAGGTTCTCTAATGCCATCTCTAATGTCAGATTGTCGGTTGCCTGCCAATTTGACATTATACAGTGGAGAAAGCAAACGATAAGAGTTCCGCCCCAATGGCTCAACGATAGAGCGTTGGCTTACCAGTTCGAAGATCGAGGGTTCGATTCCCGATTGGAGCAGCAAGGTTCTTTACAAGATATCTACTATAAACTGTAAGTTCTGCCGAAACAGATATTTTGCGCATGAAAGAATGGTAGAACTTTCAAATTATCCAACCCGATTCAATAAGAGAGCAGTCCATCGAAAAAATGATCTAGTAAAATTCTGTAGTAAAATAAGTTCGTCTTAATACAGCAGTTCGTTACAAATTTGTTAGTGTTCATTAAAATGGAATTCAATAAACTAATACTTTTACTATAGATTTTCTTTATTATATTCTTAGCAAATTAGTTAAATTGAAAACTGCTCCTCCAAACTCCATTTGTTCTGATATTGTATTTTGCTTCTGTATCAAGCACTGCAACTAATATTGTATCAAACTGCAATACTTTCATTATACAGAGTGTTTCAAATAAGACTGAATGATTAAATATTTTTTCAACAATTACCCGTGGTTCCAATTTAAGAAATGGTTCAAATGAGATTGACGACAGTTTTATCACGTGACACGCTTTGGGAAAAATACAGACTTTACAATTTTTACAACCACACTACGAAATAATTTACAATTAGCAAAGTGTTCCTTAATCATTTAAATGTATTGAGGAGAAAAGCATCTAGTTCTCTAATATGCAAAAGTGGCTATGAAAAATCTGTCAAAGTTATAGGACTCAATTGTACAAAAATCTGATGTGGGCAGCAAATGACTTTCGTTATATAATGCAATGAATTTACTACTTTTACAGCAAAAAGAAATAGGTTATTCTTATAGTATACTTATTTTCTTTCCAAGATATTGAATTTTCGTTAATTAGTCGTCATTTTCATCGATTTAGAGTCATTTTTATCCATTTGGCGAGATTTTCGTTAATTTGGCAACATTTAAGAAGTCGCAAAGTTGGCGACATTCCGCCCAATTCGTCGCAAAAATATCGCCAAGCGTTATAAACGGAGACATAAGTTATTCTTATAGCAGATAAATGACTATTGGTGTTCAAATACAAATACAATACTCAAAGTATCTTTTCTCATGAATGGAACGAGCTAGATCCACGAGAATGATGTCACCAAATTTATCGCTTGATATTACATATCAAAATTGAACATGTTTCTCAACAGTTAATATATATTTTTTAATTTATTGGATTTTTTTATAAATTTATTTGAAAAATGTGCAATATCTCGAGAACGGTTCATGCTAGCGTTCTAAAGTTTGTCAATCGTTTTTTATGGAAAAATTATATAAGAAATGTCTATTTGCGTAACTTTATTAAAGGTTTTGATTTTTTGATGATTTTTCAAAATTTCACTCGAAAATTTAGGGGGTTTCTGAACATTCGATTGCGTTTAAAAACAATAGGCTTCGAGTATTCACGGATTGTGATTTTTGTACCAAATTTCATTCGAATCGCTTCATTCGTTCGTGAGATAGCATCTCCACAGTCTCACTGACACACACACACATACACTTTCACACACACACACGCGCGCACACACACAGACATCACCTCAAAAATGTTCGATTCGTGATCAGGAATACTTGAAACGTGCTCTCCCGCCGAAAACTCGAATTCGAATTTTCGACCCCGTCACAATACTTTCCTTATACATTATGTATATAAGGAAAGTAATATATAGGACTTTGAACCTGAAAAAAATAAAGGGCGAAACTATAGAATTCAGATATCTACCAATAATTTAACTTGATTAGATAAAATATCCATTCAAAATCTTACACGCTTATCTGTCTTTAGCATGAGTCTTTATACAGTCTTCAATCATTAGTCAAAGGCTTTAATGTATATCTCTTTAATAATATCTCGGGCAATTTTGATCATATGACAATGGAGTTTTTTTTTTAAGTAATTAAGCTATGGAAAACAAATTTATGTTTTTTTCTAAGGGCCCATATAAAATGCTATATTTACTGGAAGTACCTTTGCATATATAAATTTGCATATATAATGGTAATCTACCTTGATTAAAGCATTTCTTAAATCAGAGCTACGGATTTACGAGCTAACAACGTTCAAGATGCATTTAGTATTGCAATCAAACTCCCTATATTATAAAACAAATAAAAGCTTTATAATTATTTTTACATGTAGTGATTAATAAAACAAATCATTAAAATAAGACGATATACACCGGAAAATTTGTAAATAGTATAAATGAAATTAGAGAAAATTATCGACAGATTCCTCGTTTCTAATTTCAACTATATATCTGATATATATCATGAAGTACACTTTTAGGCATTTCTAATAAATGGTTTTCTAGGCAGTTCTGCTGCCCACCCTACAAATTATCCTGTTGATACTAGAAATATTTTTCGATTGAAGAAGATAATAGAAATTCGATTCATTCTAGTCCGATGCACTTTAGCGAAAGAGATAATTCAGTATGGCTGCAGGGGGGATTTTTAGCTGTAACGACTTCAAACACGCAATCTTGTTTGGAATTTTTTTCATTAAATCGACTCGTATCAATCCTTTTATAATCATCTGGTAAATAGTACACTTTCTGAATAACATATTTTTTAAAACAATAAGTACAAAAGTAAAAAATTGTACAAAGGATAGGGAGAACTTGAGCAATGTATGTGGCACAAATAAAAATATAATGTTGGATATGCTGAAATATTATTTTATCGGTACGTTGCTCAAATAACTCAGACATGTTTTGTAATTAATTTCACAAATATTAAATTAAAATAGACGTATGTGTCATTTTTTTTACTTCAAAATGTATCAGGGTGAAAACAGTTTAAACTTTATATAGACTAATGTTTCTAAAATATCCCTTTAAAAATATTTATAATTAAAAAAATAAACATGCCAATAAGTTAGTCAAACTGATGAAGTAAACTCACTTTTGAGATTTGTGTTTGTATTTTCTAATAGTAACACAAATTCTCTTATAGTAAGTTTCTAATAGTAACGCCATTCTCTTTTAAATAAAAAAAATTGCATATCAAATGGTTATATCTTTTTTATTTTTAATATAACTGCTTTATGATTTTTTTTTTATTTCAAAACGACTTGAAAACTAATGATCTTCTTTGGTTGGTCTCCTCCACACACGTGGGTGAGGTTTCTGTCAGATCAGGTTCCACAAATGCACGATGAGCGACAAAACTGGAGACTGACCACAGGCCAAGGAAATGTGGCAACATGATAGAGGCATTCTCCGAAAACTCTACCTGTGTTCAGGCGAGCATTATCATGTTGTAAAATGGATTTTTGTGGATCAGCCATAGGCAACGAATGAGAATGAAGAATTTGCTTGACGTATCGCTGAGTTGTCAATATTCTTCTTAGAACGGTGATAACCGTTGTCGAACGCGATGCCTCCTCAGATCAGCCCACTAGCAGTGGGGGGCAATGCGCCACTCAACAGTGAAGTTGTAGTCGGAGTGCTTTACCAGTGCTCTCACCAGAGTTCGACCAAACACTAACAGGATAATCATCCGTTTTTAAACTTAATCCTTTCCGGACGGTCGACGCGCCCTCGCGTCGAATGATAACGTGTCTTCAAGACTGTCGTTCGGAAAGAATTAAGCGGAATTTGTCGCCAGCCACGATTCGTTGCACGTTCGTAGTAGGTTGTATTTCTCTTTTAGGACAACACTGCAAATTGCAATAAATAAATCAAATAAAAGAAGTAAAAAGAATATATATTCTATATATATATATATATATATATATATATACTGGGAGGTTAGAATTAAAGCACCCCTGTTTAGAGCACTGTAGAGAAAAAACCAGTGGTCATAAGAACACCAAACCTGAGTGGTATGAATTTCAGAACATGGGGACACGAACGGCGGAAAAATAAAAAAAGAGTTCCGAACGTGACCGATAGGGGGAGAGATTTCGGACGTTGTGGACAGTCCAAGCTTTCCATGTGTAACATGTTCTAGACACATAAATTAAATTGACATTTGAGTGTTTATGACTATTGTCAGTATCTATCGCAAGTTTATACTACTTACAATTCGTAATTCATATGCATGACGAATACCAAGCGGTTTTATTGAATTATGTTTCTACTAGGGACTGTTAGCAGGGCCATCTGTCTTCCTATCAGTCATTTATGGAACAGTTTTTTATGTGTCATTCGTTTCCCCATTTTCTGAAATGCATACCACGCAGATTTGGCGTTTTTATGACCACTGGTATTTTTTCAACAGTGCACTGAACAGGGATGCTTTAATTCATACCACCATGTATATAATACGGGTCTGTTTTGATGGGTTTCACGATTTTTCCAAAATAAAAGTTTGTGTATTGCGTATTCGAAATGCTGACCAAGGTAAAATGCTCTTACCAGTGTGTTAATACCATCCGCCTTCATTGTGGGCATAGGACTTGTGCGTTAATCAAAATCATCTCCGTCATTCGATTCTGGGTTATTATAAGGGTTTTCAATTTGATCGGCGTTTGTGTTAAACTGGTCTTTATTGTTGAAATCATCACAATATTGAAGATAGTAATCAATCGCTCCCAAAGAAATATGTTCCTGAAGCTTAATGTTCTGATTAATATCTGGAAATGATGAATTACTTCTTTCATTTTTCTGCACAAGCTTCTATCATTTTTTTTCACCAAAGTCCGTAACAGCGGCTGTGTCTAATTCTTTAGAATCTTCTTTTATTTTGAAACCGGCATGGCGAAAATAATTTTCAATTGTTTTATTTCAATAGTCTGCACTAACTTGGCTACAGAGTTCACAGCAAACGGAAGTTTCTACAACTTTCTCACTGAAAAGGACAATTCTCTAAAATTCCTCGATTTGAAGTGGTAAAAGAATGTTCTGTCGCCCGTTTGACCAATTTTCAGCAGTTCAGATGTAAAGTACTGGGTCATTATAACGAAAAATTAACGTTGTAGTAATCACTATACTATTTAAAAAATCTGATGTGGACAGCACATGCCTTTCCTTATATAATGCAATATAATTACTACTTTTACATTAAAAGCAGAATAGGTTATTCTTACAGCAGATACTAATATTTTTTTCCAAGATATTGAATTTTCGTTAAATAGTCGCTATTTTCATTGATTTAGCGTCATTTTTATCTATTTGGCGAGATTTTCTTTGATTTGCTAACATTAAAAATGTCGCCAAGTTGGCGACATTCCATCAAATTCGTCTCCAAAACCTCGTCAAGCGTGATGGACGGAGAAATAATTTATTCTTATAACAGATAAATGACTATTGGCGTTCAAATACAAAAGTATTACTCAAGTATCTTTATTCATGAATGGAACGAGCTAGATCGACGAGAATGATGTCTCCAAATTTAGCGCATGTTATTACATATGAAAAGTGAACATGTTTTTCAATGGGGCATATTTCTTCTTTATTATATATAATTTTTTGATAATTTTTTTGAAAAATGTGCAATATGTCGAAAACGGTTCATGCTAGCGTTCTAAAATTTATATGAATCGTTTTCTAATGAAAAATTACATAAGAGATGTCTATTTGCGTAACTTTATAAGAGGTTTTGATTTTTTGATGATTTTTTCAAAATTTCACTCGAAAATTTAGGGGGTTCTGAAATTTCGATTGCGTATAAAAACATTAGACTTCTAGTATTCACGGATTGTATCTTTTGTACCAAATTTCGTTCGAATCGGTAAATTCGTTCGTCAGTTATCGTCTTCACAGACTCACTGACGCACACAATCACACACATTCACACACAGACATCGCCTCAAAAATGTTCGATTCGTGATCGATCAGGGATGCTTGAAACGTACTCTCGAAAACTCGAATTTGAATTTTCAACCCCATCACAATACTGTATGTAAGGTTACATTAAGGTATATAAGGTTACATTAAGGTACATATAAGGTTACATTAAGGTATATAAGGTTACATTAAGGTATATAATGTTACATTATTGTATATAAGGAAAGTAGTAACAGCGTTCATATGGATAACAGATACGGATTTTCAATAAAGGTTGTTTTATCGAAAGGATTGCTATATCGTGGAGTTATAATATAGAATGTGTACTATAGCATTTCTGCTAAGTATTCCTGCTTCTAATCCCTTCTGCACCTCTGACATATCACAACATTTATTTACAGGCGCTTTCAATAAATGTTTTTTCTGGGCAGATCTGATTCTCAGTCGCCTTTTGAATTATCCCATTGCTTCTTCAAAGAATTTTCGATTGAAGGAAAGATAATAGAATTTCGATTTAGTCAAGTTCGATAGACTTTAGCGAAAGCAACAATTTACTTTTGGGGAAGGAGAAAAGTGTTTCGTCGGAAGGACTTCAAGCACGCAATATAAGGTTTTTAATACCAACATATTTTTGTTTTTGTTATAATACGTGGTATACGTTAATATTAAAAATATTTGTTTGTCGTTATGTCTGTCGTTATGTTTATGCCAACATATTTTTGCTTTCGTTATAATCCGTCGTATACGTTAATATTAAGAAAAATATTTTTGTCTGTCGTTATGTCTGTCGTTATGTTTATACCAACATATTTTTGCTTTCGTTATAATACGTGATATACGTTAATATTCAGAAAAACCTTTATATATGTCTTTATGTTCATAACAACATATTTCTGCTTCATAATACGTGGTATTCGGTAATATTAAGAAAAACCTTATGTCTGTTGGTCTGTCTCGTTTATTGACAAATTAGTGACTTTTACGAAAAATTTGCACAATATCACCAACTGGAGTGCTTTATAAAAATGTCTGGAAATGGACAATTTTATAATTCCCAATCGCAGTTCTTAAGATCCTACAATCTTCGGGTATACACGGCACCTATTTTTTACTATACTAGCCGATAATAAAACGCAATGATTTCGCCCCCTTTAAACTGCTTTAAATGTTTTAAAGGGCTTTGCAACCCTCTGACCAGGAATGGACAAACTTACGTGTGAGGTAAATGATAGAAACAAAATTTGGGTGCGAGCCAAAGACTTTTACTCAATATTTTTTTCTGTAAAATCCGTTTAATTGTTTTTTGCAAATTGTATTTTTTTTCTTCAGAGTACAAAATAATGACAAATACCTACAAAATATATTTTAAGTTCATTCAGAATGTTTAAAATAATGGGGCGTGAGATAAGGAAAAACTGTAATTGAGCTTCTGGCATTTTTTTTTTTATAATCTGGATTAAACTGTGAGGATGTGATTCTCAAGAGGTGGTTCTCAAGATGCTCATTAGTAAGTCGGTTTCTGAAATAATTTTCCCTATGTTCATAGTTGAAAATACCCGTTTGCATGAATATGAGAATGCAAAGATTTCCAAATATTTCGGTAATGATTTAATGTTCCGAAATGTAAATTTTAGAACGGTTTTATAAAAATCCAAATTTGTTGTGTACGCCATGTTAAACACATATGCGCCCTCGGGCTGTAATTTATCCATCCCTGCCCTAGAACTTTTGTAACGGAACACACATCTCCCACGAACAACGAATTTTTTATATTTGGAACAATTAAAGGATTTGGAATAATTATTTCATTAATAACTCCCACAAAGTGGCATATATTAAAATAATAAAACAGTTTCAGAGCTATTGAATCATCTTTAACTCGTCAAAAATTTCACAAAGTCACTAGTTTGGCGATATTACGTTAAGTGCATCGCCAAAATTGTCGTTAAGATCATCAAAATCGTTAACAAGCGTGAGAAACAGGCTGTGCTTTCATCAAACTCGACGAGCGTTGAGACGAAATCATATAAAGAATTTAAAGACACTGAACGCGAGAAAGTTCTCCCAAATTAAAAAAAAATCCATCTTTTCCGTTGCGCACTCTGCTCCTATTGGCTAATCAATATTGCGCTCGTTGCTTGTTATCTTTAGTGAAAACAGGATAACATACATATATACAGAGGTAAAGGATCTTCTCTTTTTATATGGTACTAAAATAGCTTGATTTATTATTGTAAGAAGTATAAAGAACCTTGCTTCGTCCAACCTCTTATTGTCGATGTTCAACCTCTTATTGTCGATGTGGACTTTGCTTTCTCCACCCTCGAATGTCAGATCGGCGGGCAATTGAGAATCTGACTGACCACCTTCTGCTATTTTACCTCAGGTTAGCCTCCTACTACTACTATTTTTACCCAGGTTAGTATCCTGCGTGATCGTTATCCTCTCAAATTCAAATCGGCCCTCAATCTTCCAGGGTCCATCGAATCTGTACGTCATACTAGGACCACTTTCAGACCTTCTACATCTTTGCACGAACCTACACTGTTGATTTTGTCTGGTGCAATTGTAAAGAGCCTTGCTGCCCCAACCGGGAATCGAAACCCGGATCTCCAAACTGGCCTGCCGACGCTCTATCGTTGAGCTAGCTGGATGAAATTGCAAACTCTTATTGTCGATGTGGATTCTGCAGTAATTTAATGCTTCAATGAATAAAATTATGTCTACTAGAAAGTCAGATTTATCTTTTTCGCGTATATGTAACCTAAGATTTGTCTCAGGCAATTTCCACTGATGACTGGAATACAGAAATCTTTCCAGTGTACACTCATTCCACGGAACATCGCTTCGGAATATTTGCTTGTGCCTCACTGTATGTATGTATGTGCGTGCAGTCATATTCACCCAGTTTTATAATATTCAACTGATTTCTTTCAGTTTGTTGACCTATGGCCTAGTATGAAGTTCATTAAATTTTTATACAAATCATAAAAGTACGGAACCTAGTTTGCTTCAGAATGACCGGCACATATCGAAATATAATAAAGATGCTGAACTATAAAGGATTCTAAGGAAAGTCTTTAAATATTCCAAAATCTTTGTAAGGAAAAGGTCTATGTGTGTACAGGATAGTTTTATCTAAAATAAAGTAATCATACCCAACCGAATAAAATTAATTGCAAATAAAAGTAGATATGAAATAAATGCAATAAAAAAAGGAACTTATTCGGTGAATTGAAAATTTGAAGTCCAAACTCGGCAACAAAGCGAGATAGACTAAAAACAGATGATAACAAAGTCTTAGAGATAATTATTTGACACAACTGGGTATTGGCGATTGATTGTCCTAATCAAAAAATAAAATAGTGCCAAAATGAACTATGGACCTAAAGTACCAAGGGATCTAATGTATAGACTGTTCAATATGCCCTCTGTCAGCAACAGTGTACATATGAGTAAGAAAAAGAATATTGCATTATAATTACTTATAATTATAGGCTGCGCTTCTAGCAATTCATGAAGTATGACTGGCATTTATTGTTTTCAGTGTACAGATTCTGCTGAATCTAGTGATGATTCCTACTAATTAAGCAATACTCTACAACTGGATAATTGGATTTTTCGTATATTTTTCATCTTTGTTGCCAAGTTCGTAATCTTAACTTTCTTAATTCTCTCTGGTAGGAGCGCTGCAATCACTTTAATTCGATTGGGGATGGTCACTTTACTATAGATAGATATACCATGCACCCTCCTACTCCTTTCTTTGCAAAGTTGTTGGCGCGATTAAGGACTTCCGTACCCCTTTCTTTGTAAAATTAATTAAGGACGTTGATTAGGCGCGATTAAGGACGTCCTAGGAACTCTGAATCATTAAATGAATCAGAACTGGCATATGGAAAAATAATGAATAGTGATAAATTTTAAAGAAAAATCGAATTCCAGTTTGTTGCGAAAATCATGTATTCCCACAATCTTTTTTTTTAATACTTACTTACCTTTTAAAGAAATAATATTGAGTCTTATTCCACGTAGCACATTCAAACTATTTTACGAAAATAGTTTTTCTTACAGTTTAGGATACTAATGTCTCATTCCAGTTAAAATCAATTTTTTCTTGCGTTAAAAAAATCCATCTGGTACACTATCACTTTGTTAGCAATTTGTCACAGACGTAAAAAAAAAGAGAATTATTCTTTTTTTCCGATATGCTTTTCCATCCCCTCCATAAAATATCTAATCAAATATCTGCAGCAGCGCCATCTGGTAGATGAACTCGTTGCCTTGGCACAAAAAATAGATATCGGATTTTCTGTATTTAGGAAACGGTGAAAATCTCCCCACGAGATTGAAATAGATTCTTTTTATTTTTAATCAATATTTAATCAAGGTTTGCGGTTTTAATTCAATAATTACATGAAATCATTTGTTTTTCGTGAAGATTAAATAAATAATTTTTAGGTAGCTTCTTAAATGCAATTAGTGACAATGAAAGTTAATTTTTGAAAAAGAATAAACACAATTGAAAATTCATCTGCTTACATAATAAAAGAAGATGTTTGTGTGTGAGTGCGTCAGTGTGCGTGTCGTATGTAGCGAGAAATCCAGACGTCTGATAGCTACGAACTCCAGTACAGAGGTCTTGCAGGCAGTGTTTCTCTCAGGACATTTTAGCCGGGGGGGATGAATGAAATTTTAGGGGAGGGCAAGATTTCTATTTGTCCCATATAAATATATCTAAATGCTGTGTCACATAAATAGAAACTAGGTTAACATAAATTGTCTTCAGGGGGTTGCGCTCCCCCCCCCCCTACCAAGGTATGACTGAAAGAAACACTGCTTGCAGGTTCGGGATGATGCGCCTCATTCTCACTTTTTAAAATTAGAATTAGCTTAAAAAGATATAGTAAAAACAACAATGTTTTTGTGGTAAAAAATCTTAAGTGGTCAACACATCAGTTTCCTTATATAATGGAGTGAATTTACTTCTTTAACGGTAAAAAATTTGATGAAAAAATTCACGTCCCAGTGTTTGTAAAATTAAATTGTACATTTGACGCTTTTCCGGATGACAACATATAAAACTATTTCGTGCCCAATTAACTTATATTTTATGCAACTCTAAATTAACAATTATCAATATTGATCTCATCCTCAATAAGCAATAGTCCATATATTTAAATATTTTAATAATATGTACATTCACTTATTAGGCGTCATTTTCATTACCTTGGCATCATTTTTGCAATTTTGTCCATATGTTCGTCAATGTGGGGCTACATATCGCTAAGTTGGCAATATTTAGAAGAGCATTTCTTAAATAATAAAAGGTATGCCCATCATATGACAGTTTAAATTTGAAAAACATTGCATCCCATTTGACGTCATTTTTATCAATTTGGCGACGTTTTTATAAAATGATCGCAGTAGTATACTGACCAGCTGGCTAAAGCGATCACTTTTCTCAAAGTGACTCTACCATTTTCCCACGGGGACCACCACCATTTAAATAAAATTACCAGTTCTTTCAGTCCCAAGGTTGGTCCCATTAACCAGGTTTTATTTAAGACTGTTTCAGAAGATATTTATTCGGCACAACATGGATATCGGTGAATAGTAGTTCTATTCAGGGATTCTAATGTAAGTAACACTTACATACGCTGGAATCCAATGTACAAATTGCTTAAAACGTCCTCCGGCAGCAACATTTGAATCCGAGTAAAATGGTACCGCGTATTTTGACAAACATTGCAGGTATCTTCGTGTTACATGCCCTAATGATAAGACTTTTTGACAGATATTTATTGCCTTTCATATATGTTTTTTATTAGTTTCTTGTATCGATTAATACTAAGGTAATTGATCCAAATATGGGCACTACACCTAATATGGGTACTGCTATAAAAAATGTTTAGTGCAGTATTTTGCATGTAGATGGCAGTATATACCCTTAAAGCACTGTTAATTAGGTGGAGGAATGGTAAATTCTTCCGTTTTTGCAGTTCAATACGACGTAGAAAAGCAACGAAACGATATTGCACGTGGCAAAAATTGTTCTTATAAAGTTGATTAATAAGCGTATCTTTTTTGGTAAAGAGACCCTGCCTTGATAATTAATCCCTATTGAGAGAAATTAGATGAGCTCTTTATCTTTCAAATAACGTTGTCTCGAAATTCGGAAATTTGTCCATGACCGTCTATTTTCATGAAAGTGAAAATGGTTATGGGACCTATTATGAACACTGTAAGGGGTCCTAATATGGTCACTGCAAGAAATGTATTCCCGCTTTGTTACTTTCTAATCTATCGATTTATAAAGCTTTTTTTTCGTCCAAAAAATCAACCTCGAGCCTACAATAGCCCGTAGAAAATCGCAACATGTAAATGCTGGCAGAGTTTCAAAACTAAAAAATTTTATTGTTGATGACTATTTCAATAATCTGATAAAAATAATGATTGAGATAGATGTACTGGACAGACCACAATTAATATTTAATGTAGATGAGAAGGGGTGCCAGCTAACACTTCACAAGAAACCTGAGGTGTTAACTCGCAAAGGAGTTAAACGTATTCCTTCTGTTAAACCCAAACATGCTGAAATGTCAGCATAGTTGCATGTGGCAATGGCCTTGGACAAGTGATTCCACCTGTAGAGTTATTCAAAGGTGTGCGAATGAAACTTGAGTTTACTGACAATCTCCCCCCTGGTGCCAAAACATTTATGACTCCAAAAAGGAGCATGACTTGTGACACTTTTTTGAGGTGGATAGACCACTTTGCACAGTTTAAGCCCCAGGGAAAAGCCCTCCTCCTTTTGGATGGCGTCAAGTTTCATCTTGATGCTAATATTGTATCATGTGCCAAGAAAAATAACATAACGTTATTTTGCCTGCCGAGTAACTGTACGCATGAATTGCAGCCTATGGACAAGTCAGTTTTTAGATCACATGAATATCAGTGGGAGGTTGAGTTAACTCGATTTTGGGGTATAAACTATGAAAGAAAACTTACAAAGTCAAGCTTTGGAATAATTTTTTCAAAGGTTTGGCCCGAAGCTGTAACTCATGCCAACGTTGCATCTGGGTTTCGCGTAAGAGGTATTTTCCCTTTTGACTCAACCATAATTCTAGAAATTGCTTTTGCACCATCAACATTAACTCGGCAACAATTCCACGAAAAACATGGTTTGCCTCCTGATGACCCAGATTTTCTTTCTGATGACTCAAAATTTTCTTCTGATGACCCTGATTTGCCTTCATCGCCAGATTTGTCTTTATCGCCTGATAAGCTGTCATCAGCCAAACACGATTCTGAACGTGTTGAAAATCTTCAGCCTCAACAATCATCCACTGATGATTCTGATTCTGAAGACACAGATATTCATCAATTATCTATCTTCGATATTTTAAAAAGCCCAAAGATGAAGGGAAAATAGACCAACAGAAAAAATAGCTGTAAGGCTGGTGAAATCGCTTTTTCCAGAAAAAAGGTACCCAAGCATAAAGCAGCTGGAAATTCCAAACGAACAGCCAAGCCGAAACCAGCACCCAAGCCTAAACCCAAGACAAATGCAATATCACCTGTTACAGCTCAGCAGTCCTGTAGTGGTATATCCAGCTCAAAGGAGTCCTGCTATTGTGTACTCTGTCATCAAGAAAAACAATTAGACATGATACAGTGTAATACTTGTCGTGTTTGGGTACATGAAGAATGTTGTGACCTTACAAGTAAGGAACAATTTTATATTTTTGTATGTCCATCTTGTTCCGACTCTGATTAAAGTTTTACATTGATTTAAGGTTTCTTTAGCATAATTTTTAAGGGTGCCCATATTAGGTGCAAAGGTTCCAATTATGGGCATGGGTTCCCAACATGGACACTGTCCATTATTAGCACCTATCTGATGTTTTTAACTCAATTCAAATTTTTTCCCTGTTTTACACTGCAAGGAGAATACCTCCATCAATTTTCAAATTTTTATCTGCTAAAACAAACATTAAAATAATTAAAATGCTTAGGGGTTGCCCATATTTGGGTCACTTACCTTAGTTAGACTGTGCTCTAGAACTTTGCAATTGCCTTTTGTCGTCTTTCTCGCTTTGTTGTCGAGTTCGTTTTTATAATTTATTTTATTCTCCGTTAGGGGCGCTTCACGCAGTTTTATTTGATCGGGCATGGTCAATTTATTCTAGATAGAGCTAACGTGTACACACATGGGCCTTCGTTTAGAAACTTAATGAGGCGGTTAAGGACTTGAACAGGAACGCTGTATATCAGAAAAACATTTATGACGCTTTAGCCATCGTACGCTCATTGATATAAGTACCAAACTTTTCACACCGATAAAGCAAGTTATTTAAATGTCTATAAAGTAAAATATTTGATAAAGGTTTTTAACCTTTTGCTTACAGGTAAACAGCGTCATTCCCAACGAAGAACCTCTCAAAAAGACAGGTATTTGACATACCCTATCCCAAACAGTTCGATCCCCCTTTGCAAACATTGGCCTGCAAGGGGAGCCAATGCCTGCAAAGGGAGATCGAAATGTTTGGAATTGGGTATGTCAAATACCTGTCTTTTTGAGAGGTTCTTCATTTGGGATTAACGCTGTTCCACCAGTAAGAAAAAGGAAGAAATGTAAATATATTCTATATAAAATATCTTGTCAACACTGTAAAATATTCTGCAACATTTGCTTATTTTGTTTCAGCTACGTTGTTGATAATTTCGACTAACTATCAAAACAGCCGCAATTGCAGGCGTTCAGGAAAATTTCAGCTGAATTTCGGAAATATTCAGCTGATTATCGTTTGAATAAGTGTTAATTTTGTATTTATATATATATATATATATATATATATATATATATATATATATATATATATATATATATATATATATATAATGCATAAAAAAGGAATGGATAAAAAGTGAAAAAGGAAGGAAGGCTTAGCAAAAAGCTTACCTGATGGCGGTAAGGGGTTGTGACCTCACGCCCCAGTTTTCAACGAGCTCGTCATAAATGCCGCGGCACTGCACTCCTGGTCGCCAGCTTTGGCTCAAGCCCACCTCCGGAGTGACAATAAAAATTGTCACAAGACCTTCAAAAAGGAATGAACCGAGGACGAGAGCAAATTCACTACCGTACAAGCGATCTGTATTGCTGACCTCGGTGAAATGTATACAACATCTTATGATCGTGCTGCGGTCCTGTCATATGCATGATGCGATCCTTCATTCTCTAAATGAATATAAAAGATACTTGAGCTTTACACCATACGCTAAATTGTTTCGGTATAAATTATCTATATTTTTAAGCATAAAAGGAACTGGATATTTTTGAATATATGCTTGCTTTAACGCCAGCTTGCAGCACGATCATAAGATGCTGTATACATTTCACCGACGTCAGCAATACAGATCGCTTGTACGGTAGTGAATTTACTCTCGTCCTCTGTTCATTCCTTTTTGAAGGTCTTGTGACAATTTTTATTGTCACTCCGGAGGTGGGCTTGAGCCAAAGCTGGCGACCAGGAGTGCAGTGCCGCGGCATTTATGACGAGCTCGTTGAAAACTGGGGCGTGAGGTCACAACCCCTTACCGCCATCAGGTAAGCTTTTTTGCTAAGCCTTCCTTCCTTTTTTCACTTTTTATCCATTCCTTTTTTATGCATTATATGGTGTATAGTACCTCTTGCTGCTTTGCGCATAATTACTATAACACATATATTTCTGATAATCCACTTTCTTTATATTATATATTATATATATATATATATAAAGAAATACAATCCCAAAAAGTATGAAATCCAAGAAAGAGAAAGGCGCAAATTGCCGCACTATCAGAGTCTTGAAAATGATTTTGCTGGTTAGTAAAATTTCCAATTTTCGTTATTTTGATCATTTTTATGTTGTCTGGGATTCGGCCATTTTTCCCCACGGGCATGATCGATTGTTGTTTCGGACGTGCAGAGTCTCTGGGAGCGTTTTTATGAAGTCAAAGCTAGCTTCTAACCAGGAAATAGGGGTCGCAATCCCCCTTGACCTTTCTGCAACCCTGTAAAAACAATCATTCCATCTATATATTTTCTTTTTTCATTTTAAATCTTATATATATATATATATATATATATATATATATATATATATATATATACGTGGTATCATAACTATCAGGAACCTTGCTCCCTATTACGGACAGCGGATTCCCCTGAAACTTCCAGTAACATGCTTGCAAATATTTTACACTGAAAACTAGTGCTTGAAATGCATAAAAATGTTCATTAACTATACTTTTCTGTAAAATTATTGAAATTATAAGCTTTAGGGAAAACAATAGCTGATTTACACAGCACTCCGAGAAAATATATTTTAATTATTTTCTAAGGAAAGTCGTACGTAGAACATATGATATTTTATACATTGAGCACCGTAACATAAAACTCCACACGAAGTTTGGCGGCATCAAATATTTCTCGCAGTAATTTTTACAGAGTGAGTCCAAAAGAGGAATGAAAACTCGCATACATCAAGCATGATCTCCGTCCATTCTTCTTTATAAAAGAGATTCATATTTCGTTTCGGGTATCTTGACAGTCAGAAATAGATAACTCGCTTAAAACGTTCATTTGTCACGACGTGGAGTCGAAATTGCGGATAATTGAAAAGATCTTCCAGGACAGACATCAGAATAAATGCGAGAACATGAGATGATAAAACTCGTCTTAGAAGACTCGGTATTTGAAGGGATCTCAGACCAATTGGTGGTGATGGATTTATAATATTATATATAGTTCTTTTTAAAGTCAAAATTCTTAAATAATTTATATTTAAAGTGAGTGTTATTTTCGCTACCATACAAAGTAATATATAGAATTAAAGAATCGTATTGAGATAGAATTGAGAATTGTATTGAAATAGAATTAAGAATCGCATTGAAATAGAATTAAGAATCGTATTGAAATAGAATTAAGAATCGCATTGAAATAAAATTAAGAATCGTATTGAAATAGAATTAAGAATCGTTTTGAAATAGAATAAAGAATCGTATTGAAACAGAATTAAGAATCGTTTTGAAATAGAATAAAGAATCGTATTGAGACAGAATTAAGAATCGTTTTGAAATAGTATTAAGAATCGTTTTGAAATAGAATTAAGAATCGTATTGAAGTAGAATAAAGAATCGTATTGAAACAGAATTAAGAATCGTTTTGAAATACTACTAAAAATCGTATTGAAATAGAATTAAAAATCGTATTGAAATAGAATTAAGAATCATATTGAAATAGAATGAAGAATCGTATTAAAATTGAATTAAGAATCGCATTGAAATAGAATTAAGAATCGTTTTGAAATCGAATAAAGAATCGTATTGGAATACAATTAAGAATCGTATTCAAATAGAATTAAAAATCGTATTCAAATAGAATTAAGAATCATATTCAAATAGAACTGGGTCTCTCATATTGCTAGAATGGATGAAAGGGACCCGGTAAAGAAGATGTTTGCTGCAAGGCCCTTTACTAGTAGGAAAAAAGGAAGACCAAAGCTGAGATGGCTTGACTCAGTTGATTCGGATTTTAGAGTGATTGGAGCAAGAGAATGGCAGACCAGGTCTAGAAATAGACAGTCCTGGAGGAATCTTCAGCGGAAGGCCATGGCTCATCCTAGGCTGTCGTGCCAAATATGATGATGATTCAAATATAATTAAGAATCGTGGGTGTAGTTCAGGACGCAAATATAAAACTGACTTTTGGATAACGAAGCACCAATATTCGTAAACAGTAATAATATATAGCTACCACAGTAGCATGCCAATATAGACCCAATATTGGCCCAGTATAAAAATATGAGCATTTTGACAGTATTGGCCCAATATTGGTTGGTTATGTGTAGTTATTATTAGCTTTCGAGTATGTGGCCGATATTTAGCTAGTATTGGTTGCCAATATATTCCAAATATTAGAAATATTACCAATGTAACGTCAATATTGGTGTAATATTGCAATGTCAATATATTGGCGACCAGTGTATTCCCAATATTGGTATTACATTTGAAATATTTTTGATGAAACGTCTATATATACAATATTTGCTCAAGGTTGGAACAATATTGTCCCATAGTTGACACAATATTAGCATTTACTATGTCAGTAACTCTCTAGCTATCTTGCAAGGTTAGAAAACAACTGTACTTTAATGTTCAATTGAAGTATAATGTTTTTCTCGGACGTTGGCAAATGTTTTGTTAGTTTCGTGAAATTTGATTGAAACCTATGGATATTGTAAGCAAACAATATGTAACAGAATTTGTTTTTTTTTTTTAAGAAACGTTTATATCTTCATGAATATACGTTTTTGTTTTATGAAAATGCTTATACACATTGAACAAAGCTAGTTAACTCTTTTGTGAACGTTACAAATCATTTGCAGCTTTTTATGATACAGGGTGATCAAATATATTTTCCCCCTTTTCAATATTTTGGTGGTCTCCTAAATGCACAAGTCTCAGAAACTTTACTGGAAAGTTTACGTTCAAGTATGTTCTTCACATAGCCAAAGTTACAGAACAGTTCGAAAAGTATCTGTTTAGAAATTCGAAAAAGATTCTAGCATACAAAGTGTCCGGAAACTTTTGATCATATAGTGTACTCTGTGATTTGTAATTTGTTATTGCCGAATATTACTACAGTTATTACCAAATATTACTACTGATTCCTTTGCCATGACTTTATCATTCATTCAATAAGTTTCCATTGGTTAGAAATTCAACTTCATATTTTTAATTTCTCAAAGAGTTTGAAAGATGTATCTGCTAAAAACTTTACTGACTTTGAAATCTGAGAAATTATTTATTTGTCATCTCTCATCTTGTTTTCAGTTAATATCTCATCGTCATCTTTCTTGTTTTCATTAAAAAGATTGCTCAAATTAATCATTAACCCTGTATAATAATTTCATCATATAATAGCAATAGTAATAAAATCGCATATCTATTACTGTACCAGGATCGTTGAACTGGTTTTACATTTATTAGTAGTCTCCTACATAAAATAGCCGATACTTGTAATAGTAAAAAATGGTTCATCCATTAGATATACCAGTATTGGTGCATTGGTTTCGCTTTTATAAGTGTTCTTCAGCACAGAATAGAAGACACTTACAATTAGTGGATTAGTTTCAGACTTCTCCTGAGAGGTTCATAAATTTGCACATAGGAAATTTTCTTTCTGCCAGTGCGAAAATCGGCTAATCTGTAAAATACATATTTCAATGCATTTTTGTCTTATCGCAGTGATTTAACATGTTTATATTAGCATATTACTCAGTGACGTCTAAATAACTTTTCGATTATTATTTTCCTCAGTTTGCATTATAATTTTTGTTCACTTAAATTCACTAGTCTAACTGGTCCTGTCGATAGACCAATCACACCAAATAATTAGCATTTTCTGCGTTCCTAAGGTAGAGTAGGAATAAGATTCGTATCGTGAGAGTTTCAGTGGTTTCATCAGTAGTGGTTGCGTGAATAGTGTGTGTTTCTTGAGTAGAGTGTATAGTCATTTATCTGCTGTAAGAATAACTTATTTCTCTGTCCATAACGCTTGGCGAGATTTTGGCGACGAATTTGGTGGAATGTCGCCAGCTTGGCGACTTTTTTCAATGTTGCTAAATTAACGAAAAACTCGCCAAATGGATAAAAAGGACGCTAAATCAATGAAAATGACGACTCATTGACGTAAATTCAATATCTTGTAAAGAATATAAATATCTAATATAATAATAATCTATTTTTTTACTGTAAAAGTAGTAAATTCATTGCATTATATAAAGAAAGTCATGTGCTGCCCACATCAGATTTTTTTATGTGGATATGCTAGAGTTCTCCCTCAGGTTCTCTGAAAAGTAAAGCTCCTAGCAAACGTCGAGGTTCAAAGAAGCTGTTACCGCCAACAGGAACGCGATTCTCACTTTGTATATGCCCCCTATATGCGGGTTTGTGAGTGTCGTTAAATGTTTTGTATTAAATTAAATTGTTTGTAGTTTCCGATATTTTAAGTTTCCTCTAAAAAAAAAGATACATTACCCAAAATGATAAATCGTTTCATTTTATAAAACACGATAATCTGAATTTTATCAAGCATTTTATATTTTCTCATAAACAAGAATTTCGAGATATTACGCCGAAAATCGTCATTTTTCAGAGCTCCCTCCCTCAATTTCGTAAAAGAAAAATACGGCAGTCACGTTCGTGATATATAAATTTTAGGAAAAGATAAATTACTCCGTGCTTTGATTTCGTGGGGTAAAATATGTGAAAAATGTTTAAACAGAGTATATTAAAGATAATTTTTAATTTTATGTCAAGGGGAAAAAAGAGTGTAAAATTTAAATCTTGTTAAAGTAAACCCAGGTAAGAAAAACTATAAAAAAAGTATTGCAGTTTCTGCACCACTGTCCGAATTACATTGTTAAAAATGTGATGTGGGCAGCACATGGCTTTCCTTATATAATGCAATAAATTTACTACTTTTACAGTAAAAAAAAATAGGTTATTCTTATAGTAGATACTTATATTCTTTCCAAGATATTGAATTTTCTTCAGTTAGTCGTTATTTTCATTGATTTAGCGTCACTTTTATCCATTTGGCGAGATTCTCATTAATTTGGCAAAATTTAAAAAAAGTTGCCAAGTTGGCGACATTCAGCCAAATTCCTCGCTAAAATCACCAAGCGTTGTGGACTGAGAAATAAGTTATTCTTATAGCAGATAAATGATTAATGGCCTTCAAACGCAAAAGTATTACTCAAAGTATCTTTGCTCATGAATGGAACAAGCCAGATCCACGAGAATGATGTCACCAAATTTATCGCATCATATTACATATGAAAATTGAACGTGTTTCTCAACAGTTAATATTTATTTTTAATTTATGGGATTTTTTCATAAATGTATTTGAAAACCGTGAGCGAGAACGGCAGTTTGTACATAATTATGTCGAATTTTGTCCTATTCTGCCATGTTAAGAAAGTATAAAATTTAGTATACATTTCGAAGTTTTTGTTCGAATTTCAAAAAATTCTATCTAGTTCCAGAATTTTTGATAACAAAGCCAGATTTCAAATTTTGTGAAAATTCATTACTAACTCTGTAATTATTGATAAATAAGTAACCCATTTTAAGCATAATTACGTCAAATTTTGTCTTATGCTGACATGTTATGAATGTATAAAATTTCGAATACATTTTGACGTTTCCGATCGAATTTCAAAAAAAGTATTCCAGTTCCAGATTTTTCGATAACAAGGACGGATATAAAGTTTTGTGAAAATCCAGTAATATTTATGGCAGCTAATATATACGCAAGAATTTGACTCCTGACAGATAGGCGGACATCACTGTGAAAATAATCAAAACGTGTTCAGAAGGCCATAAAACATAAATTGGCATCAAAATCTCGAAATTAAAAATTTACCTGAAAGCTATAATTTTTCTATACTATATTCTATAGTATGAGAAATAAAATTGTAATTTATAAGTAAAGCACGTAACTTCAACACACTATAAGTGATGAACTGGTTCACAACGAGAAATACACTCTAAGACAAAAAAATCGACGCTCCCCACAAAATAATCCGATAGTAATGAAACTGTACATGCAAACACCTGTCGACCGAATATTCAAAACGATAAAAAAATTTGCAACCAATGAATGAATAGTCGGAACTACAATGCATTGAAACTGAGCACTATGGCTGTGTATATAAGGAGAGAACCTCGCTTTCAGGAACAAACCGTGGAGTGGATTTCTATTGCGTTTACGTACCTTGATTGCAACAATGCCTCGCGAGTTAGCGGCCACTGCAAGCACATGAAGGAGTTTGAAAGGGGACGAGCAGCCGCACTACATGAGACAGGATGGGCACACCGGCGAATCGCTCGGCATTTGGATAGGAGTGATGCAGCAATTAGATGATGTTGCCAAGAATGGATCCGAACTGGCAGATTTCAGAGGCAAACAGGCAGTGGACGGCCTAGGCAGACGACAGAATGGGAAGGTACAGCGATTGTCAGAGCAGCTGTGACAGCACGATTCATCGTTATCGACCATCCAACGTGCGACAAACACAGAAGTGACCACCCGGACCATTAATAGAAGACTACGGGAGCGGAATCTTTACTCGCGGTGCCCATTACTCCGCCTACCACTGACCAGTATGCACCGTCAACAGCGATTGCAATGATGCCGGGCCCGATCAACGCCGAATTGTTCGGATTGGGAACGAATTGTCTTCAGTGATGAGTCCCGTTTCGAACTGAGTCCCGACGACCAGCGCAGATACCCCGGATATCGTCAGGATCCAGCTCTTACTGTCACACGCCACACAGTCCGACAACAGGAAGTTATGGTTTGGGGGTGCCATTTCGTTTGATAGCCGGACCCCTTTGATAGCCCTCCGTGGTACCATCACAGTACAGGGGTACGTTGCCGACATTATATTAAATTAGGGAGTGGCCAGCGACCATCCCAGAATATAGATGAATTAGCTCGTCAATTGGAGGCCATTTGGAATGATATCCTTCAGAACACCATCCGGTCTTTATGCATCAATGCCACGTTGGGTAACAGCTTGAATCAAGACCAGAGGTGGACCAACGTCATATTGACGTGCTCACTTTGTGTAGATCTTTCAGTGCAATAAATCATCCAATTATGCTGAAATTATAATCATTTATTTTTCTGTACATCAACATTATACGTACCAAATTTTGTCTCATTTAGATAATTCTCCTTTAGAGCGTCGATTTTTTGTCTTAGAGTGTACATGATGACCTAAACTCTTTGACACTTACATGTTTGTCTCAGAACACTTTCAAGGTCCTTTCCTTGATTCCTTTCAAGGATTCCTTTAACTGGCTAATGACTTGATCGTGGACAATCCTCTACGATCAATTTTGTATGATATTTTCATGCTCAGTTTTGAAGTTTCCTTGTTTAATCTTATCCATTTTATATTCGTTGCGTGAATGATTGTTTTACCCTTCTTGACCAGTCTGATATTGATTTAGACAGTATTATTTTCATTATAGATTCAATTGATTCTTGTATTCAATTTATCTGTGGGTTAGAATTTAATAGCTCTCTTTTATTTTTGTACTGATAATTCGGAAGGAAAAACTCATTTGTAAACTCTATTTACCTCGAGCCTTACAAGTAAACAATTTGAGCATTCTGAGGTTGCTTTGTCCCCTTGGAAAAGTTCTTGCCATTCCCTTAATCAAAAGTTTGCTGCATTCAATACTTATGTGAACTACCGCTGACTGAATTTTCATGTCCTTATGTAGAATATGTTGAGGCCTCCTACTACCCCTATCTTAAAAGTCAGTGGCAATTTTTTCAAAATATTTACATATGTGGCTTGTGTACCCGAGCTTCCCGGACCTCTATGCAATACATTTTCCTCTCCCTAATCGGTGGCCCTGCTTATGTCTACTGTGCTATTAAATTATAATCTACTTCTAATTTATTAAATATTTTTAAAATGTCGCCTTAGATCAGAAATTCCCGCCAAAAATTGTTGACCATGCTTTTCCAAAATTTGTTCAGAGCAAGGAAGATGTGGTTAAAACTTTTAGTAATGTTTTACGCTTTCCTGTTTAACCTAAAATTAATCATAACATTCCTACAATGCTCAATGAGTTTGGCATCAAAATGATATTTTCGCCTAGCAATAAAAATAATTTTTTTCTCCTGAAGGATCTTATTGAAAAGTACAGTAATTGAGGCATTTATCAAACTCCTTGTCAATGTGGGCTGTCATACAATGGTCAAACTAAACGCGGCTTAAAATACGCTTAAAAGAGTATTAAAATTGTGTCAAAAACCGAGACATTTCAAAAAATCTTCCATAATTAATAATAAAAGTTGGATGACTAGTTACCAATTTGATTTTTCTTCTACACTCATTATTCAAAAGTGCTCTTCAGTTTCTCATTTGGATGTCTTTGAATCTTTTCATATTAATAAAAATTTTTAGTAATATAGTTACTGATTTGTCAATGACTTCATATTTCTATGAGGCGTTATAATCACATCTAATTTTTTTATGTCTTTGACTTCATATTCTATTTTATCTTATTTGTTTGCTTCTAACATTCTTATTTTCTTGTTTTTTTCTTTTTTGTAGTTTTGTTACCATTTCATCGCAATAGATAGATCTATCACATCGGGATATGTTGTTCACTCCCTTTCAGTTTGTGAAGAATGTCGAAAACTCAGACCGTCCGACTCATCTTAAGATATAGAGCAACAATTTGAACAACAGACATAGTCATGCGCTGATACGAATGGTCAGATCATGACTTATTGCACTGAAGAGTATAGAAAGTCCAGATAATTTCCAAAAAGCTAAATATGACCAGTAGGAATATTTTTATAAAATTAAATTTAAATTTACTTTTCATTAAATCCTGATAACATGAAAACTGAATTCTAGAATGGAATATTTTTACCACAATTTATTTTTTAAACCTATTTATATTATACTTAGCAAGAATGTTATAAATTTAAATACAAGTCCTTCTCTCTGTCTATTTGTCCCCATTACCCACATATTTTTCTCCATATAGCCAACTTGTCTTGGCTGTTTAAAAATATCGCTATATTGGTAATAACTCTCTCTCTCTGTATATATATATTTATATAGAATAAATTAATAACTAAATCTAAGCAACAAACAATCAAAGAAAGAACAGCACTAGACCTAAATTAGAGGTTAATTCAGATTAGATTTTTCTTCAAGACTGTGTCTTCTTCAGACCAAATTAACCTAAATAAATGTTTCGAATTAAGTCAATAGTTAGTTACTATGAACTAAGAACACCATAAGCCAAGTCAACAGGTATATACAGAGGATTAATATAGAAAAATTATTAAATTAAGTAATTCTCTGGAAGCATGCGCTAAATCCAGGAGCCTTGTGCAAGTTTAGAACAGAGAATAAGTTGAGTTGTGTCCGAGAAGACGGGAGGTAATACATAAAGTAGACCCTGGATATATATAAACTTTATTAAATATGACAGCAAATTTAATAAGAAAATTGACGTATTATATTTTATTTAAAATGAAATAAAATACATTTGACTTGATATATAATAAAAATAGTAATACATGGTTAACGCATCTTTCATTTATCAATTTTGTTCGTCAATTTTATTTAATCTACAATGAAATAACCCGCGTTTCTTCTATTGAATTATGATCAAATATTCATTTCACCATAAATGGATTTTATGACGTGAATATAAGCAGTTGTTTGCAATGACTCTGTGAAACCCCTTCAGTCAATTAACCCCACATCCACAGTTAAATACCCGAAACAACTCCGTTAATGCCCCTAATGCATTACAGATCTGGTAATCAAATTATTTAGAAGGGACGGCATGGCTCATTACTGTTGGTAAACAGTTATCAGATACAGGACGGATTGGATTTGTTTCACTACACAAAGGGAGCGAAGGTTAGGTTTAACTGGAAAATTCTACCCATTATATTCTGTTAAAGGGCATGATCGAATTATTTAGAATTTTACGTATGATCTCGCATTAGCTTTAATATAGCAGGTAATCACAATTTGTGTTAAAATCCAAGGCTTTTAGAAAAAATGCAAATTGATAATTTTTAAAGTAAGAATTTAAAAGGAGAAAACATTTGCATTGGTAGGAAAATTAATTTTTCTACTAACCACCATATTTCATTATAATTACAATAAATGTAACTCCGACTTGTGAAAATAAAACTTTATAATACTTCCTTAAAGAAATCAAATAGAGAAAAAGCAGGTGAATGCAAGTGTTTTGAGGACGTTTAGAACTATGCTCTTCAGACCAAGTGGGACAGACAATAAGCAGCGATTATTTTGTTTAATGACGTCTGTTTAGAATACGCTATTTTTGAGTGTGTTTTTTCTGACAGACGATAAGTACTAATGCTCTCTTAACAAACGCTAAGATATTAAACAATCATTTTTATCGTCTGTTAAGAGCACACTGTATATGATCTGAAGAAGAAGATAGTAAGTAAGAAAGAGTTGAGTTGTGTTCAAGAGGACGGGAGGAAAAATATAAAGTAGACTACAATAATTAAAATAATTGTAGTCACCTGCTCTTGTACGCGTTCCTTCTTCAATGGAGTTTTATAAAATTATATTGATAATTTTTACAATCGTCACTGCCTGATGACGTATTCTTATTTTTCAAATGTAAAACATAATGCTTAATTCATATATTTAAACGACATTCAAAGTGTATTTTATTATTTCCGAAATACATCACGAGCATTTATTATACAAGAAACATTGAGAAAATGAGTGAAAAAAAGTTTGGAAAAGACCGTTGTTTTCTTTCAGCAAACTCAAAAACATAAAAGAGATATGTTTTACACTTAAACTTTCTGTCTTACTCCCAAACTTTTTATCTTACTCCCAAACTTTTCATCTTACTCTCAAACTTTTATCCTTTAGGGAACAATAAGCTACAAGGCATATCCAGGATTTTATGTCTGATCTTAAGAATTATAGAGCCGAGTTTTAATTTTTAGTACGTATGAACCGTGTGTATGTCTGCATAATTGCAGTATTTCAAATACTACTTAAAACTGCAGGTCCCAGTCAAAGTTGGCCTTATGAGCAGTAAAGGAACTGTAGACTATCAAAATAAATGGGTGAGAGTTTAGCAAAGTTTTCGTTTCACACTGTTTTTGAAAATAGCCTTAGAATTATTTCTTCTCTTTTTCTTAAATCTTGAGTAAAATGTCATATATTTTTAATTTCTTTATAGAAAGAGAAAATTAGAAAATGCAAATACAAGATATGCAAGCAGGTATGTCAGAAAGCAGGTTGCTGAGCAATATTACGATATCTTCAGAAAAAAAAATTAATGCTACTGTTTTTAAACAATGACACTAAATATTGTAACTATAATTCGAATGCCGTAACCATAATTTGAATTCAATCATTTTAATATTTAACTTAAATTTTAGTCTTATTGTAAAAACTTTAAATATTGGATTAAAATAATGTAAACATTCTTTTAAACTAAATTTCATTTATTTACTAGTGCAATACATTTTTATTATTTTTTTTATTTTATGTTTTTAAATTTTTGCAGAAAGGTACAGTTTACGCAGTACTAATAATATTTTGAAATTTTGCAGTTTAATATATGAAAATCATACTTCCCAAAACATAACTCTCAAAAAGGAGACTTTTAAGACTGAGACTGTATTAAGGGCATATTACTAGGCTAAGACATTACATCTGTCTCCCCCGAGGTTCCTAAAATTACAGTTTATATCAACACTGATCCTGTTATTGCACGTATCGGGCATTTCGTGCTGCAATGGGCTAATAAGCACGAAAATTGTATGTGTACTTCTTTCATAACATTTAATTCGTATCTGCATAGTATATTAAATGTGATTTACAATTACTATACTGTGCGGCATCCGATTGCAATTTGTTGGATCAGCTTGATTACATTGCATTGTTCACTTTTGAGATACATAACTAATAATCGCGATTTTATGGCTTTTACAGTTAGATGGCAGTGCAGTAGATTGCTTTCCTACAATGTCATTGCGGTCTGTAGCAGAACTGTTTTATACAAAGCACATCCCAAATTAAGATCTTTGAAAGACATATTGCCACGTCATACCCTCAAGAATCGTGGGCTTGCGCTCAGGATATAAGGAAGAGTTCACATTTCTGGATAACTAACACATTTATTCCCAAGCACAGTGTAAACAGGAACGATATACAGTAAAACATTTAAATGCTTCACTGATTTCACAAAGTAACTTACACTATACTCAATATATTGACGAAACTCATTTCACGAAACAGACGCTACTATTCTCAAAACATTGACAACAAGTCACAGTTCACTGTAGCTGGTATCTCGCCAACTGCCCTCCAACTGATTGATGATTCCTTTTACAGACTATCCATAGAAACCTTTCATATCACGTAGAATATTGGTTATATCGATGTGTTTCTCGAACCTTTGGGAAGTCGCCAATTGTCGTTTGGTGATAAATCGCCAAACATCATAACCCTCCCCCGGGCACCTAGAAACCTTGGATGCGCGTCATGGGAAAGTCTGTACGGGTATTTTTCTCCGTCTGGTTCTAAAACGAAAAGGCTCCAGGGAATATAACACATTCGCAACAATATCTTAATGTAATTGATCTCATCTTTATAGTCGATAAGATATGAGTGTGTGCCTCGCATTCAGGCAGTAGTGCTTTAAACTTGTGATCAGAACGTACGGACAAGATACCAACTTTCAACTTTAAAGTTGAAACATGATTTAACATATTTTAACGCGATAAAAATCTTATGTAATTAAGCAAATTTTAACGTTTATTTCTTATATAAATATTTTTCTAACTTTAATTTTCTTGGAGGATTTGTAAGTTTTGAGTTTGGCCTCTGCTTTACCATGTTTCATGTAACAAGAATTTTCAGGTAAAAAATGTTGCACAAAATAGATATTCGTCAAATCTTCTCAATTTTGTATTTTATTTCTAACACATTATTAGACGAGCCAGGAGGCTTTTGCTGTACGATGTTTTAATATACTACGAGGGGCTAGCTCTGCCCCCTGCTTGCTAAGCTTCGCCAACCACCGTAACTCCCTGCGAAAAATATTTATAAAATATTTTTTCCTAAGCAATCTATTTTATTTTAAACTTAAATAAATCACACACTCGAAAGTTTGGAAAATACCGATCGCATGATCGAATTTTTGTATTTTATTACATATTGATTATTCATTTTTCGAGCCACGCATATAAAAAAAATACAACAATACTCAAGAAAAACGATTTTTCTGAATGAAAAAATTCAGATATATTCAATTAATTGTTGCCTGATAGATTTACCGATTATCGAAAACATTGAAAAACAATATAGAAAAATCTAATATTAAGGATATTTTCGATTACAGAAATAATGTTCTTTTTCGTCGTTCTTCCGTAAACGAAAAATAATTGATTTTTCTTCGGTATCGCCTGACTGTGGCGAAACAGCTGCAAAACAGCGATTAGAAAGTTTTATAGTGCACTTACATCGACTGAAACTATAAGTATTTGTTTAGTGTACTTACAAAGACAGTTTTCATAATGTGTAGAACATAACTGTAGATAAGTCACAAACGAACAAACAAAAAAAATATGCTTTTTGCTGAAAAATTAATTTTCTACGACTGAAACTATTTGTTTAGTGTAATTACAAAGATAGTTTTCATAATGCATAGAACATAAATGTAGATAAGTCACAAACGAACAAACAAAAAAAAATATGCTTTTTGCTGAAAAACTAATTTTCTACGACTGAAACTATAAGTACTTGTTTAGTGTACTTAAAAAGATAGTTTTCATAATGTGTAGAACATAAATGTAGATAAGTCACAAACGAACAAACAAAAAAAAATGCTTTTTGCTGAAGAATTAATTTTCTACGACTGAAACTATTTGTTTAGTATACTTACAAAGATAGTTTTCATAATGTGTAGAACATAAATGTGGATAAGTCACAAACGAACAAACAGAAAAAAATGCTTTTTGCTGAAAAACTAATTTTCTACGACTGAAACTATAAGTATTTGTTTAGTGTCCATACAAAGATAGTTTTCATAATGTGTAGAACATAAATGTAGATAAGTCACAAACGAACAAAAAAAAATATGCTTTTTGCTGAAAAATTAATTTTCTACGACTGAAACTATAAGTATTTGTTTAGTGTACTTACAAAGATAATTTTCATGTCTAGAACAGAAATGTAGATAAGTCACAAACGAACAAACAAAAAAAGATATGCTTTTTGCTGAAGAATTAATTTTCTACGACTGAGACTATTTGTTTCGTGTACTTACAAAGATAGTTTTCATAATGTGTAGAACATAAATGTAGATAAGTCACAAACGAACAAACAAAAAAAATGCTTTTTGCTGAAAATATTATTTTTCTACAATGTACTATATGTATTTTAAATCGGTACAATGATATTTTAATGAATTTAAAATTTATATAAGTTTAGCATTATATATTAAAATATCGTATAAAAAAAGCAACCAGAGTCATTAATGATGCATTAGAAATGAAATACGAAATTGAGATGAATATATACTTTATGTAATATTTCTCCTCCTGAAAATTATTTTTACATGAGACACGGTGAAGCAGTGGTCAAACTTAAAACTTACAATTCCTTAAAGGAAATTGAATTTAGAACAGTTCTAAATAACTGCATTTTAAGAAAAGCACGTGATATTACGAATTACCAATAATGAAATGTTTAACAACGTAAAATATAGCTCAAATATATATAAATTAACATACGTGAGTTTCGAAAATCGTCTGGATTCCCTTCTTCAGTGCAGCAATTCTGAATTTGAACGTCCAACTAAGAGCGATATTATGTCGGTCAAACTGAAAATGGCGGCACAACAGATCGCAGTATGGTTATTTTCAGTTTGTCCGATATAGCCTTGAGCTTATTTGGACCTTTTTGGTCAGACCTATTGCACTGAAAAGGAAATCCAAATAACATTCGTAACGTACATATGCTGAATTATTACTTTCCTTATATACATAATGTATAAGAAAAGTATTGTGACGGGGTCGAAAATTCGAATTCGAGTTTTCGACGGGAGAGCACGTTTCAAGCATCCCTGATCAAGAATCAAACATTTAAGGGATGTCTGTGTGTGTGTGTGTGTGAAAGTATGTGTGTGTGTGTGTGTGTGTGTGTGTGTGTGTGTGAAAGTATGTGTGTGTGTGTGTGTGTGTGTGTGTGTGTCAGTGAGACTGTGGAGACGATAACTGACGAACGAATGGACCGATTCGAACCAAATTTGGTACAAAAATCACAATTCGTAAACACTGGAAACCTATTGTTTTTATACGCAATCGAATGTTCGAAACCCCCCTAAATTTTCGAATGAAATTTTGAAAGAATCGTCAAAATATCAAAACCACTAATACAGTTACGCAAATAGACATTCCTTATGTAATTTTTCATCAGAAAACGATTTACATAAATTTTAAAACGCTAACATGAACCGTTCTCGAGATATTGCGCATTTTTCAAAAAAATTATCAAAAAGTCATATAAAATAAGAAAAATATATATTTCCTATTGAGAACAATGTTCACTTTTCATATGTAATACCATGCGATAAATTTGCTGACATCATTCTCGTGGATCTAGCTCGCTCCATTCATGAAAAAAGATACTTTGAGTAATACTTTTGTATTTGAACGCCAATAGTTATTTATCTGCTGTAAGAATAACTTATTTCTTCGTCCATAACGCTTGGCGATATTTTGGCGACGAATTTGGCGAAATGTCGCCAACTTGGCGACTTTTTGAAATGTTGCCAAAGTAACGAAAATCTCGCCAAATGGATAAAAATGACGCTAACTCAATGAAAATGACGACCAATTGTCGAAAATTCAATATCTTGGAAAGAATATTAGTATCTACTATAAGAAAAACTTATTTTTTTTTACTGAAAAAGTATTAATTCATTACATTATATAAGGAAAGTCATGTGTTGCCCACATCAGATTTTTTATATTTGTGTTGCATTTTACTCTGTGAACCACTTCAAAACTGAACCACTGTTCATGCTGGAATAAATTCAATCAAGTTAAAATATTATTCAGTATATTTTGTATTCTAACTTCTATTTATTATTACTTCTGACATTGAAGTATGACTTTAAAAACTACTTCTCTATTATTCATCCGCTTCTGATGGAATACAAATGTTTCTAGGAATATAGTTTGTGAACACCATTTTAAACAAACATTTAACCATTTCATTCAATCAAGCGATTTTTTTTAAATGCAATATAACTATTGAGAAATGAAAAAATTTTGATTAATATCTCTCTGACGAACAACAAATCGAAATTCGTATAGTTTGTAAACATAAATCATGAGACATGATTCTTATTTCTGTTTGAATAAACCATCTCGAATATCCCCTTTTAAACAAAAATATTCATAAGCCATCTAAAATAAATTCTTAGAATAAACTTGAAAATAAATTGCAGCCTGGAATATCTAACTGTCAAATGGAAGGTTTGGAGCAGATGGTATCTGCAAATTTAGGATGATATACGATGAGAAAATATGAGACAATGGATGAAAACAGATCGTTTGAATATTTCCAGAGTTTGGACGAATTGAAAATGACAATGATTCTAATATATGCAATAATTTCGGATTGAATTTTCTATTTTTACTTATAAGAAATTGAATGCATAAGATGAATATATGAATATTTCCAAGTTTAGATTGACTTTGAAGACGGTGCAAGAGGCCTTACTTTAAATAACACCATTATCCATTTAATATCCCATTAAACTTATCTGAAGTGTGATTCAACTCGACTTTCTCATAACAGAATTCAATTTTTTTTTTTTTTTTAGATTTTACAAGAAAATGTTTGAAAAATCTTTATCGTAGGTCTAAATTAGTACAACTATAGCGTGTCACCGCCACTTTAAAGAGCTTAAAAAATCATTCGATTGCTACCATACTTGACAATGTACCCCCCATCGTCAAGACGTTGTCAAGACATTGTCATATATTGTTTGTGACGTCAATACTAATGACGTCACAAACAATAAAACTTGTATCGCAAACAATAAAACTATTTTTCACAACAATGATTGAAACTGTAAATTTTCGTCATCACTAATCCATAAATAAACCCCTTTATACACGATTATGTTAAATTTTGTCTTATGCTGCCATTAGAAAAATATATAATTCCGAATAAATTTCCGAATAAGTTTTAGCTCGAATTTTAAACTCTTCTATCTAGTTTTATATATTTTTGGTAGCAAAGCCGGACATAAAGTTTTGTGAAAATCCAATGATATTTGCAGCTGCCATCGTGTACGCAAGAAATCGACTACAGACATCAGACAGACAGAAATCACTCCAAAAATTGTCAAAACGGGTTTAGGAGGTTCTAAAGCATATAATGACCTAAACTTCTCGAAATTGAAAATTTTCGGGAAAACAATACTTTCTCAATACTACGGACGAGGAAGTTAATTAAATTTAAATCAAATAGTACCAATGGTAATTAAAATCTTCAAACATCAAAGTATAATTACATAGTTACAAAAAAATCAGAAATCAGAGTTAAATTCACACAAAATATTACTTTAGATCATTTTATTGCATAGTGTACAAAATCATCTGCGTTCGACATACAACCCACCTTTTTGCATCATCCGGTATCAACCTATAAATAAACATATTTCTTAGAAGATAAAACATTAAAATGCAAATAGCACTTTTTTTAACTTATTGATTTTTAACAACATATTATTTTCATTAAAACTTTCAATTTATAATTTTACTATACCTTTATAGTTCGTTTTAAGTTTTGGTTCACTCTTAATTGGATGCGGATGGGATGACAGAATGGTAATTTTGATGGTAAAGTGACTTTATCGTCTACCTGTCATTAAAATAGTCAATCGTCAGGGACAATGAAAGGGTATCTATTTGCAGTAGCTTATTGGTTGCAGTATCACAGGATGAGGCACAGGATGAGCATCTAACACTAGATTCATGACTTCCTCCTCTGCACTAGTATATATGGACTCTTATGAATGAATTGTCTTTCTCAACAGGTAAATATGAACTCTATGAATGAATTACTTTTCTTACTGAGTTATGCATCTGTCTGAAAAACGCTTCTTGTGTATTTCTCCAACTCTCGCTGCTGGATCAGTCTCATTTTTTCCACTTGCATAACATTGGCCTATCGACTGGTAGGATCCCCATATAACTCCCACAGCATCATCTCCACTGGCCTGAGTTACCTGGTGCAACAGCGCACTCACTAATGACCTTGCACTCACTGGATGTAACTGTCAGCGGAATCTATTCCCGCAGGGATCAGGCACCATTCGAAGTCACATGGGGCCAGTTTTATGTCTCCCACATGAATCAATTTGCATTTAGTATCAAACCTTGGCTTATGCCAGTCTGCGTGCTTAGTTAGCAGTAACTTTGCTTTTGCTGGATCGCTGGAATGCCGTAATGCGGATTCGAATCCCGCCAGCGGGCATGGATGTTGTCATGTCGAGGCCAAGTCAGGCTTCCGCCCTTCGGGGAGCTTCTATGAAAGTGGAGCTGCAAATCTCCCCATGTGATACCCTGGGGGGTCTTGTGGACGTGGTGAGTAGGCGGCCTTCGCCACGGGGGAATTAGTATCGAACGAAATTTGCTTTTATTGACAAGATTTCGGCACTAGCATATATGGGCAATGCATACGAAACTTGGCCTTGGCATTTAATCTTCTTGGTACTTCACAGCATCCAAATATCAAATATTTCTACCATCGCCCAAATCTGTCCTTGGTTCATGCCAATCTACCATGGCGCAAAATTAAGTGTGCAGGAAGTATGCATTATATATATATATATATATATATATATATAAAAGAGAAAAATTCTACAAAGAAATCTCAAAAAAGGGGGAGGTGGTGGAGAAAAGCCAACAGGGAAATTTGAAAAGGCCTAGGGGGGTGGTGACCCCTAGTTCCCCGGTTAGAAGTCGACTTTTATTCCATAGGAAACACTCCCGGAGCCGAAAAATACCTGAGGCCAATCTCCGTACAAACGTCAAAGCAAAAGACGCACAAAACAGTCCGAACAAGGAACAAATGGACTCCATTACGAAGTGTAAAAGCAAGGGTATACATACAAAGTCAGAATTCAGAGTGACAACACACAAGAAAAGTAAAACGGCCAACTGAAATCCCTCAGTCAAAAGAGAGAAGGGAGTAGAGTGTATAGGACTAACACCATCGTTGCCATTTATAACACAAAACTAAACGTTTGCCAAAATCATTTTCAAATGCGTTGACTGTTTTATTATGATAGGTATTATAAATATGTCTGAGGAATCCAAGGGGATAGTCTTGTTTGATAACATCCTTGATAAATATAACATCACTTTTTATACGGTCTTTTTTATAAGTATGCAAGCGGGCGTTCCGTATAAAGTGATTCATTACGATATTACGAAAAACTTTCTGACTTAAATTAGACCTCCAATTGATAATATAATTCACTTTAATCTTGAAATGTCGTCTTTTATCATAAAGTATCGTATATAAGGGTTCATCTTCAGCGAAGTGAATGATAATATCCAAGTAATTAATTTCATCGGCAGAATCTGCAGGAGTTTCAATTAAATCCAATTGTGCAGGGTAAAAGTCGAAGTTAAATTTAATATTGGTTTTCTGATGTGCCACAAGTATATCATCCACAAAACGGAAATACGGCAATTCGTTTAATATATGTGTGCCTTTTTCATAGTGATGGAGGTATAGATCTGCCATCATCGAGGAGCAGCCTCCCCCCATAGGTATACCTTTTACTTGCCTATAATAATTCAAACCATTGAATAAGACATTTTCAAAAAGCACAATATCCAAGATAGCCTTGTATTTGTGTAAAGCTATGTATTTATGTAGGTGATAATGACTATGGATTTCTATCATAATATCATATAGATCTTTCAGATCTATGTTATTAAAGAGATCTTTAAAGTCATAAGACTTGTAAATCAGGTTTGTGGGATGTTTGTTCAAATACTTTATTATATCTCCACTATTTTTAATCATTACTGAACCACCTTGCATAATTTGAGTCATAATAGGTTTTAAAAGTGTAATAAGTTTCGTATTTGCTGTAGTAGTATAAGCTTTATAGGCTACCGTTACCGGTCGAAACTTTACAGGTGTTTTGTGTAGTTTTGGTATCAATACCAAGTACGGATATCGAATATGATTGATGTTGATACCTATGCGTTTATGTAAAGCCCTTATTTTATTTTCGATTTCCCTTCGTTTTGATTTCAACAAAACATACATGTCTTCGTTATTATAACTGATATGGAGTTGATCGATGTAATATTTCATACAAGTAAATGTAAAATTCGATGTAACCTTATCGGTATACGTAATTGCGAATATTTTCCATACATTTTCCAGTATGCGTCTATTCATTGTGTGACGTTCATCTTGTCCACAAGAATGATGATAATACAAATAAAAATTCTCCATAGTGTGATCGCGCCATTCATTAAAAGATGATAAAGGCATGCTGTATCGTACTGCCATTTTATATATGAAATCACTCAATTCATGACTAAATTTCATGTCTATACCTTTAAAATCCTGCATACGAAATTTCGTTCCCAATTTCAATGCATCCTTAAGGTCATTATTGGTGATTATGTCCAAATTACCAGTTATAATATGGCCGTGATCGTGATCAACAAAGAGGCTAGAAGCACATTGACAGGTCGGATTATCGTAAAGGTTCAGATTTTTACCAATATGATTATAGTTAAAAACTTTACGTCCTAAAGGAACAACATATCGATGAGTGATAGTGATCTTCGTATTAGAAATGGGAAAACAATGAGCCTGACCCTCAAATATTCGATTAAAAGGTATATCATCAAAATTCTTATTACTAAAGGTTGTAATAAAGAATTCCTTATTAACAGGTTTTTTCTCTTCATAACTCAAATTAATGTTAAATCGTGATGCTCTTAATTTAATCAAATCCAAAAATATAGCATATTTATTGGTTTTATTGTCAGATTGATTTTGCCTTGAATCTTCATAATGTTTAACACTATAGTGCGACCAGATACGTCTTACATATCGTTTACGAATGCCAAAAACGGCATTTTCAATCCAATTAGTACTTATTTCTTCCATATTGTAAATTTGTTCTATTAAAACATCTAATTTTTGGAGAGTATTAAGGTAAGATGTTCTTGATGCACATTTTCCTCGATTATGTCGTGTAAGCGTATTACCATGTGTGCGGGTCATATTTGATTGTACTCGTCCATCTCTGCAGGAATCCATATTATGTATATCCTTATAAAGTATTGAATTCAATCCATAAGGATAAGTTGTTCCAAATTGTCTAATATGAAAACATTCCCACCATAACCTTTCGTCCAGATTAGTCACAAAATCTAATATTTCTACGGTAATTTCTTTAAAACCATGTTGACTAAAATGACACAATTCTAAAGTTGTATGTTGTACAGCTTTACTGCTGTATTGCTTGATTTGACTTCGGTGTAGATTTATGCGTAAATTAAGTGCATTTTTAGTCTGTCCGATATATTTTTGTTGACATTTACCGCAGGTTATAGAATAAATGCAATTATAAGATTTACAAAAAATACGATAATTATTATTGATGACAGATATTTGTTCATTTTTAGCGACAGGACATAGTTTGCATCTACTTGATCCACATTTTTTGAATTTAAAAGAGTCCATACGCGTATATTTATATTTGTATATACATTTCGAAGTAGTGTAGGCATACATATCGTACTTGTCTGCTTGATTATCTTGTAAACAAGGTAATGTGTCCAATACGTTATTTATGTTATCATCAGGTTTATTACGGCTAGGCTTAAAATAGTGCAAGATAGTGCTCATAGAGGGTAGCTTGATTTCGATCACACAGTTACCCGTAATCACTGTGCCACCGGGCAAATATATGAAGCATATATTGTTGCCAGTCGTTATATTCAAAGGTTGTAATCATATCATAAAAGTCAATAATTTATACTCGTATTGTAGAGTGAGTAATTCAATATAACGAAATGGTTGATATTAAATCAAACAAAATGTGACTAGCACGTTCACTCATCCAGAAAATAATCATATACATACTGCAGAAGCTTATAATAACATATCTGAATAGCTATATCCTATACCTTTGCCGTTCATACCAACACCATGATGATAAACTTTTCACAAGTTTAATAATTTTTTTGGGTGATATTTTATAAAATTCAATTAAAATTATCGTTAATGTATAAAAATGGAGAACAATAATAACACATAATTATATATCTTAAAGTAGATATCGTCATACCATAAAAAAGGGGGGGGGTTATTTTATATATATATATATATATATCTATATATACTGCATACTTCCTGCACACTTAAAGTATTTTCCGGTTAATATTTTATACGATTTGATGTCCACTTTAGTTACATCGTAAATAGCATATGTGGATTTGTCCTCAGAATAAAATTCAATTTGCATTTACTCAGAACAACAAAACACACTTTAATCTTATGAAATATTCAGACATTTTACAAATAATTCAATACTGGCGTTGATAATCGAATAGAAATGTGATTAATATCTCCCTATTGTATACGAAACCTACTACTGAAGAATATTTTGTAAATATTCGTAACTCTAGAGACACTATATCCGTATTTCTTTCTGAATAACCGATCTAAAATACCTCTTTTGAGTAGAAATATTCATTATACGCCGAGAATAAAATTCTAGAATAAACCAGAAAATAAATTACCGCGTGAAATATCTAACTGTCAGACAGAAGATTCGGAGCAGATGGTATGTTGGAAATTTAGGATGATATACGATAAAAAATAAAATAAAATGACTGAAAACAGATGAGGAGAATTTGATAAAATTTTGTATAAAATAAAATTGGCAACGATTCTAAATAAAGGGAATATTAAATATACTGATTTATAACTTTCTGGCTTTCAGTGGAAGGTATAACATAAGTATATCATTTAAGAAGGTATAACATGAGTATATCATCTGGTGATCAGGATTATGGTTGGTCACCATACATTTCACTCTATATTTATTTTACTAGTTGGCAGTACCATGTTTACGAAAAAGCATATTGTTAATTCCACAAATATATTTTTATACTCTTTTAAGTAAAACTGCTAGACTGTAGATATAAAGAAATGTCGAAATATAATTGTTTGTCGTCATTATTTCACCTTAATTCCGACATTGTTGAAAACCCAGACCACACGACCGATCCAAAGGTTAACGGTAGCAGAATGTGTGGCCGGGAAGGGGGAATTCAGACATTGTGCAATTTGCGTCGATTGTTCAGATTATTGCAGCTCAAATAAAATTTGGAGCGTACACTATTCACGTCCATACCAGCAGGTGATTGGTAATAACGCTGACAATGGAAGATGGCGATTTGATCATCTGAAACCTATACCATCATAAAGAAGATGTACAACAATGTCGTATTTATTTCCATCAGCGGGTGCTCTTTACTCACACAAAAATGTTTGAAATGCATAATATTTATATTAGATAATTAGGCATTTACGTCAGGCATTTTCAGCACACATTTGTCTCCGATTGTGTAAAATATTTCTTGTGCTAGGAAATATACTCTCTCTGACGAAGATGGATATGGTTTTGTTCATTATTTATGTCTGTACATTTCTATGCACACTACGTACGGCTGTAAAAAAATTAACACTCGACTGCATTTGCATAACACTAAATAACAACGTAACACCCGACCGTAGTTACATAACACGTCATAATAGCATAACACCCGACCGCAGTTGCTAAATTTACATCGCCGAACAAAATGGAAGATATCATTCAATATGGATAAATGACTTCTGCAAAAATATCAATATTTAAAATTTGCATAAAGGGCCGTTTAAAATTTTGCTTAAATTTTTTTAAAAGGCAGTCAAAATTCGATAACCAGGGCGAACTTCGAAACTTTTCTATCCTTCGAAGCTTTTGCGATCTAGGAATCTAGGAAACTTGGGATAAATCTATTGAGGATGCGTACTAGCGGACATAGGTTAAGGGCACATGCCTCGGATGCCAGTGATAGGGGGCGCGGATTTTGTAGGAATGGAGGCGCCAAACTCGTGTTTTACCCCGGGTGAAAAAAATCTTTGTCCACCGCTGGAATAAGGATAATTAATATCTTATTATTTCTTTGCAATTTTATTGCATAAATACTACAAAACGTAGAAGATTTAAACAGAAAATGATTACGTTTTTATAATGGTCATGTGTTAATAAATGCATTATGCATAATACATTGATTCACATGTGACTATTTTTAATTAACAAAAGGGCATGCAAATAAATAACAACATTGTACTACATCAAACATAAAATCAATAATGAAGAACCAAATTTTGGACAAAATGTTTTACATTTACTACACTGTTATTGAGAAGAAAACCTCTATGTTTTTTAAAACCACCTACGATTAAAAACGTCGAAAATCACACCTAAATCATTGATATTTCAAAATTTTAGATTAGCCTATTAGATCTAAGACCGTGATTAAGAGAGAAAGGTTGCAGCTTCTCTTTGTACGAAGGATCACAGACAGCACTTCATTGTAAATCTGACTTTTGCCATATAACACTCAATCTAGACTGGAAGTCAGTGGCGGAGGCAGCTGCAGAGATCAACTCCTTCCTCTGATCCATCACCACTTAGTAGGATTTTTGGAGCTATATATTGACGTTGACCATATTTCTTGTAGACACGGGATTTATTACTGGTAATCCTCACACATTTGCTCACTGTTTATTGCATATTTATTCGTAGTACTTGTATATTTTGTTATATATACTGCACTCAAATTACCTTTAAATCCACATTTGTTTTAATCATTGCAAATACTATTTTATGTATCAATTTAGTATTGAAAGCAAAGGTAATCTGTGATATTTGCATATACACATTGTATACAGGGTGTCCCAAAAATGACTGACACATTTGAAAAATGCATTAAAAAAGAGAAGGCGATAGAAATGTAGCGTTTGCTGCATTGAACTTGGGAAACCAGGGAATTTTAATCAACCAATTTTCAAAATTTGTTACAAATGTCATCAACAGATGGCGCTGCGGTTGTGTGAGAGCCGCAGGGAAACGCATACTGTCAGATCGCCATTCTGTACTTTGCTCAGCATTCTGCTAGCGTGTTTTTTTCAAAGATTCCAAGTTGCTGTTGGTTTATTCGTTGGAACAGCGGATATTTCTTGTTTTGAAGTCTCACCGCCTGGACAACAGTTCTGTTGAAACGAGACGCAGTTTCCAAAGGAAATTGAATGTCAGAAAGGACCGTCAATCAATGCAATAAAGGTTCTGTTCGAAAAATTTGAACGGACTGGGAATGTCAATGATGACCGTGCTGGAAATGTCGGCCGCCCAAGTTCGGCAATGACAGAGATGAATGCTGAAGTCGTTCAGCAGATGATCCAACAACTGCCCAGGGTTTCTGTTCACCGTGTTGCATCTGAGACTGGACTACGACAAACGTCCACGCACCGTATTATGCACCACAGCCTTCACTAGTTCCCTTACAAGATCCAGACTCGCCAACCCCTGGGTGCTGGTGCCACGAATTCACACAAAACGTTCGCAAAAGCTATGCTGCAGCAGCTGGATGCCGGCGAAATTGATGTTGAAACATTTGGTTCTCCGAAGAAGCATATTTTTCCCTCGACGGCTTTGTCAACGAGCAGAACTGGCGTTTGGGTAACAGAAAATCCTCATGTTGCCGTACCTTCATCCTTGCATCCCGCAAAAGTCATTGGTTGGGCCGCCATTTCCTCCAATGAACTCATTGGGACATTTTTCCATCACGAAAAAGTTACTGAAGTACGGTATCTGGACATTCTGCATGAATTTGTGGCAATTCAAAATGCTTTGGAGGGCTGTAGGAACTCCTCGTGTTTCATGCAAGAAGGTGCCCGCCCACATCGAACGGTTGAAGTGTTCGATTTCCTTAGTGAACATTTCGATGATCGTGTGATTGCCCTTAAATATGCCAGGCATACAGGACGTGACGTGGATTGGTCTCCCTATTCACGAGATTTGACGCCAAGTGACTTTTTTCTGTGGGGGGGTACCTAAAAGACCAGGTGTATCGCCCAAATCCCCAAACGATTGCGAAAATGCAACAATACATCTCCGCTGCATGTGAGACCATTCCGACTGAAATGTTTGCACAGGTGTCTGCGAATTTTGGTCCCAGACTGCGCCATGTTGTTGCTGCAAATGGTTATTTCGAAAACATCGTTTTGTAGTTTTTGCAACATGGTCATACGGTTTATTAATTTTCCCATTCAGCAGCGCCATCTGTTGGTAACCTTTGTAAAAATTTTTGAAAATTAGTTGAATAAAATTCCCTGGTTTCCAAGTACAATGTAGCAAACGCTATATTTCCATCGCCTTCTGTTTTATTTTTAATTCATTTTTCAAATGTATCAGTCATTTTGGGGACACCCTGTTTATAGTTTTGTATGTATGTTTGCATAAGTAGTTTTGTATATATATAAATATATATATTGTATATATAAATGTATATATATATCTTTGAAAATTATTCGTGGCATTTTATATATGTAATAACCAATTTTAGAAATATTTTTATATATATCGTTGCTCCCATTTGAAACAGTTCCGCACATAAGTGTTTATGGATGTGAAATATTTGTGAATCTGTATCTAGTATATACAAACATATTGTATCTAGTATAGACAAGCATATTGTATCCCATACTAGTATTGACAAACATATTGTATCTAGTATAGACAAACATACTGTATATAATTGTTTATAATTTTTATCTTGGCAATAAGTTTTGTTTTCTGGTTTTGGCAGATATTCCTACATCATAGGCTGTAATTACTGTAAACCTTAGGGTCGGTGCCTATAGGTAGTTAATCCGTAGGTACGAGTTACGTAGTTTTGGGTGCCTTCAAGGATTAAACTCGGAACCACAGCATACAATCATCTCGCCTTAATCAATGGGCTATCTCGTTCGTCCCATACTAGAAGTCCTATTTAAGTGTTATTTTAACCACATTTAAAATTCGAAGTTTTTCCAGTCAAAAAACATTTGACAAACCATTTGTTAAATCTACAAGTTAGGCAAAATCAAACAAATATTTAAATACCCTAATAATTTACAATACATTTCAACAAATGCAAAGGAATAAAGAGTAAAACTACGAAAATAATAAAATATGTATCATTTCAAACTGTTGTTCATTAATACATTAAATTACATATGCATGTACGTGCCGTAACAGTGTTAAAGCATTAGTACAGACTTGTTTACTGGAAATATGTCAAATTACAAAATACCTTTTTATCTAACCACATTTTCGAAATATATTGTATCAAACATACAATATGATAGTTAAGAACTGAACTGCAATGTGGCAAATGTATTCCTAACGCAAACAAAGTTTTATACTGAAACACATTTTGAAAAATTGAATAACCTGATACGAATCAGATTTTAAGATTATTCAGATTCATAACATGATTCAGGTTTTATTCTAAATGGATTCCTCTCATATATTTTACTTAACTATGTACATAACCGGACTGGAATAAAAATTTAGAATTAACCTCATAATAAACTAGATTACGATATGAAAGAGTTGGAGCAGATAGTATATGTGATATTTAAGGCGATATAATATAAAAAAATAACAGAAATTTAATAAAACATATTCAGTTAGTATAGTGCCTCCGAGCGACCTTGCGTGGTTTACACCAGCTGAGGGATGAAGGACCAAAGGGGTGTTATTCGCAATCAGGTGAGACCGTGACCAGTGGAGCGAAGTCAGCGGAACCATTCACCGGGCGGAAGCCGGAAAATGGCCCCAATTACACTCAACTCCAGTCGCCTACGGATCTGGAGCTATGGTCATAAAGGCCACTCCCTCCCCGCAAAATGTAAAAGGCCTGCTTTATGGGGACAATCAACAGATTTGTGTATCCCTAGGAAAGGACCACTAGAGCTTTAAGTAACTAAGATCGGTACACAACCCTCTGAGAGTGGACCCTCGGGGGGGGGGGGAATCAATAAAATCAGATAAGAATGTATTATAACTTTCGAGTGAAAGCAAAAGGAAAACATTCAAAATATAAGTAACATGTTATGAATGAAAAGTATTTAGGCCTACCCAAAGCAGGAAAACTAATACTTAAAATAATTTATAATTTTTTCAATTAGTGATATTTTTGTTTAGCCATGTAAAATGCTTGGAGTCAAAAATAGTTATTTTAATCGAAAATTGGCTTAGTTAGGGTCTGTTTCGCTGTCGATACTATAGGTGAACAAATTTCTAGCCTTCTGTGTCTCTGAAATTGCTAGAAAGGTTTTGTCTCCTTCCCGCTATTTTGTTTGGCTCCGTGGGAATCAGAAATCCTGCTCCATTAGATTATATCCAAATAGAACGAATATCCAGGGTCTTAAATGCGCATCCACTAACAAATAGCACGAACAAAGAAACCAATTTTGACCTTCATAAAAACTCAAAAGAAAATAAGCAACGTGCATGAGAGAGGAGATCACATCTAAATGTACACCTAATCTAAACATCAGTAAGGATTGCGCGGGAATAAATAAAGACAGGCTTTAAGAATATGCGCAGTCTGGTCTTAAAGTGGTCCGAATCTTAGGACTTCAATTAGTTCGAAGCGCATCGGAGATGTTTAAAAAGCACGAAAAGGATCACGTTCACGGGGATTGACTTTAATAAGTACAACAGCTCCGGAATAAAGGCACGATACCACTAGACACGTAGGGAATGGCTTCAATTGCAGAAGAGCTTCGTCTGCTTGCCTGCTAGTCGCCTGGTAAAATCAAAGACATGCCTCTGATAAAAATTTCTAATCAATCAATAAATGCGTTTATGAAGTATTTTTCTGGAGTTATCAGTGATATTTTAAACAAGTGCTGACAAAATGATCGATGGATGACAAGTATATTTCTTCATATAGTAATATAACAATCGGAAAGGATTAAAACGCATGAAAAGTATATATATTTTAAAAAATCGCTAAAACTTGTCTAATAATCATATGGAATCCATTTACAGTTTGTTTGAAAGATCATTTTTCAATCTTTCTTGAAAACTATATCAAAATTAAAAAGAATAACGTCAAGGTGCACCTATTCTAGTTATTACGCTTAGATTTACCGCTACAGACGGCACACACATATATTCATTTATTAAATAATATGTTTTACACTATAAATGTGCACATATTTAGTCTTCTAGGTCACTAGGAAAAGCAGGTGAATTCTGTTGGGTGTGGTTATACTTTTAGAAATCCCACATTTCTCGACCCCTGGGGATCGAAAATATTTCCACTTTAAATTCTCTCCAGTGGCTGATAATGTAAGTATGCAAAGATACAGCTGTTAAGGTCACCGATGGGAATTTTTTTAAAGCGTCTGGCAATACTTTTCGAACTCTTTCTCCCAATTTTCTCCGTCTCTGAAAAGAAATTAAATATCCAGCTCCAAAACGGTCTGTTCCGTGTCTGCAAAGAATCAGCCTTATTGACCGTTGGTGTGACATCTGGAGGCTTTTGAGAGATTTTCGAAAATCTTCGATGTTATCCGTCTCCAGGGCGGAAAATAAAATCCCGTTCTGTCAGGTTCTGCACTGTTGTCGATACCATAAATGCGCAATTTCAAGTCACCGGGGAGTTTTCTGGAATGTAGATATGCAAACCCACTTATGTTTAGACTTATATGTAGCCGTTTATCATATAGATTGAGCGGTAATGCACAATATTTTCCCAATATACGAATCTGGTAAAATAGGGCATAATATTGAAAAAATCGTCTCCGGTTTTACTGAAATAGGATTTGTATTGCAAATTTATCTAATTTTCTTGGACTAGTAGCATATAATTTCAACATATAACAAACAACATACAACGTAAAAGTAAAGCAAATACCAACACCACTTTTACGACAAAGCAGGCTAAGAGTAAGCAACCCAAAACAGCTCAATCAACTAAGAGTACATTAATGAAAACTAGAGCAACGTAAATAAGCACAAATAACACAATAATGTGCTTATTTTTTATATTGCTCTAGTTTTCCTTATTCTTAGCACAAAGTGTATTTTCTTATTAAGAACACATTAACCAATAATTTTTCAAAATAAAGCAGCAGTCATAATCCCTGAATCCATCAATAAGGGAAATTTACAAAATTGACCTGTTCTACCTGTAAAATGTTGTTCTTTCTGACGCAATTTGGGTTGATTCGTCTGCAAATTCCAACCTGGATACGTGATATGACTGATTCCATTGGTAATCATGGAAGTTTGTAAAATTATAGCAGATAGCTATTACAGCGCATAGCAAAATTATAGCACTATGCTATATAAAAAGCTCCCTCAGAAGTAAACCCGATTGCAAGATGAGAGAGCTGCTAACTATAAGAAGAATGGAAACCTTGAACAGCTAAACGCAATGTTCATGAGTGGCTTGAATATGCTTTAAAATATTTTAATAAATTTTTGTTTGTTTGGAAAGTGGTATACAGAGTAAAACATTAATTTAAAATGCAGCAACTTCATGATTGACTTATGCTTCGTAAGTGCAATAATGTGATATTGCAAATTTCTCATTCGAAAGAAAAGTATTTTAGCTGTCTCAGATATCAAAATAAATTGCGTCATAAAAAACCGACTGTCAAATGAGATTAAGAAGATGCCATTTACGATATTTCAGAATATTTGTGAGAAGAAAATGAGAAATATACAAAAGCGGAGATTCTCAGTTTTGCAAAAATAATAGCTTGGATGAAATGTCACTAGTTGGATGGGGAGCTATATACTTTTATTGGTCGGGGGAATGAGGGGTGTTGAACTTGGTTAAAATCAGAATCAAGTTTTTAATAATTAATGGAAATACTTGCAATCACAAAAAACGAGTACATTTAGCAAGGGAAGTAAAATCAAAGCTACGCTCGACAACAACCAAATACTACATCAAATTAATGAATTTATTGAAACATTTCATTTCTTGCGCAATTGTATTGCCAACTTCCATCTGCGAAAACTACGTGCCATGTCTTAGCAATATTTTAAAGGGCAAATCAAAAAATTTCGAGTTCCCAAGAATTAAGATTTGTGCTTTCATCTTCAAATTTATAACTACCGACTTCAATCCCGGTTCCATAGGATAGTGTTTCCAGTGCTTAAAGTGTTTCTTATTGAATTATTTAGCTATGCACGAAAAGCCTCTATCTCACTTTAAAGAATGGGTTTCTAATTTGTTTGCCAAATCGAATTTTGTGTGTGGTATGTGTAAAGTACCAAATATTCGAAAAGTGAAGGTGTACACTTTTTTAGTAATCGGAAACTTTACTCTTGCATCACATTACTAGTTTCAGTCTCATCACCAAGTATGCTTTTTTATCATTTCACATTTCGAACGTTTTGGGGTAGAGCACACTCTCAAACATTTTTGAAAAATCCAATTTTACTCGCTGATTTTGTCGAGAGATTGAATTTTGTACCAAATTTCAAGCTTTTGTCTATTCGGTAAGCTATTAAAGAAATGTGGGATATACAGACGGACATTTAAGAATTCTTATGTAAGCATAATAATTGTTGAGAGAAGTTGGGATAATCAACCAATTGTTGATAATGCTAATAAATACGCCCTTTATTGTTGTGAAGGTCAGGTTTATTAACCGACGATTTTGGTGATGAATTTGATGGAATGACAAAAATTCGGAAATTAAGAAAACTGAAGCTGAAAGGCGATTTTTCTAGAACTTTACATTGGGCTTACTCATACTTTAGAATATAGAATAAAGTGTTGTTTCCATAAATATTTTCGATTTTGAGATTTTGAAGCCAATATATGTTTTGGGGTCTCCTGAATATGTTTTGACTATTTTCAGAGTGAAGTCCTTCTGACTGTGTTGATCTGTGTTCAATTTCTCGTAAATATACGATAGCTGCACAAATAATACCAGCTTTTCACGAATCTATATATTCCGCTTTGTTATTAAAAAATCTAGAACTAGATAGAGTTCTTTTTTTTAGATTGGAGTGAAAACTGCAGATAGTATTCGAAATTCTTTTAACATGACAACATAAGACAGAATTTGACATCATAAAAGAGGTTATTTATGGCTCAATGATCCCGAAATTTAATCACTGTAGTGTAAAATAGTCGCGATGGAATTTGTGTGTTCGAAATGTCATTAGCCCCCAAGGGAGGAGCAACCCCCCACCCCCACCCCCACCCTAGAAGTGCATTGTTAAACTGGGTATCAATTAATTTTTTTTTTCCAATCCCTTTAAAATGAAGGGTAACATGTTATAACTCATTGTGAGCGTTTGGAACAACAATACAGATTTAAAAACAGTTCTTATAAACTCTATAACAAAATATCGACGCACTAAGAAGGAGTTGCTCAATTTTGATAAAAATTGGTGGATGTGAAAAACATACATAGAAAAAGAAACGATTAAAATTTCAGAACAATTTAATGATTTAGAGTTTGACCGTATACAAAGGGAGGAAGCCAATAAGGCGTTTTTCCACCTCTGTCCTGGATGCAAGATGTCACCCGGCTTGGCATAGACTAATAAAGTTCACGGATGGTGTCCTGCGGAATGTCTTGCCAAATTGTCTCCAACTGTCGGGCTAAATCGTCAGCACTCCGGGATAGTTGCAATCGCCTTCCCATAACGTCTCAAATGTACTCTATGGGAGAGAGATCAGGAGACGTAGCTGGTCAAGTAAAAGTTCGGCAAGCATGAAGACAATTCATAGCAGCACGTACCGTGTGTGGCCGGGCATTATCTTGTTGAAAAGTAAGTCCGGAGTGTCACAAAATGAAAGGTAACACAACCGGTCGTAGAATGTTGTCTACGTACAGTTGTGCTGTCAGAGTGCCAGAAATGACTACCAAATGGGTCCGGCTATCAAAGGAGATGGCACCCCAGACCATAGCGCTCTGTTGTGGGCATGTGTGGTGTGCGATAATAAGGGCAGTATCCCCACGCTGCCCTGGACGTCTCCAGACAAATCTGCCGTTGTCCTCAGAACACTGTTGGAAACGGGACTAGTCACTAAAGACTCAAAATGTCTTTCATACGAAATTTCATTACAATCGGACAACTCCTTCTTGGTGCGTCGATTGTTACTTTCCTTATATACATAATGTATAAGGAAAGTATTGTGACTGGGTCGAAAATTCGAATTCGAGTTTTCGACGGGAGAGCACGTTTCAAGCATCCCTGATCACGAATCAAGCATTTTTGAAGTGATGTCTGTGTGTGTGTATGTGTGTGTGTGTGTGTCAGTGAGTCTGTGGAGACGATAACTGACGAACGAATGGACCGAATCGAACCAAATTTGGTACAAAAATCACAATCCGTAAACACTGGAAGCCTATTGTTTTTATACGTAATCGAATGTTCAGAACCCCCCTAAATTTTCGAATGAAATTTTTAAAAATTCGTCAAAAAATCAAAACCGCTAATAAAGTTACGAAAATATACATTTCTTATGTAATTTTTCATTAGAAAACGATTGTCATAAATTTTAGAACGCTAACATGAACCGTTCTCGAGATATTATACATTTTTCAAAAAAATTATGAAAAAGTCACATAAAAAAAAAATTCCTATTGAGAAACATGTTCACTTTTTATATGTAATGCCATGCGATAAATTGAGTGACATCATTCTCGTGGATCTAGCTCGTTCCATTCATGAAAAAATATACTTTGAATAATACTTTTGTATTTGAACGCCAATAGTCATTTATCTGCTGTAAGAATAACTTTTTTCTTAGTGCATAACGCTTGGCGATATTTTGGCGACGAATTTGGCGGAATGTCGCCAACTTGGCGACTTTTTTGAAATGTTGCCAAATTAATGAAAATCTCGCCAAATGGATAAAAATGATGCTAAATCAATGAAAATGACGACTAATTGTCGAAAATTCAATATATTGGAAGGAATATTAGTATCTACTATAAGAAAAACCTATTTTTTTACTGTAAAAGTAGTAAATTCATTACATTATATAAGGAAAGTCATGTGTTGCCCACATCAGATTTTTTTTGTTATAGGTTGTAAATGAAAAAAAATCATAATCTGCTTAAAAATGAATTCTGTTAGGAGAAGGAAGAGTAAAGTCACAGTCCGGTTAAATATGAACTGCTTTTACATAGCAATATTACATGCATTTTGTTACGTACTATTGCAATATATGAATTCAAAGTACTATGAATATTAGAATTTTTTTTAAATTACATATTCCTTGTTTGCGAGAAGTCGTTGAGCATTTAATTATGATTTGATTGCATCTGACAATTGTTTTCGAACTGTGTTTTAGATAGTTAGAAATGTAACACTTACACATTGCTGTTTTCAATAAAGTTGAATGTATTTAATTCTTTGAACTCGTTCTTCTATCCTGAAACTAGACCCCTAAAAATTTAGAGGATATGACTTAACTGTATTAAGGATACATAAATGTTAAATTCAGCAATTCTATGATTCATTTATATCTCATTACGTAGAACGTGATATTTCAATTTGAAAGAAAAATATTCTATCTGTCATAGATATCTCCGTTTATCAAAATAAATCGCTTTATGAAATATCCAACTGTCAGAAGAGTTTAAGCAGATGGCATTAACAGTATTTAAGAAGATTTACGAGAAGAAAACGGGGCAAGATGCAAAATAGAAGTTTTTACAAATTATTTTAATAATGGCTGAAACAGTGGCGCAGGGCAACACTATTTAAAAAACTCCATTCTGCTTCATGAAATTTTTAAAGTGAAAATATATAAATATAAAATACAGGTAATTTTATATAAAATGTAATCAATTATTTAATAGAAGTCTTCGGAATATATTAATGGCTGAGCAATTTAAGTGAACTGAGTCGCAGATGATTTTTTTTTTCCGGGACTAGATTTTTTTTTTCGGTTTTATTTTCCGGTTAAATTTTATCAGGTATATTCTTGATATTTTTATACACCACTTACTTCATAGTATTAGCAAATATTTGAAATTTGATCTAAATGGATCAATAGATTTTGAATCAGTCCTCATATTTAAATAATTTCTCGATTGATTTTTTTCTGCAGTGCCGTGGATGCAGAGAAGGAACACTTTCACACCTACGTCATCGCAAATGAAAATTTTATCGCACGAGTTTATTCTGCAAGTGCTTATTTTGGCTGAAATTTGATCGCTTCCGAGCTATGTAAGATATGATGGGTTAGGACACCTACCGGAAACCCTGTATCTCTAGAATATATGTATTTAACCAAGAAAAAGAAAGAGTTATATAAACTGTTACGGAAATGGTATGTTTGCATGTTAAAATTCGACGAGGATTTTTATTGTAACAGTTTGACATTGGTAAGGCAATTCATTAAGTATCATTCAGATATGATCATACTACCAATGGATTATTTCATTGCGGGTTTCCCAACAGAAACTGTACCTTAATTCTGTTACATGCTTTCAAAATGAGGAAAATCTAGCCCGAATGGCTGTCTTTGCTGTGTATAAATCTAATGATCTAAGTAGGAGTACGTATCCACTGCTGGAAACCACATTGATAGCCCGGTTTCACGCTTATGTGCTTATCAACATGGAATATTCGATATCTTGCATAGCAGCAAGAAACTTGTTATGAACCGCAAGTTTGCGAACCTCTATGGAAACTGACAAATTCAGTCCTACTAGGAAGTTGAAGGAACATTTGAAGGAAGAGGCAAAATACAGTCCTTGATGAGGGAACTGCTATGTAAACCGATAAATTCAGGGCTAGCAAACCCTTTATCCACAAAAGTTTGCAAAATTGTAGCCCATAACAGGCTTCTGTGTTTGCAGATATCACAGATTTCTTACTAGGCATAATATGCGCAAAACCAGGTAGTGGCTGCTGGTATGGGTAAAGGAAATGGAATCTTAAATTTGAGAACGTCTCTTATAGGAAACTTTGTGAGGTCCAAATAACCTATTTGCTATTATTTCCCTACAAGAAAAGCATTAAATTATGCGTTTCCTGTGAATTCACACCCAACCTTACACCTTTCTGGTAGGTTGGACGGTCTGGGTCTCAACAACAACCCTATTATATCTCAGATTCAGTTTTCAATCACAGCACTGGCTTAGCAAGGGTGCCGATTTTAAAATGAAATGAAATTAACGGGCCTCGTTCTTTGGATAGATCTCGAACTACAAAGTCATTCTCGGCTGTTCGGCGAACAGAAAAAATTTGTGCGTAGTGTCTGTTCCAGATGTCCAGCGTGTATTCTCCTTTTTATTGAGTTTTATTGGGGTTTATGGAGTAAGATAAGTTTAGAATAGTTTTGCAACTATCGCGTTATTAAATTTCTATATAGAGTATGTGATACTGTGATTCTTACTAGTAGTATGTATGTGGATTACGAGTAGAATGTTTGAGTTTTTATTTCAGCAAACGATCTTATTATTTTCTTTAACAAATGCTTATTTGATTTCTAACTTGTGTCTGCATATATTCCTTAGAAGTTAGAATTGCTTCTATGCTTTTCAGAAGGGCAGAATAATTAAAATTAAATCACTTTAGTGCAAAATAAAATACACATAAAGAGGGTTTTACATTTTAAGTGGATATGATCACGATCTGATATTTGATTCACTATGACCCCGTTGTTAGGTATTCAGTATTGAAATAAATCGAAATGAAATGTATTTAATTGTTTATTTCTTACAATCTGACATTTAAACTTACCAGTTCTTAGAGCATATCTCCCGGAAAGACCATATCTTCATAGATTCGCTACCTCTGAACTTATCCAACGATGCACTCCCCCCCCCCGTTTATGATCACATCATCCATAAAATTTTTAAAGAAATATGGCTTAATTTGAAACGCAATATATTCATAATTTCTGAACTTTCCGTAATTGATTTTTGTTTAATTAGAAATAACGCGATATTTCGAATCTCACTCGAAGATAAAATGAAAATTTGGGCTATCTCGAATATATCTTATCAAACATCTTATCCGACATCTTATCAAAATACATTGCGGTATAAAGTATCTAACTATCAAAAGAGTTTAAACAGATGACATTAGATTTGCATAATTTTAGAATATTTACGTTTAGAAAGTGGAATAATAAAATAAAATGTTCGTTTTACATATAAGGATGTAAATAGTTACCTTTAAAATACATTTTTAAGCAAAACGTAAAAAAATGATTTATATTTTAAGGACTGTGAAAGAAAATATTGTGCATAAATTTATTTTCATCGAATTATTTTTCGAGGAATTTTACTAAAACACTATTAAACCCGTAGGTGTTAGCCGCTTAACAAGCACTTAATATCATCATCCCCTTCTTGCTGATAGAAAAGTGTCTATCAGAAAAATTTATTTGGATATAATTATCTCATCTATATAACAATTCTCTAATATAATTGAGCACATTGTGCTACATTTTTTTAAACAGATGAGAGAATTCTAAAAAATAACAACAACTAGGACGACAAATATTGATTTATCCCTAGGATCTGGTATAAAAGTCATCTCCGCTCAGCTAGTGACCAGATTCATCCAACGTCAAACATTTTTTTTATTACCCAGAACGCCCAGCTTGCCCAAACTGTGTGGGCCATTACAACAGACAAGCCAGGTCAAACAGTAAATTAGTAAAATATATAAGCGAGTCTTGTGTCCTTGACAGAACATAAAACAACATTTTTCTGGTCGTTTGTGGTCTAATAGGGAGCGCGCAAATTTCGGTATCTAGAAGTGTCGGATTTGTATATCCCTGCTCAAAACAGTCGCTTGAGTGCCAATGAATATTTTATTCGTTCTAAATGTAATTAAACTACTGTAGTCAGTTAATTTATCCCCGTAGAAAAAATCATTGAAACGCCAGAACACTTTATAGGTGGACGCCATATGTGTCTCAGGGAGTTTCATGATTGGAAATGGTAAGTACAATAGCCAACAGTTTTCAAAAATAAATTAAATTTAGTCCTCAGAGAAATCGTATTTTCATCAATTATGGTGATATTTCCCAAAAGTCTTTAAGTTGATGATATTGGGGAACATTTGTCGCCAAGTGTGACAGACAGACTGGATAGTGGGTGTTACTGATGGTTTCTGGCTAGGAATAGTGAAAATATATTGGCACTGCCGTTGCACTGACGTTGGCACTGCCTCTTGCTCTCATAATTAACTTGATTCATTGCCTCCCTATCAATCGGAGATAGAATCTTTCTGTGAGAAGAATGTTGAGTTCATTAATTTATCAGAATATAAAGAATAATGTGCGATTTTTGTTCAGATATCTCTCCGGGATAATACAGGGTGGCCATAAGATAACTGTCCCTGTTTGGTGGCGTCTGCAGCTAAAGCCAATAAACGAAATGAAACCAAATTTCAAATACCGACTGTGGAAGGCATGGGGAGATGAATTCCGCAAAAAAAAAAAAAAAAATACCAAAAGTCTCCGATAGCGGAGATTTTGGCGCTGTCGGAACCGAAAACGAGTAAATAATTACAATGGATACACGCAAAATGAAGTATGCAGAATATCAATAATGTTTTAGTAATAAAAAATGAACATACTATACCGTTATAAATGATTTTATGAAGATTATTTTCTGTGAGTTTCATAAATTCATTCATAACTGCATGGTATGTTCATTTTTTATTACTTAAACATTATTGAAATTCTGCACACTCCATTTTGCGTGTGGTCATTGTAATTATTCACTAGTTTTCGGTTCCGACAGCTTCAAAATATCCCCTATCGGCGACTTTTGGTAATATTTCTTTTTGAAGAATTCATCTCTCCATGCCTCCCACAGTCTGTACTTGAAATTTGGTTTCATTTCGTTCATTAGTTTCAGCTGCAGACGCCTCCAAACAGTGAAAGTTATTTTATGGCCACACTGTTACTTGTATAGTTATGTTTCGTTACTTGTATAGTTATGATTATGTCTCATTTTAAGCATTAAGAAAATCTACTAACTGTAGCAGCTATCTGTTGCTTTTAAATAAATATTTGATAAACATATTTTTTCCAAACACAGTTTACCAAATGCCTTCTTAATGTCCAACTCATGTCCGCTACGAGATGAAGAGACAAGCACACCAAATACTACGTACATGTCCGGGTTTAGCCCATGCAAGCCCGTATACCATCCACTACGCGTTAAAATGAATATATAACCCAGGCTGTTTGACCCGTAGATACGCCAAAGAATAGATAGAGTCTTCCTATCTTTGTCAATACTAGAAATCCAGGAGAGAACATTTAATCTGAACTTTCACTTTGACCTCGTGGTTTTGACGAGAAAGTGTCAAAAAATCATTTCTGATTGGCTACATTTTTTAACATTCTGCTCAATAACTGCTAATCACTTTAGATCGACGCCTTCATTTCGTACTCTAATCGCTAAGGGTATTTGAACGTCGACCATCATATTATAAGTGTCAATACTCTTTCTTAATTACTTAGCGGAAGTAGTGGTCATCTGGGAAAACCCTACTATTTAGGTTCAACCCACCTAAGAAAGATCTTAGATACGTTTCTGAGGCCTGTGTTATCCATCTATTATATAGGATATTTACGGTGCGACCTACACCTATGTGCATCTACTTTGACTGCCAGGAAGGATCTACACATTTTAGACCAGAACTCAAAGGGGGTGCAATCACATAAGCCTTATCTTCCTTTTCTTATCTATCACCTTCCGGGTGAACCTTTTCCGGCCTATAAATATATCGTACCAAAACTTTGCATAGGCACGAGGATAGATATGAACAACGTCGAGGATCAAATCCGGGTCTACCCCTTGTGATCCGACTCCCATAACCACTGGGCTGCCCCTGTTACTCAAAGATAACTGGGGTTAGAAAAGCTAGCAATAGATCTAAAACTGTTCAAATTGAACCGATAGAACCAAAAATAGACAATTGCCGTTTATTGTACTCCCGGTATCAAATAGAAAATAATTATTTTCTAGTATGATCCACTATGATACATATCCAATGATAGCGGTTACCTTACACCTTTCTGGTAGGTCGGACGGTCTGGGTCTCAACAACAACATTTCCAATGAAGTCTTCTCCCATATATAGCTGGAGCGCTCTATTAAATCCAATTGATTCAGTGCCATTCAATGAAGAGAATAATAAAACAGCGAAATTCAAGTTTAATAACTCCGTGAGTGATTTATGCTTCATTAGAAATACTTGCATTATCGATTCAAAAGAAAATTTATCTGGAATAGTTATGCTTATCAAAATAAATTGAGTCATAAAACATTTGAATGTCCAAAATAGTTTAAGCAAATGACACTCGCGGTATTACTGTTTATTTGCTCTCAGATGATGAGAAAAGAACGAAATAGAGTTTTCCGTTCTGCATAAAATAAAAATAATAACTACTATTACTAAATTGTTGCTCCGCTGTAATTAGAACAAACATCCAAAGTATAAGTATTCATTTAAACTCCCTCATAAATATTTCATATTTTTTCATTGTACTTCTATTATAATTAAAGTGGTGCTCAAAAATATTGCACCACCCACATATTTCTATGACTTTGATGGAGAAAATGGAAAGAAATGCATTTAAATGGATATTTAAAACGTTTAAAAATTGATGAATTTATTGAAAAGGAAAGTTTGCAATAATGAACAAATATTGTTTATTTTGGAACGTCTATGTGTTGTTGTTGTTGAAACCCAGACCGTCCGACCTACCAGAAAGGTGTAAGGTAACTGTTTGGACGGTCGGGAAGTGCCACCCAATTTAGACCGGAACCCAGTGGGGGAGGCATCCACAGGGACCGTACCCTCCTTCCCCTACCACCAACCTCTCGGAAGGACTTTCGGACCCACATGTTTAACGTGATCGTACTCCGCATGAACACGGCGGCAGTTTTGGCAGTGGCTGGAATCGAACCCGGGCCTTCCGAGTGCAACTCCAGCGCGCTAACCAATGGGCTACCGCGCCCGGAACGTCTATGTGTGAAATACTTCGAAATAATAAGATATATGTGAAATTCTTATTTTATATATTTATTAATAAAATGAGATATGTGATATTCATATTTTATTGAATATTTAATAATTAAGAGAAATATGTGCTATTCATATTTTGTTAAATATTTAATAATAAAGAGTTTTTCATAATTTAAAAATAAATTATTTCGTTAAATTTTTGAAATAACAGAGTAATCCCAATAATAATGGCTAGTGGGCTATGACAAGAAATGTTCGTATAAGTGTCACTGCACTAAAACTGAGATGTTATATTCGGGATTGTTACTCTATTTAAGCATGTATTTCTAAAATACTAAAATTTTTGAGGCACTGATTCATTTTGATCAACACTGTAGCGTTAAGATACAAAAATAAATGAATAAATAATAATATTGATAAGAGTTTTCCTTCTCAAGATACCCTTTTAATTATATTTAAATTAGCAACTGTTTTAATTATTTAAATTAGTAATAAGTGTATTACATTGATGAATTGGAATCATTTGATTGGTTTTATTTTTCTGGTTTTATGTTAAATTTCACCCAAAAGCATAAACCTTCAGATTTTCGATACTATTATTTCTCCGGTTGGTGGTTAACATCACAAACTAAGCATTGAAATGGGGAATAGTAGTCCTTTTGTGCGCATGCGTGGCAAATTGTTATTCGCGACTACAAATTCATTGAAAAGCATTTGCATTGAAACAGAAGGCAGGAATAATTTTGGTTCCAAACAGACGAATGTACAAGTGGTGTTATCTGTATTACTTATGTAGCGGGCGTATAAGTAGGACTCTCAAATGCCCGTTAATTCATTCTAGTAATCCATGTTATTTAGTTATACATCAATTATAATTATCATTAAATACAAAATACAATATTTTTTTCAAGATATTATTCTAAAACATTTTGTAAAAATCGTATGTCTGTTAAGTTGATGAAGGAGAATTATTTGGTTGATTTTGGTAATATATGCTTTATTAATAGATCCACAGTGTAATTCAAACTAACATTTTACTGTACAAACATTTTACGTAACATTTTACTGTATTGGCAATACTATCATCATTTGGGGAATAATCTTGTATTTACATGGTAAATACTGCTAATTAAATTTTAAATCATTAGAACTCTAACCACAAAAATTACTAAAACTTATATCTAATTCAAATTTTTTACATTATGTAGCCACACATGCGTTAGGCACATGGATGCATAATTTACCACGTTCCTACACCAAATACATTGAGGCATACAGCGACATATACACTCATATGTATATCTCTTTATAAGTGTTCGGAAATAATTCAAGTGATTTTGAAACGCACTTATCCCACAAAATCTCGAATGTGAAATTTTTTAGAAAAACAATGAGTTTTCTATATAATAGTTTGAAAATGTATAAATCTAATGTTTCCAACACATGACTTTTCTCCAGAATAAAAAAAAATGTAAATAATAGCATAAATTAAAACTTTCCTATTAGTAAAATAAAATCACTTATTTTGTTTACTGATTGAAAAAATTGCGCCATACTGCATTGGCAATATTAAACCGCTGAGATACATATATTTCCTACACATGAAGACAGATAAACAAAAATGTTTTGTACACAAAATTTTTTTTCGGGTGTGTGGGGGGGGGGGGGGGGCAGCAGAGTAGAATGAGGTCCATATCTAAGGAGAAAAAAATTAATTTAATGAAATTGCTCTCTGTACCCATCTATTAATTTATTTTGAAAATTATTACTTCACAACTGTAACGAAAAATAAATTAGTTCTCAAAATACGCATTCAAATAATTCAAAGAAATTTTTAAAACATTATACTAAATCCTTTAATATATATGATCGTGAATAAAACTATTGGATATTGATGACAGATATGTTTAATATTAATGAAACTTTTTCTATCTCCATCTATTAATTTATTTTGAACATTATTTACTTGACAATTGTAGCAAAAAGTAAATCATCAGTTTTCAAAGTATTATTACAAATAAATAAAATGCTTTTGCAGCATACTGTATATCTACAAGAAAAAATAACCTTTGCAGGCAACGATTACAATTGAAGACGATTATGATTACAATGTAAAAGTATGAGTTGTTTAACTTTGCCTACATTTCGCGTGACCTTGGCGCTAAATATGGCGAAATAACGTCAATTTTGACGAGTTTCATAAAATACTCGAATTTTCTCTTTATTTGTCTAATACTTTTCAATATAAACCCATTATCTAGATATTTCTATGGAAAGTATAAGTTCGTAGGTCATCGTTTAGTTGAATAGAGTTGACATAATATTAGTCAAAGTGAATTATGAAATAAGTCACTGCTTTGGCAACATAATTTGCTGTTTTATGAATTAGTTGAGTATTTGATTGCTGTTTTAATGTAACTGATAATTATTTTGAGTTTTTATAAGAGAGTTATCGGGTTCTACATCGGCTTGTTAAGAACATTTCTAATATTGCCAGATCATTGCATAAGTCAACTCAAGGCATAAAACATACGAGTAGACGGCGGAATGTGAATGCGCATAAAGGGAATATTAAATTCAGCTCCCATTCTTGCATACCCTCAACCAACGGAAAGCTTTATACTTGATGTAGATGTTAGTAAAAAGGAATAGGAGCTGTTCACTCGCAGGAAATTGGAGGGCACGAACGTGCTGTCGCATATTTTAGCAAATTCTAGTTAAAATTCGAAAGAAACTATAGTGTAACGACAAATACCTATTGGTAACCGTTAAATCTGTAGAACATTTCCATCATTATCTTTACGGAAGTAAATTCATGTTGCGGACTGATCGTGTTGCTTTGAGCTGGCTCCTCCATGTTAAGAATCTTGATGGGCAGTTAGTTCACAAGATGGAATCGGTGATTTCAGTAATACCATATTGAAATTCGACACAGAAATAGATCATCTCATGCTGTGCCCTCAAAAAGACCTTGAACTGTGCACATTGCTCTTTGAGCAGAGATAAAGTTTGGAAGCCAGACTTTAGCGACTATCTGGCAAGTTACCGATCAGAATTCAAATTTACCACACAAGGTAAATTTGTAGATAATTCAAATTTACCTCGAAGTAAAGAAACTCTTTCCTGAGTCCAAATAAGATACGTATATCCAGTCAATCCCGATCCACAAAGAACAAGCGAATGAAAGGCCAACTTGGCAAGACATTTTCTGTTTTCAACCTGAAAGAAAATGCTACAGAGCACTAAGCGATTCTCTGCACGTTGGGGACTGAGAGGTAAACAGTTAATGGGAGAGTAACGATACAAATAGCAGCAGATAACAATTGTTGCTCCCTCGTTCTAAAGTGTCCAGTATACTAAATTAGATATATGACAGTCTTACTGAAGGCCATGTTGGCGTTAGCAAGACGCTGAATAATGTTTGTGAATGCTTCTTCTAGTACAATGCAAAGTTCGAAGTTAAGCTTCGGTGCAAATAATGCACGAAATGAAGCTGACGGAAGGGATCGAGGAAAACACATTTGGGCAGCTTTAGTGTTTACAATGTTGGAGATCCTTTAGAGAGAATTGCACTGAATATTTTGGAGGCTCTACCACGGATTGTAGAAAATAACAAAGATACCAGAGTTGTAACTGACAATTTCATAAAGTAGTCAAGATCTTATTCAATCTCTGAGAAACAGTCTGCCACCATCAATGAAGTTCCAACACGGAACTAGATATGTCATTACGAAGTTTACTCGCTCATCCATTCTGGTCAAAGGCAAATTTTAACATACTCAAACATTGGGCAAGCTACTAAAATATCTTCAACTCAAATCGCACGGTAGAGAGATTCAACATGGTAGATAGTTGATTAAGTTTCGTTTTGTGGAATTCATATACCAAAACCAGCAGGATTGGGACCGCCACTTCCAATTGTTCCTGCTGGCTTAAAAAAGTGCTGTCCATGAATGGACTGAGCGTTTTCAATAAAAATGCTGCTTGGTTAGGATCTACAACTACTGTGTGATTTGATATTTGATCGAACATGCAGTGCTTTTTCATCGACCTATAAATATGTTCAAGATCTGCAAGTACGGTTGGAGGAAAATGACCGTTTTGCTCTTGAAAGAGCTGCCATAGCTATGCTATTGACACAATGATAGCTCAATACGATGCAGAAGCTAATAAAGAACAATTTCAAAAAGGAGAAAAAGTTTGGCTATACTATACAACCCTCGGCGACGATAAGGATATTCTCCAAAACTACAGCACTACTGGGAAGGACTTTACGTAGTAATAAAGAGGTTAAACAGTGTTATTTATTGAATATCCGAATCGTCTTCAATCAAGTCCTAAGACGTTCATATACGCAGATTAGACCTATTTTATGGACCACAGTAAGTAGATACTGCCCGTCACGTGCATTTTTAAGAAGGACCTAGTGTTGCGAATACATGAAATGTTTTTGTGGCTTATTGTTGACTCCAAGAAAAAACAATTTTTACAGGCGATCATAACTACTTTATGAGGGTTCGGCCTACTTGATCTTGTCGACATTTTTCGTAATCTTGGTGTCAAATTTGGCAAACACCGCTAACTTGGCGACTTTTTTAACGACTTGAATTTTCTGATTATTTCTAGTACTTTCCAAGATATATCAATTTTTTTAGAGATTTCATTGTAAAGTATATAAGAAATCATCATTAAATTGGAAAGAAATGAAGTAATAAATATAATTGTGGAATATGTCAGTGTTTTGACATTAGAATCTGCTGTTTAGCGAATTAGTTGAGCATTTAATTACTGTTTTATTGTACCTGATAGTAGTTTCATGTTCTTGTAAGATAGTTACAGAGTGATTAGCTGTATATTATTCCAGTTCATGCATATAGGTGTTTTTTAATGAAACATTATTTATGCAGAAATTTTAATTCAATTTTGTATTTTGAAAGTACACTCATGACTGCCTAAATTCATCGTAATAATGTGCATTCAAATAATTTAACAAAACATTTTGAATCCAAATTCTTAAAAAAAAAATGGAATCAGGGTATCATTATTAGACACAGATGACATATATGTAAATTGATTATTTTGAAATAAAATGAAGCATTTTGCTAAATTTATATTTTCCCTCTGCAGCAATTCATATTTATTATAAATAATATTTACGATAAAATTCTGGTTTCTATTAGATTATTTTTATGTGTCTTTCCGTTTTGCGAAAAGTCTGAAAATAAATTACTTCAAGATATATTCTTCTGTCAGTCATAAGGATTTGGGCAGATGGCACTTGAAGTTTCTGAAAATGTATATCAAAGAAAATGAAAAGAAAAGACTTTTCTAATGAAAGTAGAGAGATAAAATGATTACGATTTCCAGAGATATATTTTATGCGTCGAGTACATTATTGAATTACCTATTGGTTCAGAATAATGTGCAATATCTAGAAACTCATATAGTTTAAAATATTAAAAATATTTTACTGATATTAAGACGTGCAAGATTTATCATGTATTAAAATATAAAATTTGTATTATAAATTACATTTCTGTACTATATATAAAAATAAAAATTACATTATATTCAAGCAAGCACATTTCTGTACTGAATATCAATATTCCTCCTATTGTTTTAGAGTATGTCATAGATTGTATAAATTTTATATGGCGTGGGTGACACGCCTTTAAAATAAATTAAATAATAGACTAGCAGGATCATCGCTTTATTAAACTACAAAGATGAATCCTGCATAAATTATTGATTATGAAACACTTTTCATCTGAAATGCAATTTTATTTAAATATCTCTAAAATGCTGCACATTCAGCAGTGATATCTTTTAAATTATCACAATACTACAATAATTTATTTTACTTAGAGATTTAAAACTTCATCAAAAAAGTGCAATGCTATAAATTCGTCTGCTTCTCTATATAAAATCAATGAATATTTTTCATATCACTTGTATTCCAGACTCCAGGGCTAAATAATTTTGTGCTAAAAATTCAGCAATTCTTATACAACTCATCTTCCAATCGCTTGGTTTGTTTACATTCTGCATGCGTAAAATTAGGTTTTCTTGTAGAAATAATCAAAGTTTAGTAATCATTTAAAATAAAAAATATTGCATACGTACAGAATTTAAATACACAGAAAACATGCATAAATAAAGCGGTTTTACAACGGATGAAACACTAAATATAAGTATAAGCGTTCCTTAAAAATCATGATTTTCACTAAGCGAAATGGATGCTATATTTTATTTTGCAAAGAGTTTCTTCGTATCATATGGGTGTAATTATTATTTCAAATTTCATTTAAAAAACTACTTAACATATTTTGATGGACTATTTTTACGCATTTTACGTGATAATTTGAATATTTCCTAAAATTTTTAAAGCAATTTGGGAATTTTAACTCCGCTTAAAAAATGTGTGAAGAATTTGGTCCCATGGGATTCATTGTATTTCATCTTTTCAACCCGGCTTCAATCCAAACTTATTGAATAATATTATTAATTTTCATTCCTATATGTCTCACAGACCTTCCACAATAACATACTAAAATTCATTTTGATAAAGTAATTTTTCAGCAATTATCGTGCAAACGGATAGACATACAGATAGAATGAACAAAGTCATAAACACTTTACAACTATGTTGGAAAGAGTTAAAAGAAGGTCATTTATTGAATAGAACGCATAGAAATTTCATTTATTGAATTGCATGCATAGAAATTTCATTTATTGAATTGCGTGCATAGAAATTTCATTTATTGAATTGCATGCATAGAAATTTCACAAGTTTAGGAATAAATAACATGCATATTTTAATTTAAACAATTTTCTACCAAAAAAATGTGTATGTATGAAATGTAAAATTTCATATGTAAATTGCGGTATACATATTTAAGAGGGTGTCATTAAGTGGGGATATATTATATTATTTCCTATTAAAATATATTTCCTATTGCAATATTTAATTGCGTTTCGTAAAATAGTATTTCGTACAATGCTTGTTTTAGCAAAACCCACCAGTGTGTATAGTTCGGCTTCAATCTGTAAATAATAGAATTATCATACATAAATATTAAAATTCACTACTCTGAAATGATGAGATACTTCATTTAATTTTAATTATTTCTTAAAATTTACATTTGAAATCATTAAAATAATTATTTAAATATTCATTAATAATTGACATTTCGTATATATTCAGTAATAAATGACATTTTGCAAGTATTAATTAATAATTGGCATTTCGTAAATATCCATTAATTATTAACATTTTGTAAATATTCATAAATTTTTTCTTTAAAAAAAATCATGAATTGTTACGTCATAAATTGGTACTTTTTTAAGCTAACGTTGTGAATGTAGGACATTTAGATTGACTTTAGAGTCAAATTAATTATTAAGAGTAAATATCCTCATTTATGCTAAAAATAGGTCCCGATTCCTTGGTCATATAAATCTGAAGGCGCTGTTGCTTCGCATTGGTCGTATTTTTCATATGGGTCCCCTGTACCGCAGCGGTCGTCATTTTGTATAATTAGTCTTCATGTCCTTTTTCAGACCCGTCTTACTTCATTCTCAAATCATGTCTTATCAACTGAACTTTCATCAGTCTGCAATCGCCCCGCCTTGGCTAAAAGGCTTATGTGAGGGACTTGCTCATGGTTTGGTCATTGGTCATATTTCTTATAGGTTCCCGCGGTCTACATGACTCTTCATTGGCCACTTTGTTTTACGGCCCCCATTCCAAAACATCACATAACCCTTCTTCGCGTGTGAGACATCTCTGTAGAATTATAAATCACTTTAAGCATTCTTATGGCCTTGTCATAAACCACATGGAATTTATTGTTAAGTTGGGCGCCAGCAATTGCAAGAATGAACTACAAATTACTGGCGCCAGATCTTGTAAGATTTATCTTAAGCTTTTGGTATTTGTCTAGTTTACAGACCTTCAAATATTTGTCACCAGATAAAAAAATCTGTGGTGGGCAGCACATGACTGTCTCTGCAAACTCAAATTCAAATTTTCTTTATTTCTTTAATAATTCATTAGATTGAGTTTAATTGAACCAAATAACACTAAATTTGCATTTTTAATTCAATTTTTGTTTTTATTTGGTAATTGGACATTTTTCCGAAATCGGCGTGACAAAAATGCAAGAAATCTCTAATATCTTGCGAACGGTTAGTCCTAAAGTATAATGGAGTATGTTATATTATTTTCCTCTTCAAAACTTGCGTATAAATCAAGAATTTAATTGATGCATTTGAGCATACACTACTTAGTCTATTTTTAGATTTTGGCGATTATGGCGTGCCATTTCGTAAAAAAAGTCAGGTTGTTAATTTTCCGAATAGTATCAAAATCTAATCAGCACCAGAGTATCCCACAAGTAACTTATCTACAAATTTTGTGAAATTTGGTCAATCAGTATTTTCGCTAGAGCGGATAAAAGGAATTTTTATGGGCCATTTCGCAAAAAAAGGAGAGTTCTGTGTTTATGAATCATACCAAAAACTAATCAGCACCATCACGATCATATCCAAGTGATCTACCTACCAAATTTTATGAAATTCGGTTCATTAATTTTTGAGTTAGAGTGAATACATACATTGCACAGACGCACAGACAGACACACAAGCACAGACAGACACACAAACACACAGACAGACACACACACAGACGTCACGCTAAAAATAGTTTTTTCGTATTCTAGAGGTCTCGAAACGTGTAGATCCGTCGAAAACTCGAGTTACGATTTTCGACATGATTCCAATACTTTCCCTATACATTACCATGCATTGCAGGGAAAGTAAAAAATGACCAGTTAATTAGGTTGTATGTGGCATTTTCAGTATGTGATGTCAAATTTCATATTAGTGGATGAAAACAGGTTTTTGAAATGTAATTTACTAAAAGTAAATAATATATTTTTAAAATTTTAACGATTGTAAATAAATACTACATTTTACAATTCAAATGATCAAAGAGAAAAAGTATTTTTTTAATTTATATTATCGGAAAAAAAACTAATTTTGAAATTCCGTACAATAAATAGTAAATAAATGATTTTTTTGAATTCGAATTATTGAAAAACAAACAGAATTCTTTGAATTAATTATTAGGAGAGATTAAATACAATTTTTGGAAATTTTAAGCTTTTTTCATGACCGCACTGTATTTTCGAATTGAGCCAATTTTGTTATGCTATTAATGTATTTAAACTTGTGTTTCCAGAGATTTGAGGCTAGATGATTTCAGCTTTTAGATACTCGTTTTAATGGGAAAAATACTTTGAAACGTCTCATTTTAAGTGAGTAAAGTGTAACAGATTTCTAAAAATAGATATATATATAGTAGCAAAGCTATATTAAAAATATAATAAATAAAAGTATATTTAAATTAGATTTTAAACAGGGGAGGCTCAACTGCTGAGCCTTAATGGGCGCTACGCCACTACCTATAATATCTTCCTTCTGAAGTCAGGTTGATGTACAAATACCGACCTGGACGAGCATCTTCTTGTTATTTGCTATTTTTTTTAAATCCTGGCTAGCATTCTGTCTAGTCATAATGTTGAAACTGGCACCATAATTTACAGTGCCGCCTAAAAATCCATTACCGATTTTTTTTCAGACTCCCTTCATCATTGCATATATATTATTGGGTTGACACATTCGGCGCTATTGAAAATGTTTCAGTGCCCCAATCGAAGGTCGAACCGCGTCAAAGTTGACTCTATATACACTGTAAAACATTTTTCAACCCTTGCTCATTTTTTTCAGCTACTTTGTCTAGATGCTGAAATTTTGTACATCACCTTATTAGTGTACGGGGCACATTTTACTCCTTGAAAATGTGTTTGTACGGGGGTCGTATAAAAATTTAAATTTTGTATTTCTTAAAATTCAATTCCCTTGAAAATTTTAATCGATTTCTTAAAATTCTGTACCTTTTTTATGCTACTTTGTAATTTATTATATATGTCTGAGATCAATATTTAAGAAATAAATGCCGAAGTCAATGATTTTGGGACACCCTGTATATAGCACAGGGTGATTATAATTAAAGTTGCGAATTTAAAACTCTGTAAAGTAAGAACTACTGGTCAGAATGACCTGAAATTTGACATGAGTATACGTGAAGCAATGGAATTTTGTTTGGCGAAAAAAGAATTACAACAAAAATGTACCGTTAGATGGCAATGTACGAATACAATATGCAATTTGCTTGACGACAAACGAAAAAAATAGCCGCTAGGTTGCGCGCAGAAGCACACCTGTAATCTGGAGGTATGCTAATGAGGAATTTGCACACGTGGGGAAAATGCTCAATTTTATATTTTCCTGGTAATTTTAGGCTTACTATTTTCAAATATGTCACATTAAATGTCAAAATGAGTTTGAATACATTAAAAATTAAAGTTTAAATAAGCGAAAAATGACGCGATGTCATGTGATCTTGAAACGCTACGTGATTGGCTCTGACGTCACTGTGCATGAAGTATCAGTGTTTACGTTTTAAAAACAACGCTAGATCAATTCGCTTCTTCGCATTCATAGTTTAGAAATCATTTTTGAGCCTATAATCTTGTGTAATTTTACCGTATATTTTATTTGTATAAACCATCCATTTCATTTTTGTTTAAGATGTCGGTTTTTCCGGGATTTGTCAAAGGACAATTCGATAATCTTCCTAAAATTGACGCTATATGTATGTTTTCGTTTCCGAGAACGAATCACAATTTTATTGGAGCAGAAATGCGAGGAGTTAAAACTAAGAGGTATGTATGATCTTCATTAATATTGACAAATAAATCTAAAACTAATTCAAATGTATGAATAATTCCTTTACATTTAAAACTTTAATTTTGATTGCACGTGGAAATAGTCGCACACTACAATGTCCTATTCTGCTTTTAAGCTGATAATTGACTTTTTATAGTAGTTTATACTATAATTTGAAATTATGTAAAGACAAATAAAGCGTGCCTGAAATACTCAAGAAATGTAAATACAATACAAACTACAAAAAACCAAATTTGAATGACATAGTCTGATTTGTGAGGTTCCATTGCCAATAATTCTCCATATCTTCCTTTAACTGAAATATAGAGAGGAATAAAAAAACAGTTACATTTATAGTTTGATTTAATGTCTCCCATTACAAAGTTAAAAGGATTTATCGAAACTTAAAGAAATTTCATAGAATATTCTGTAATATGTCAAATTATATTATTTTGATATAATTGGAAGAATAAAAGCATTATAAGAGATAATTTATTTAATTTTTCGTCTCCCTCCCCCCTTCCAAAATAAGGAATATTTTATTTAGCAGATGAAGGGGGGGAGACACTGAGATTTTGTGTTCTGTATATGGGGACAAAAGTTGATAGAACCATTACTGCATAAATACTGCATAAGTTGATGATATAATGCATTTATATTGACAAATAATAGTTAAAGTGGTGTATATATATCAGTAGTATATATATATATATATATCAGATAAATATTGATAAGATATATCTATATTTCACAAATGAGGGTTGCACAACTTATGATCACAACTTATTTGTTACACAAGGAATGACAGCCATTTATTATTATAAATTACTATATAATGCTAACATTTCTATTTATACAATAGATATCATCAAAAATAAATAATTATAAATTAATATGCCATTCTTTATTTCAATAAATTGTTTGGCTTAATAACGGGTGGCGCCAAAAACGCTGGCGTAATTTTAAAATATTTATTACTGCCACCTCTTCCCCCCCCCCCCTCGGGCACATTCTAGCGCCATCCCTGTTTAATTAAATTGTGAGATATTTTTAAGGTTTGATTCTATGTTTTTAAAACTTATTATTTTGAGATACATGCTAGAGTATGTTTTATTATTCAATCCCTAACTTGACCACAAAATTCTTTAATTTTAAATTACTATTTACACACACACACACACACACATGATTATTTATAGTTTATTATTGATACAAGCAAGATCGTATCCAGGATTTGATTTGGGGGGGGGGGGGGTAAACTCACATTTCATATCTTGATGGATCTTTACCTTTTTAATGTTAACTTTTTCATTTTGGGGGGTTTGAACCCCCGAAAAAAACCCTTGGTTACGACCATAAATCCAAGTAAATAATATTTAAACAGAAGCAAATGTTTACTTACCGAAAAATGATCTTCACAACACCAAAGAGATGTTTTATTCGATAATTTTGGATTTTTCTGCTCGTCCCTTTTTATTGCTTTAGTTTAGTCCATGCTATTCGTTTAATTAGATCTTTTGGAACATTAAAAAACAGTTTATCAACTGAATTAACCGTTGTATTTGTGCAGCAAAGTACTAAACAGTACTTGTAGGTCGGTTTTAGAATCTCACTCATTATAAAAATATGATAAATAAAATATTTTGTCGCAAAATCAAGTGAGCACCTCCCGGAATCCACAGTAAGCAGTGTATTGCGGTCTTTGTTTACATGCATAGTGACGTCACAAGAGCGGCCATTACAGAAACAGCGTTTTCGCGCCGGATTGCTAAGTGCGAGTTTAAACATTTTTATATTAACTATCTAAGTTCAAAAATTAAAAAAAAAATTTACTATCATTTATGATTTTTTCTCTACTACACGATAAAAATAAGAAAAAAAACGTGAAAATTCCTCATTAAGACCGGGGATGCGTACCGCACATTACAGTTGTGACAAAAACGAGGAGCACATGCAGTTCTTTGGATATCACAACTTTTATGCAAGGTGGCGCTCCTCCGCACATTGAAACACCAGTGAAGCAGCTGCAGAATATCCATTTCGGAAATGATAGGATTATCAGCCTTATTTTTCCAACAGTCTAGCCGCCACGTTCACCTGACCTTAATCCTTGCGACTTCTGGCTTTGGGGGCACCTCAAGAATGTGGTTTATAGTGGTCGGATTGCGAACTTAGCTGACTTAACACGTATTACTCACAACATCCACAGCATCACCTCTGATTCAGTCCGATCTGTTGTGGAACATGCTGTTTTGCGCTTCCAACTCGTAGCCGAGCACGGTGGACAGCATATTGAACATTTCTTGAGTATATCGTAGGTGTTTATTTCATGTTTTCGTGATGTTTCAATCAATTATTAAATTAAGTGATGTTGATTAAATTGTCGTTTTCTTTAGTTGACTATTGGTTTCTTTCGGCTAACAACACCCGTGTTTGGTAAATACAGCGCCGTCTATCCGTACATTTTTGAAGTATTTTTTTCCTTCGCCAAACAAAATTCCATTGCTTCACGTATACTCATGTCAAATTTCAGGTCATTCTGATCAGTAGTTCTTACTTTACAGCGTTTTAAAATCTCAACTTTAATTATAATCACCCTGTATATTATTTATCATAACTAACAGGAACGTTACTCCCTATTACGGACAGCTGACTCCCCAGAAACTTTCAGTAACAAGCTAGCAAATGTTTTACAGTGTATATTATAATATTTAAGAGATCATATTTTCCTCGTTAAACCCTGAATCTCGCTGAATGCGTCTACTTTAAAAGCGAGTTCGATTTAAAAGCCTTTTTCAATTGGATTCTGAAAATATTATTAACCATTGTAATTTTGATAAAATCTCAGTTCATTCTCATACTTTTGACATTTTGGATTTTCCGATATGATGGTTCTCTTTCCTATTTAAGGTCTCATCAATATATCCGGTGCTCCTTATTCAAATCTCTCCCGAAAGAATTCCGGAGTTTCCAGGATCAGGAAATGAGTCCAGGATGCCACTGTATTCCCCGCTCCAGAAAATTTTAAAGAGAGAAATTAGGGGCCGCATCTGTTCTGAAGTGACTTCGTTCTAAGAACATGCCAAAGGGAGCGTGAGACTGAAAAGGTAAGAGCTATAAAGAGACTTCTTAATGCACTGTAGAATTGCTGAGGATAATGGGGAGGGAGGAGATTATTTTTGCTTGAGGTTGGAGGTGGAAGTTGAACGTTGAGTCTTTTAAAATTTTCAAGTCGGTTTCCAACTTTGAAGCTAATTAATTTGCCATGAACAAAGAAATGGCTGCGCTTTTGAAGATTTTGTATTTCTTCTGGATACCTGCATGCTAGAAATTATGAGGTATAGCTTTAAATTTGATCAAACGCAATATTTCTATGAATGTTGATGTTTAGAATAAACATATAACTAATGAAAGAGTGGTGCAGTCATTATGTTTTCTGGGGAAAGGGTGTTAATGCTCTACATATTATAATCTTAAGAATAAAAATTGTAATATTTTTATGCGTAACTGAAGAAACAAGTTTGATCCAATTTTTAAAATATATTATTGCTACTTATATTAAGTAAGGCAGGCCGAAACGCCTCATTACGGATCTTCTGTGGTCATGGTTTAATTATCTCCACATCAGAAATTATAGCATTACGATTTGTAGAATAATTGCACTATAGGAATTTTTTAAGTCCTGTGCCTCTGAGTGCTAAGAGGTAATCAGAGGTCTTAAGGGATGGTGCATGCACTGGGTATCCTTCTATACCCTCTAGAGGAATATATTGTTATTTAACGAAATTCTTGGATCAATCACATAGATTTCCACACTTCCCCAAACTCGTCAAGTTTGCGAAATGTTGAAAAATTTGTCGTCAAAGTCAAGCAACAAGTATTTTCCAATTATGAAAATTGTTTACTGTAAATGTGATTTAGCAAACTCAATACTTAAGACAAGAAAAAAAGTTATTGTAACAATATTATGCCTTTAAAGTGACTTAAAAGATTTTAGAGTACCTCTTTACTGTTCATAATAATAAACCTTATCAAGATTTTTACTTAATATTAATTTAAAATATTATTTTGGAAGCTGAGTTCTAATATTCAAGACTCAGAGGACTAGGACATCCCAGGTATTTTCTTATAACTCTCCTGCTATCAAGTATTTTAAATGACATTTTAAATGATTTACTAAGTTACTAAAACTTGTAATTAAATATTGCTGAAGGTACTAATGGCTGACAGTGGTCATAGCCGAGGGAAATTCAAACTAAACAGCTCCTTATAAATTTATTTTATATTAAAGTCTATGAATAACTCAGAAAAAACTTTTAACCGGTCCTTAATCGGACTAGCCAGATAGTTACACCAGATGGACGGGTGTAAGGCTAGTCTGTCTTTGGTAAGTACTTGTTCTTGCTGAAAATACGCGGTTCTAACTAAACTTGTTCTTACTGAAGATTATTTTACAAATGTTTTTCATGGACTCACTGTTAAAAGGTATATTTGTAAAGTTTTATATGCATGACAGCAATATATTTTCGATTATATATCAATTGATTTTTATTTTATGTACTAAAATATCTCTTCCCCTAAAATAAAAAAAGCTAATTTTAAAATATTAGCAAAATTAAACACACATCCATAACAGAAAGTCTTTATTTCACTTTCTTAATACGTATAAGAGTTTAAAAGGAAGTGAAATAAAGACCTTCTGTTATGGATGTGTGTTTAATTTTCCTATTTTAACATCAGACGTGATGCCAAATTATATATTTATTTATTTAAAATATTTCTTTGAGTGTCATAAAAATATCTAATTTTACTCCTATTTTTAATTAGGGTCTCCTCTATTTTAGTAGATTCTACCAGATATGTGAACAAATGGTGAAATGAAGATATATTTACTTTAAAGATTACTTCACCAAAGTTACTGCTATTCTGATTGATTCTGAAAATGATAAGTTTGGTTTGTAAAAACTAAAAACTACGCGTAAACGAAATTAACAAAACTGATGGCCACTTATCTACAATAGCTATCGCCGAGAATCTAATAGTAAATCATTTATTTTGAGTGGCAATTTTGATTTGCACCCTCAAGTAATGAAGTAATGAATCTATACAGAATGATGTAACTTTTTGTATAGCTGGGTGCAATTCAATATGGTTTGGAAGATTTTTCATATTTAAAAAATGGGGATGAGTGCACCATCATATGGGTTTTGAAAAGAAAATTCTTTGCGTTTTAACACTGAAATTTATTTATTTATTTATTTATTTACTTTGATTGAATGAGGCATTTGAGAGTCAAATTTTGTTCTATTGTCTAGTACAAATCACCAGAATTTCAGTTAGAATACGCGATACATTTGATTTATGATAATTAAGTAGTGCTAAGCATAGATTTAGGGAAATTATGACTTGCGAACTTTATGCATTTGTATAGCTAGTTCTTAAAGATTTGAAACTTATAGAATAATAATACACTACAAATTTATTTTTGAGTATTATTCTTGTTCATGAAGAACAAGAATGCAGTTTGTATTTCAAAATCGTTTCACTAAAACTCGAGATAGAACAGTAGAGAAAATAATGATACATTACGTGTTCCAACCACTACCATTATAAACTTAGCAAAGAGTATCACAAAGGTATAAAAAGCCTGTGGCAGATCTTGTTAGTGAAATTAATGGTAACGTCAAACATTTCCATTCGGAAATACCAAAAAAGGGATTAACTATCAACTATTTAATGTTTTTCGTGCCTTGTGTTTTCCAAAAATTTTAATTATGCAATATACATTGAATAAGTGAATTATAAAACATTACCTCTAGTATTTTATCGAGAAAAATGAAAAAAGGAAAAGGTTTTAACTAATAAATAAATAAATAAATAATTTGGCATCACGTCTGATGTTAAAATAGCAAAATTAAGCACATATCCACAACAGAAGGTCTTTATATCAATTCTTTCGTGCCTTGAAGGTCTTATCTGTTGTCCACCGATGGTAATTTTAAATTTTATATTGGAATTACTAAAAGCACCGTTGGCATCCGTTTAGCAGAACATGCTCGGGATGTCAGGGTTAATAAACTTTCTACGGCTCTTGCTCAATTTGTTGTTAAAGATTTTCAGCCTCTTTTTGAAAAGACTTTCCTTTTGATGCATTGTAATAACCCTTGTGATATTCTCCTTTTTGAATCCCTTTTTATTTATATCTACCGCGAGTCCGTTTGTAATTTTGACCCTGTTATGAATTTGAGCTACACGTCGCGATTCATTCTCGACTCCATGCAATTCAAGTCTCTGCAAAGTTATCTTTGACGTCTTCCTCTTTGGGATTATGCTTGATTGCCACCCCACCCCCCTTTTTCAATTTCTGTAATTAAATTGTAATTTAATATGCTGTTCTTTTGCTGTTACAATTTTTGAGACTTTAAAAAAATTGTTTACAGTTCATCCTTGTCTAAACGTACATTATTTTGTAAATTGTATTTATGCAAATTTTGTCGCTATATCTGGTCTATATATGAACGATTCAAACTTTATTTCCGTGTAGCCACTGATGAAGAGCGTACTTACGCCTTTTTTTAAACTAATGGCCCTTTTTTTAAACTAATGGCTATGGCCTTTTGAAAGTAAGGTTTGTTAGGGTTTACCATGGCTTAATATGTCTCGCCTTTTAGCTTCCCTATGATCATATAACACATCACAGGTATATTTTTATCCAATAGGTGCCTAGGTCAAGCGTGACGAAATATGAAAACTTCCTATGAGGGTTATGATTTCCAATGAGAATCTAGAACTACATTATAAAAATTACAATGCAAACTTGACTTTTACTCTTTTACAGACCTTGTTGCGAGAGTGCGGGATCACCAGCGTCAGTGAATGGATGCCATCGTCACGTGGCCCGTCACACCTTCCTTGTCTGCTCGTCTTCCTCCTGAACACGCTCATGGTGGCGGGCGTTGTCGCCACGTGTGGCGGCGGCGAATGGAGGTGCGGTGGAGACGACGGTGGTGGGGGCAAGTGCATCAGCCTCAACAAGTTCTGCGACGGAGTAGAGCACTGCGATGATGGATCTGATGAACCTCTAGGGTGTACAAGTAAGTTTGGAATTGACATATTTGTGAAAGTAAGAAAATTCTAGTGAAAATTTAAAGTCTCACTTAACATGGAAATAAATAACTTGCATGCCCGTATGTGGGTTTAATTACGGTAAATTTGGTGACAATACACAATCACGTTTCAATATATAAGTTGCACAGTGATACAAGACGTTGAACTATATAAATATATTGTTTTATGATAGTATAGCAACTAGGTGACAGTATGTGTTCGAATATTCATCAGAACAAATTTCAGTAACTAGAGGCAAGGCTTTCGACAATGACTATCTCATGTGAATATAATCACGTATGTCAGTCTAAAAAGTAGGACAGCTTAGAGAAACAAACTAGAAAAATGGGACATAAAAAGTAAAAAATGTTGCTCGTATATGAGGAGTTACGGATTATATTGCAAATAAAATAAGCGCTACGCCAAGGATTTTTAACCTGCGACTCTCTCCTTTGTGCTGTTCTCTCACGGCGAAGAACTTTTAAGAAAAAGTTCTTTTGAACACAAGAATCCCCCAGACTGTGTACACAGTAGTTAGATAATGCAGTAACGTACTCAAAACTGCCCTTAATTGGTTGAAAAAATTGAAAATGTTTTGCTCTGTTGAAACAAAAAAGAGATTTATTAAGCACTCGTCTGATATATTTCGTAATAGTACTGTGAGACCAGGAGACATTAAGGCAATGTCAATGTACGAAGATTTACTATATCTACCAAGCAAGACAAAATACTCGTAGGCACCAGTTTACAACCGTTATGGCCCGGGAAGTCATGAAAGCAATAAATAAAGGCACTTAAATTACAGGTGTGGTTGGGTCAGAAAATCTACTCGAGGCAAAGCTGAAACCATGCAAACTAGTTAACAAATTAGCTAATGAAGAAATGTTGCTGCATCGCCTTGAAGACAACCAATGATATACGGACGGAGTATCTGGACCTCAGGCAAAACGATGTGCAACAATCAGAGAAAGTTCAACAGATATTCAGTCTTAATTCAATTATTAAGATCGAGACATGGTATAGCAGTCTATTTTAGAGATATGGTGAAAAAGTCGTTTAAGAATGACCCGCTAAACAGGTTTATTTTCAAAAAGAATGGCAAGCACATATTGCTAAGTAGCGATAGTGTTCGATACTAAGAGTGTGTTTGAAGGCCTATAGCAAAAGGCAACAAAGGTCCAACATGTGTTTCAATGTCCAAAGGCAACAGATGACTTTCGGCAAATAAGTCCCTGCTCTCACACAGTGCCTCCTCCTTAAATAAATATATATATATATATATATATATATATATATATATATATATATATTTATATAATTAAGATAAGTTAATCAATATGTAATAAATAATGTTTATTTTAAAGTTTAAAATGGTTGAAGTTAGTCGTGCAGTACGTTAATAGCATTTTATTTTGGGAACTCGCACAAAGAATAAATGGTGGATTATAATGCGGCAACGATGCAATGAACGGATTTACGGACAATTTAAGAATGGTAATTTAAGTCAACCCAAAGATATAATTATTACTTATAAATGAGAAAACTGAAAACTCCAAGGTTTACTTTCTTTCACCACAAGTTCTAAGTATGGGGTCTCTTTCATTGAGATATTTTAAGAGAAACAGCGTCATATTTTCATGACATATTTAAAAAAAATGAAAACTTCACGCAATTTATGAAATATTGAAGCTTGCTGCTCTGAATTGGAGCATGGCTTCATCAGTATGAATTTAATATTAACTAAGACAAGATCCTGTATTTTTGCCGAACCTGATACAAGTTTGTTGTTTACTAAACTGTCCGATACACTTTATAAATATGGAAAATACGTTCTACAAATATTTTTAAATATTTTCTAGCAAAGACCACAGATTCATGATAAACTGTATTTAAAATCAGCGTAAAATACGTACGCCAAAATTTTACATATTAGAGTGCGAGAACGTTTTCGTACGTCATAACGCCCATCATGAGTAGCAATGTTAATGAAATGACAGACATGTGGAAAGTTAGATAGCTTTCTATATGCAAATTTTGTATTCGCGATTTCAGGCTGTATAGAAAGGCTCATGTCTGTCATTTCATTAACACTGCTGATAATGATGGGCGTTATGACGTCCGAAAGATCTCTGGCATTCCAATATGTAAAATTTTAGTGTACGTATCTTATGGTGATTTTAAATGCAGTTTACAATGTACTTGTGGTCTATGCTAGAAAATATTTTAATACACCACTCACCATTAGAATTGTGGAATACAAATTATATCCGAATAATTTTATGTCTGAAAATGGTATCTGTCTCACAGTTATCTCTTGACCAACAAACAAAAATTGCCGTAATACAAAAAAATATGTAACCAATCGTCTATGGAAATTTCAATGATACTTATGAATAGTATCTTTTATATTATTTTATAGTTTTGTTATCGGTTTTACTATACTGATTTAAAAAAAAATCTGTTTCTATTTTGAAATGTGTATGTAATAGTTATAAAAATATACTGAATAAATAGTGCTTACGCTTATTTATTTTTGCAAATGGAAAAAGCAAATGTTACTAATTGTAGTTAATCGACGAGCGTTTCGGTACTATTTTCTAGCAATTCACCTCTGATGATAATGTGTCACATATTTTAGGACAAACTACAATTGGTCACTGCTCAGCAAACTCAACCCTTCATCACGCAGTTTGGTTACGGCTTTTAGTCTTATGCTTATCATAGTTCGCTTCAGTGGAGTAGTGAGGGGGGATTTATACTGTCCCTATTGGCATAATAATTACATTAGTTCGCCCTACGGAACATATTGAAAATTTATACTCAGTATTGTAAATTCATCTCATTCAAGACACCGCCCCCTTTCCAAAAGAAAAATAACTGCACCTATAAGACTCTATGTTTCATATGCACCGCTTCCAAGAAATACGTATTGTTGTAGAAATACGTAATACGCGTATTGTTCCGTTTGACGCCTCCTCTTTCGTCTGTCTCGCCAGGCTAACAAAATACAGTGCATGAAGATACAGTGCAGATTTGGCGATTTATCACCTGTTTGGTGACTCCCAAAATGTTCCAAAAACTTCTCTATACAACAAATATTCTTTGAGATATAGAGATTTCCAGAAGTTTCTATGGAGAGACTATAAAAAGGACTCGCCTCTCCTTTGCAGTGGGGTTGACAATATACGAACTGAATTGTGAATTGCGAATTTTGTCAGTGTTTTGAAAATAGTAGCAGTTATTTTGTTGTTGAGTCCCAGGCTGTCCGACCTACCAGAAAGGTGTTGAAGACCCAGACCGTCCGACTCGTCCTGAGGACTTGAGCATCTATTTGGACGGCCGGGAGAGGAGTTGGCAGGCGTCCGGCCGATGTCCGGGTGTCCACAACAACCAACACCAAATTTATTGAATCTTTAAAAAATTTTTACAGGAGTGGTTACAAGGATATAAGCTAATAACATAGTTTTGCTAATATGAAAATATATCTGAAGACTTGATTACATTTATACTCTTGTAGACTTGAATACATTTTGTTGACTTATTTACATTATTGAAGACTTGATAGTATATTTACAAATGACATAATGATCTGAGATAATATAAGTATTATGATAGTAGTTGAAAACATTTTGAAGTTGACTATATATTATAAAATGGGGTGCAACAACTAAAGACAACACAACAAAAGCAGACGACACCACCGAGAAAAACAACATATAAAAAAAACAACATAAAAAACAACATAAAAAACAAACAAAAAAAAACAACAAGAAGAGGAGTCACCGACCGAAAAAATTAAAAGCAGAGATCCCCAGGCTGATTATGAAATTTTATTAGAGATTTCTCTCGCTATGAGAACACAGTTTTTTATTTTATTGATTGAAGAAGGGTTAGAGCAGACACTCGAGAACCAGGTCGCCGTATTATGGGGTGAAGGTTTATAAAGGTGAAAAGCTTTGGTAAGGGGGCAAGAAAAAACGTAGTGATCGGCGTCGCCGAAAGCGCCGCAGGAGCAGCAGGAAGTAGATTTACATTTGAAAGAGAACAAATAATCGGGGAATGGGCCGTGGCCCGTAATAAAGTAGATTAAATATTTATTAGTAATATGTGTATTAAAGTTAACTTTTGGAAGGAAATTTAAAATTCTGGCGGGATCGTGAGTTCGGGGGGAGACATAGTCATTTAAAAAGGATTGCCAATTACTAAGGATATCAAGTTTGTAATGTTTTTTGAGAAGTGAATAAGGGAAAGGTAAAGAAGTTGGAGAGCCAGAGGTAGTAGCTAGTTTTGCATTTTTGTCTGCGACCTCGTTACCCGAGATGTCGGAGTGGGCTTTAACCCAACATAAATGAATTAAATGTTTATTAAGATTAGCATTAGTTTTAATTTTGGATAAGTAAAAAGATTTGTTTTTGATGGAGTTAAAGGCCGAGATTGACGATTGACTGTCTGTAAAGATATTAATTTTAATGTTTCTATTAGATGCCCAATTTATAGAGAAATGGATCGCAGCAATTTCTGCTTGGAAAACTGTGTTCCCATGCTCAAGTTTAAAGGTGAAAGTTTCTTCCAGTGTGTTTTCGTTAAAGATGCAAATGGCGTATCCTGTATTGTTTTCAATAGAGGAACCATCAGTGTAAATATTTATTTTGGAAAAGTTAAGTGGATTAATGGGGGAAAAGGTCACTGTACGTTGAGAAGGAGGGATACTGGAAGAAGGGCAGTTATGATCAAATTTTTCAGGGGGGGGGAAGGGCAGGATTTGTAAAAAGGTTATTGCGAAGTTTCCAAAAGGTATATTTTTTGTACAAAGAATTTATTACAAAGTGAATGGGGGGGATTCCAGTTAAAGAAAAGAGAGAAATGTTAGAAGTAGTCCGAAAACCAGATGAGATTTTTAAAAGAAAAATCCTTTGAAGAGATACCAGAAGAGATACCAGAAGATATACCCTTTGAAGAGATACCCTTTGAAGAGATACCAGAAAGGTGTAAGGTAACTGTTTGGACGGCCGGGAAGAGCCACCCAATTTAGACCGGAACCCAGTGGGGGAGTCATCCACAGGGACCGTACCCTCCTTCCCCTACCACCAACCTCTCGGAAGGACTTACGGATCCACATGTTTAACGTAATCGTACTCTGCGTGAACACGGCGGCAGTGGAGGCAATCGCACCCGGGCCTACCCAGTGCAATTCCCGCGAGCTAACCACTGTTCCTCCGCGTCCTCAGCAGTTGTTTGTGGAATTATTTTCGTCAGTATTTTGAAAATAATATCTCTTATTTTGTGTAATTAGCGGAGCATTTAAATTTACTTCTGCGTACTGTTCCTGTTTAAGTTGTGCTTGTGAATAAACGTTTGTTATCCAGAAACTCGAACTCGTTTTGTATCCTGTGTTTACACTCATGATTCTGGAGGGTACGTTTCGTAACAGTATAAATTCCTCCCTTGGTTTGTTGGGATAAGCAAGCATTGTAGTATGAATTTTATAAACTAGTATTAGGGCTTCAAATGCTGTCATATATTTTGCTTTAAAATATGAACTTTGCGATTGCTCCTCCTGGCGATTGCTCAAAAATTTGGTTTGGTGCATCGTTTCCGCAAATGGTCGCCGAATGTAGGAGAGAATTTGAAAACAACAACGTCCCACTAACCCACTTGTAATTCATTATTTAATTACATATAGTCCTTCATTTACGTTCAGAAAGCGTAATTTATTACAGTGGAAATTTGCTGATGAAAATCCCAATTAATCACTATCGTACAATGCACGCAAAGACAAACTAAGATCTAAATGTAAAAAGCATTAATTTTAAACTAAAACAATTTAAATATGTTAGGAGGATGTTTTAAAAGATTTTATTGATTGATTAATCAATTAATTAAATGTCAAGACACTTGATTAATTCGGTGTAAAACAGATTGCCTAGAAAAAAAATTAATGATCCCACGTCTTGAATGCCTGAGATAAGTCTTAGGTGAAAATTCTCGGTAAACAAAAACAAAAGGGAGCTTTATGGTCTTTAATGTCGAGTTAATGAAGTTTCAGACATGTGATGTCTGAACGCAATGCTTTAAAACTGTGTGTAATTAAGAAAAATGTAGAGCTTTGACAAAAATAAAAACACGCGCATGAGGGATTTAGATTTTTACAATTTGGCACAAATTTGGTCATCGATATTACATGATTTGTCTTGGCACTGTGTAAATGTGCCCGATTAAAAAATAGAGGGTTTTAGGTTATATGAAAAATGATGGTGCTAATATAAGATTTGAAAATATATTTCACACAGTATTCGAAATGTTCTTTAATATTTTCTTCATTTAAATTAGTTAGATCTTAATTTTTTTTATACATTTACACTTACCAATATAGAAAATGCAACCCCATAAAGCATTGGCCGTATAATTATGCAAATTGCGAGATAAACTCACTTGGACGATGTATGCAAATGATCAGAAATGCAAGTAAGTCACATGATTAGAACGCGGGATAAAATGGATGGCAATGGCAGATGAGCCAACAGCTCTTACTCTCTCTCGCCTACAGAAGATATGCCTGGCCGATGAAGTCGAAGTTCGTTTCAGCATTCGGACGATTACGCAAGGGGATTCATTTTAGGTATGTGTATGGCTGGGTAGTCGTACCAGCGTATCACCGCTGAAACACGCGTGCTTCCACTATATATGCGTCCACTGTGCAAAGGATTTGGAGAAGATGGATTGAAAAATGGCATATGAATCGTCGCATTGATACAGGTTCATCCAAACGTACATCAGCAGGTTTTGATCGACGCATACGGTGGCGTCCCCACAAACGATGATGTCGACATTCTGCAGAATTTGCATGGTACATTGGATATTCCAATATCAGCAAGAACAGTTTCTTAGAGATTGGCCGAAAGCGGCTTGCACTCAAATCGCTTTTAACGAAGACTGCCATTGACGACAAGACACCGACGCGAGAGATTGAAATAATGTCGGCCCCGAACCTCTTGGACGACTGAATGGGACAGGGTAGTGGTCAGAGACGAGTCTCGGTTCTGTTTGCCGTATGAGAATCTGGAGGTGATGTAGAAACAGATCCAATTCTATTGCGAATGTTGAACTATATACTGCTCGACAACGCGACATCATTATTTGGGATTCCATCGGCTTCGATAAATGGTCATCTTTGGTTCGTATCAAATGTACAATGACGGCACCACAAAATACGGATGAGGTGCTGCGGCCGGTTGCACTGCTCTACATTCAGCGGTTGCAAAATTCTGTTTTGCAGCAAGAAAACGCGCCGCTGCACATGGCAACCATCAGAAAACAAGTCTCATAAGATATCCAGATGTTTCCTCGGCCTTCGCTGTCTCCAGATCTCTCACGCATCAGGCATGTATGGGACTTGATTGGACGTCGTTTGACTGCCCTATCCCCGCCTCAAACAGATGACGATCTGTGGAGGATGTTTTAAGACATATGGTCATCCATCCCTCAGGAAATAATCCGCACGCTCATTGCATCTGTTCCTCGAAGGGTTGCTGCTTGTATTGTATTATCGCAAGACGTGATCCAAGTGCCTACTGATCACCCTGTCTATGCCATTACTGTACTGCATTATCCTCCTGGAATTAATATCCCTTATTTATATATGCCATCTCCGTCTGTGTGTCCTTCATCATCACATTCTATCCGTTCTTGTATGGTGTTGCATTTTCTGTATTATCGCTGTGTTATTGTTGCATTTTTTTCTGTATCCAACCATTTATGCACCACCTCCCGCACTTCTTTGTCCTTAAAAAATCGACGGTGCATAAATGTTTGGGCGACTAACTGAAATCATTCTTCTTGGAGGGAATAAGCAAACATATATATATAATATATATGTATATGTATACAGATATATAAGGTTAGGACAGTCCTTATGCACTCCGATAACTTTGTATGTAAAGGTTCATGAGTGTACCCGTTGAGTCTATCTATAGTAGACTGACAATGCCCGATCGAATAAAACAGTGACTGAAACGCTAAGTGGAGAATTTCAAAAATAAGATACGAAATAGGCAAAAAATTGAGATACACAAAGAGAGAGACAATGATAAAGTTGTAGTACTAAGGGCCGCATTTCAGGTAACAACTTTCGTATGTGCTTCCTGATATGACCTTCCTCATGGAAAAACAGCGTTGACTACCTGGGGAAATTGCTGCGGGTAATGCGGCATTTCACGCTCAGCTTCCCTATAGAGAAACCCAAGTCAGAAAGCACATGGGAAAATTGCTAGATGTAATGCAGATCTAACGAGAAGGCATGAAGGCATTTATTTTATATATATATATATATATATATATATAATATATAAAATGGAAGTTATTAAAGATTTTTGAAGTGTTATAGCATATATGCGCAAAGCAGCTGCAAATACTATACAATATATAAATATAAAAAGTATAAAAATAAGTTTAGAATTGAAAAAAGAAGGAAGGCTTAGCGAGAAGCTTACTGAATGGCGGTAAGGGGTTGTGACCTTACACCCCAGTTGTCAACAAGCTTGTCATAAATGCCGCGGCATTGCACTTCTGGACGCCAGCCCTGGCTGAAGCCAACCCCTGGAGTGACAATAACAATTATCACAAGACCGTTAAGAAAGAAAAATTCATTGGTAATATGAAGACCTTTACTGGATGAGCAACTAGTCATTTAGACCACAATGACCGGTATATATCTTTTGTGTTATCGTTCTGCGGTCCTGTTATTCATTGGATGCGAACCTTCATCTGCTAAATGATATAAAAAAGATTTTAACTTTGAACAATAATCATTATTGTTGCTGTATAAATTATCAATATAATGTAGCATAAAAAGAATGGGGTATTGTAGATATGCTTGCTTTAGAAATGTCCGATCAAAATCAATACGGATGTCTTCATTGTAGATAATTTTCTGAATTCTAACCAATCCCCCCAAGAATACATTCCTAAATATAACCCCTAATCAAGTGGATAGTTCATATCTGGAATTCCAATGTTCACTTGAATATATTTAGGAATGTATTCTTGGGGGGATTGGTTAGAATTCAGAAAATTATCTACAATGAAGACATCCGTATTGATTTTGATCGGACATTTCTAAAGCAAGCATATCTACAACAATACCCCATTCCTTTTATGCTACATTATATTGATAATTTATACAGCAACAATAATGATTATTGTTCAAAGTTAAAATCTTTTTTATATCATTTAGCAGATGAAGGTTCGCATCCAATGAATAACAGGACCGCAGAACGATAACACAAAAGATATATACCGGTCATTGTGGTCTAAAGGACTAGTTGCTCATCCAGTGAAGGTCTTCATATTACCATTGAATTTTTCTTTTTTAACGGTCTTGTGATAATTGTTATTGTCACTCCGGGGGTTGGCTTCAGCCAGGGCTGGTGTCCAGGAGTACAATGCCGCGGCATTTATGACAAGCTTGTTGACAACTGGGGTGTAAGGTCACAACCCTTTACCGCCATTCAGTAAGCTTCTCGCTAAGCCTCCCTTCTTTTTTCAATTATAAACTTCTTTTTATACTTTTTATATATATATATATATATATATATATATATATAGTAGGGTCAAAAATTTCGGAGACTTGCTGATATCTCCAACCCTGATTGGAGAAGAGGGGAACTATTTTACCGTAGCGTAGAAGCACATGTGACGCGAGGTGTGAAAAGGAAGAAGCAAGTGTTTTCCAGGCAATTCAGCAGGTGCAACATTTCTGTCAGCGATTTCCCCAAACGCTGTCAGAATTTGATATTCGCACATTGTTCTTAAAACGATATTTCCATTTTCGACGAACGCGTTACATCGGACCTGCTTCTTCCTTTTCACATCTTGCGTCACATGTGCTCCTACGCCACGGTAAAATAATTCTCCTCTCCTCCAATCAGGGTTTGAGATATTAGCACAGTCTCCGGGCTCCGGACTTTTTGATCATACATATATACATATACATATATATATATATATATATTTATAACAAAATATAATTATAGTCCTGACAAGAGATTTAAATGCAGATTCTACTCTATCAAAACATATGTAAATACCATATTTTACTCAAGCCCCTATCAAACTTTTACTACACTTTACAGATAAGTTATACTTTTTCCAGCAACCTTAATTTACTGCTGTACTCCAAGAAAAATTCGATCACGCACAAGATGCCGTGGTGGTCACGCGATTTCTGAATTAGCACTCTGAAAGCATTCGTGTTTCGTAACTGTAATTTGCTAGCGTGAAAAATATACGTTACGAAACAAGCATGTATACGAGAAAACCATCATAGTGTGTACATTTTTTTTTTGTTGTTTAAAGATTTATGAGATTTGAAACACTGGTAATATTACAATGTGCATTGTACGAAATTGTAATTTTAATTTTATTTAGATAAAAAATAATGTATGAAATAGTTTTTTTTTTTCTTTCTGGTACACAATCAAATAATTAGCTTTTTTAAAAAAACGAATTGTAAATTGTATTTGCTTTTCTTTAAAAAATGTCCATTTCTTTGTTAATTAAACCAATTCTTTGTTTTACGAATACTTAGATAATCCCCCTTAATTATATATAAAATCCTTTACATATTATTATTTTTACAGTTAAATCAACTAACCGTAAGTAAACGGAAAAATGGTACCATAGAATCCCTAATATTAATGCTTAATTTTACCCGCCATCCTTTTACACCAAAATAATTGTAATAACTACAGTTATCAATATAGGAAGAAACACAATTATGTTGAAAGCATGAAACAAGCATGCTATAGGCATAAAAGTGAGAAGAATAATTTTTCTGACTATGGGTTTACTTTTCAAATTATGGGTACTAATATTTTTTCACTTGTGCTAGTATATTCATGGAAAATTCTTTAATATTTTTTCTATCTTTACCAGACCAATAATGTGCAGTGATAGAAATTCAATTTGAATATGGTCGCGATTTCCTTAAACTTTGTGACTGGATTTTTTTTTGTGAGGCTATTTCACGCGTTATCTTACACAGTGCAAAACAATAAGTATACATCTGTTCTGTAGTATGACGAAGTGCAGCTATCCTGAAGGAAACATCAAATCGTTTAACTTAATGAAGAATATAAGAATACTTTTTACTGTCTGTACTTGCACCTTATGTATTGGATCCCTAATATTCATATATATCACTAAAGTTCTTTTCATGTACACAGGAGCTACTTGAACCTGAAAGCATATTTGTGTTGTGAACGTGTAAAATTCCCTCACTTCATCTGTTCAGTTGAATCTGTTCAATTGAATCTGTTCAATTGAATCTGTTCAATTGAAAACCAGACGAAGAAAATACCATTAGAGGCTTTCCTATAACGTGCATCTAAGGTTGGCATATGCTGAAGTTCGGAAGATGTCGCTAGATTTGACAATTTATCGCCAATTTTTGGCGACTTCTCGAAGGTTCGATAAATACCCCGAAATAACGAATATTCTACGAGAAATTTCTAGAAGCTTATATGTAGAGCCTATAAAATGTATCATCACTCTGTTGGAAGGCAGTTACCGTGATACGGGCTACATTGAACTGAGACATCCGTCAATGTTTTGTGAATAGTAGCAGCTGTTTTGTGAAATTAAAGACGTCAATGTTTCGAGAATATTATCAGTTGTTTTGTAAAATTAGAGGAGCATTTAAGTGCTGCTTTACGGTATATTGTTCCTGCTTCCGCTGTGCTTGTGAATAAACGTATGAATTATCTAGAAATTGGAACTCATTCTTGTATACTGAGCATACACCCACAACTCTAGAGGATAATGTGTAACATTATAAAGTTGATTCCAAACCATTAAGGGCATGTATGCATACACAGGGTATGTCGTTAATTCCAAATATTCAGATCCAGCTTCTAAGCATCTGAAAACCAAACAGTTAATCCTTCACCCAAAAGTGGGTCTTACATATATATATATAGGCTGACAATAATATATTTTTTTCAAACCGGGAGACTTTTACGCAATAATACGATCAACTGGTTCAGAGTCTGGGTGCTATGTATTACCCAATTCGTCCTAGGCTGGAAAATGTACCCAACATTCCCTGCGATTTAAAGCAGGAATTAATTGCATTCATTTATTCAATATTTCGAAAGACGGAGATACAAGTGCGGCTGACCACCCCTACCCTCTCGCTACGTAGGCGAACTTCCGCCCTAAATACACTCTTAAATACGATTTCACCTGCTAACAAAAGTTTCAACCCTGTTAATAAATGTTTCAGCAAAAGAATTTTATTTTCAATAAAATAAAATTTTGTACAACCCTGAAGGTTGGAAAATTTATTCGCGATCATTTAGTGCTGGTTTGAAACACAAAGTAATGCCGCAGTAATGTTTTTCTTCTAACCAGGACAAAACGAACAAAAACGATCAATCATGCATAAAGCATTGATTATGAAACACTTTCCAACTTCAATGCAATTTTATATAAACATCTCTGAATTAATCGGTAATATTTTAAAAATTATAACAATACTATATTAATTTATTATGTTTGAAAACGTAAAACTTCATCGAAAAAAATGGACTTCATTCAAATGACGGCATTGAAATATAAATTGTCTGGTTTAAACATCTCTAAAATGCAGTACATTCCTCGGTTCTATATGTAAAATTATCATGATACTACAATAATTTATTACATGTGAAAACTTCATCGAAAGCAAATGAACTTTATTCAAATGACATCATCGAAAGATAAATCGCCTCTATATAAAAGCAGTACTTCATTCATAATTTTTTTAAATTCCTTTCATTCATCACAATACTATAAGAGTTTATTTTATTTAAAAACTTAAAACCATGGAGGTCCAAGTAATTTTAATTTATGCTTGAAGCTTCATCGAAAAAATCGTCTGGGTTCTCTGTGTAAAATCAATGAATGTTTCAATCATATCAGCTATATTGCAGGCTCCATGAGCTAAATAATTTTGCGTTAAAAAAATGCAGCAATTCCTATACAACTCATTCTACATCTTTTGGTGTTTATTTACATTTTCCATAAGTGAAAAGTAGGCTTCGTTGTAGAAATAATCAAAGTTTTGATGATCGTTTAAACTCAAATATATTATAATTGCGTTGTTTCAGAACATTGTTGCACAGAATTTAAGCAAAAATAAAGAGGTTTTAGGAAGGATGCAACACTAAATATGAATTAAAAAGAACTTTAAAAATCACGATTTTAATACAAGATGGATTCTATATTTTATTTTGAAGTGGGTCACATGATCTCTTCATATAATGGTCATGTGATCTCTCCATATAAAAGATGTAATTATTATTTTAATTTTTATTTAAAAAACTACTGAATATATTTTGCTGAAATTTTTTATATATGTTTTATGGAATAATTTGAATATTTCCTAAGACTTCTGAAGGAATTTGCGAATTTTAAATTTACTTAAAAAATGTTTGAAAAATTTGGTCCCATAGGGTTCAATGTTTCTTATTTTTTCAACCCAGGTTCAATCCAAAGCTAATTTTGTCATATTATTCATTTATATTCCCATAGGTCCCACAGGCCGTATGAATAACATACTAAAATTTCATTTTGATAAAGTCATTTTTGCGGCTGTTATCGTGCTAACGAGCAAACATACATACATACAGACAGACAGACAGGCAGAATAAACAAAGTCATAAACACTTTTCAACTATGTTGTAAAGTGTTAAAAACACTTTTCAACTATGTTGTAAAGTGTTAAAAACCGAACGGGACTCCAGAACATTCTTTTTAACCGGGGCAAGCCTGGTCAAACAGGGATGTATAGTAACCCTGGTCTTACAGATTATTGACAGTGTGTTATAATCCCCCTATGAGCAACATTTTGTGGTTTGACTCTAAAAAAATATCATTCTACGTTGTGTTTTATAAAAAAAATTAACTTTTACTAACTGCTTTCTTAAAGCAATGAGATATTAAACAATATTTTTAGTGTATACATATTTTACCATAACTGCCATATTATTATAAATATAAAATTTAACATCACATGCTTTTTATGTTTTGTCAAATAGTTTCTAAAATTAAATGATATACTATCTTATGTCTCTAAATGCACTTACAAAGCAATAAATGCAGTAATTAACTTAACCAAGAACGAAGTTGTTTTCGAATGAAGCATTCCATTCTACCATTGACTTCAAAACAATAAATCTATAGAAAGGAAAAGTTTTGATTGGGAAAGAAATGTTGAAACACCAAATTGCTCTTTCCTCTGGAAAAATCATGTTATATCTTTTGATTATCAATATATTTCTTATAAAATACTGTCTTCGTTGCCACGAGATAATTTAATAAATACAAAAATGTCTACATCTGAACAATATTTTTTGTAATGTGATAAAATAGATGTGAGATATACTAGCTGTTCGTTGAGATTTCGTATTTGATATGAATCTCCTAATGAAATAAATTTATCTTATCAAGGTATATCCTTTATATTATAAACATTTTTACTCTACCATATTAAGGAATAGAGAAAGTATTGTTTTCACCAAAAAATTTAGAATTTGAGATTTTGACAGAGAAACGTATTTATATCTATGCTTCATTATGCGTTTATGTTGGGTTCTTTTTATAAAGGCATTTAGAATGAGTCTATAATATTTTGTTAATTAGTACGTAAATTTATTTTAATTACTAATATTTTGTAATATTTCTGGTAGATTAAAAAATACTGCTTGATAACATCTTAATTCTTTATATTTAAAACATGTACTTTATACAGAAATATCTTTATATTTCTTTGAAGTTGTCTAGTGATTAGTAAAATATTCGAAATTCTACAACGATTTTACATTTTTTGAAAGGACCAGAAATACATCAGATGTTTGCGAAGAAGCGCTTAAAAATTATATTGCGCAATAAATATGATTCTTTATACGATATACATTTCTTACGGTGGATTTATTTAAACTGTATTAACATTTTGACTAAAATAAAAAAATCAATGCTGCATTAGAATTAAAGGATATGCTACTCAAATCAATGAGTAAAAAACTCAATATTTTCTAAGTCAGTATATCAATATTTTAAATTTTCACTGATAAAATGTAATTTCTACATCTTTAACTGCGTTACATAATATATATATCTATTATTCATTTGGCAAATATTTACAAGTTTAAAATACACAATGGAAGTAAATATAAAAATACTGCTATCTATCAGTTTATATGTTTACAAATGAATACATACTTTAACTTTCTTGTATTGGATTAGTTTAAAAATAAGTTTCACTTTCTATATAGCTAAAATGTTTATTGATAAATATATTTAAAATGTGATTTTTCACTCGACTTTTCCATGCATACATATTTCATGGAATTTAGTTTTATTCTTATCTTGTTAGCATCAGAAAGAAAATAAAATATGTATAAAATCGGAAAATGAAACATAAGTCATTATTTTAAAATATTCAGTAAAATATCTTTTAAAATTATCGTAATATATCTTTTAAAATTGGCAACAACTACTGACGCCGGGGAATGCATTTGATTTATCTGTGTAAATATAATTATATTTCCTGTAACTAATCAAGCATTTCCTAATGTACGTTTGTTTTGACCTGTCTGTATGATATCTCTCGAATAAATTGAATTGGTCAAAGAAAATTCGGCTGGATTATTGGTAGTATAGTTGGTAGGATTCAACAGGTCAACGAAGTGATTTATTAGCTTTCAGAAATGTTAAGCAAATGTAACGTTTCAAGTTGTCAAATATTTATTGTTTTCGAAAATGTAAACGAATTATGAAAATAACAATGTTATTTTTTTAAAATACGTAGCCGCTTTACATATATATTTTTATTTGGAAATGAATTACATTAATAGGATTCTAACATGCAGCGTTCGTGAGATATTGCATGTTTTCGATGCAAAGTGAAATAAAAAAAAATAGTATCAATATCTTCAAATTAGTGGATGTATATTAATAACTTCAACCAGAAATAAAATTAAAGTTTACTTATCTAAAGTTCATTATTTATATCTACAGATTTGAACGGTTTATTCCCCTGGTGTTGATCGTATTAGTAATCGTATCCTTAGAAACCTTCCGGATTTGTATTATTGCTGCTGAACCATCGCTTTTTGGATCATCGCTTTTTTCCCCAAAGTTGGAAAACCGCCGTCGTCCTACCTATTCCAAAGCCAAACCAAAATCTCTCGCTAGCCGAGAACTTCAGACCAATAAGCCTGCTTTCCAGTTTCTCGAAAATCTATGAATTGGTGTTGCTTAGCCGTTTGGATAGTTTCTGCCGTTCGAAAAATATTTTGATTCCTGACCAGCATGGTTTTCGAACTGAGCATTCAACGCAGTCCCAACTTATGCGTGTTGTTGAAACTATCCATCAAAACGCTAACAACAGACAGTATACTAGCATAGTATTTTCCGACGTGGCAAAGGCATTTGATAAAACTTATCTGCCCGGGTTTATTACCAAGTTGGTGCGACTTGGCATTTCGACTCAACTTTTGGCCATCATCAACTCGTACCTCACTAATAGATTTTTCCAAGTACGAGTTGATAAAACTCTCTCTACCATTCGAACGATCAGGGCCGGGGTTTCTCAAGGAGGAAATCTCAGTCCTCTGCTTTTCAATATCTACATCAACGATATTCCAAGCATACCACAAGTTAAGCTGGCCATCTTTGCTGATGGCACAGCGCTTATCGCTCGCAGCTGCTCACCACACAACTCGATCAACACACTCCAAAGTTACATTAAAAATAGCCTTGAGCACTGGCTCACCACCTGGAGAATCAAAATTAACTCGACCAAAAGTGCAGTGAGTATTTTTAAACCGAACTGCCGAGAAGACAACCATAATTATATCTTAAAAATCTTTAATGAAACGATCTCTCTCTCCCACTATGTCAAGTATCTGGGCGTCACATTGGACGCCCATATGACATATGTGGAGTACATCAAAACCAAGCTTGAGAAATCAAATATCACTTTCAGAGCCCTTATCCCTCTTCTCGGTAGAAAGTCCCACCTCTCCCTTGTAAACAAGTTGATTATTTACAAACAAATCATCGCACCGGGCTTTTTGTAATCAAAAAGATCGCAATTCACATCAGATGTGGGGTTACGCATCAGGAGATACAGGAACCCCGTAACTATTCGTCTTGGCTTGAACGGTTTATGAAGTCCCAAGAAGTTCCCGATATAATCAAGATGCGATTGTCGTGAAATTTGAAATCTTAATTTAACTCGTTACAATAATTAATATATATGTTCCTCCTGATCGACTTATAAGAAAGCGTTATTTTTGTTGTCACAGAATATCGGTATTTATTCATATGTAGAAAAATCATGTGTTGGGCATATCGGATTTTTTATTTCAGAAAAGAACAAAATACCATCAAACAAAAATATCAACAATATACAAAAATACCAAAAAACAATATTTTTTGAGATATCTGAATTGCTAAAAAACTGTTTAATGACTTAAATTTAGTTATCAATGTTGATGTATACTCCATATGTAATATGTTTTTTTTAATGGAAAGGTAATGGAAGCAATTTAACTCATGTCTTTAAAATCTAATTAAGCTAAAGACGTAATGTAAGATGGAAATTATAAGATTTGTTAGTGCTTTAAATATCCCCTTAGCCACAGTTTTATCTTTTTATTATTCACAGATGAGATGTTACTTTAATTAGAATTTCAACATCTTGAACTGTTTTGTGAAATAAATGAACTAACTTGGTGCATTCCCTTGCTTTATTTGCCTCTTAATTGGATTTCAACAGCTTTAAATATTTTAGATTACTCTTGTCATTTAAAAAGGAGCTTACTTGGAAATAAAATTACTTAATTTAACTGTTTGAATGTAAAGACGTTAAAATCTGAACATGACCATAAAACTAGAGAAATTCAAACACGCTTCGACAAATTATGAAAGTTGTCTAACGTTTATAATTATGGATGCTTAAAAATTCCATGATAAGGAAAATGCATTTTCCGAATGGAAATAATAAAGATATGATTTTTCTTATTATGGCAATGGAAATTCAAATTTAACTATTTAATATTTGAAATAATGACCCCAGTCTCTGAATCAATATCTGTGTCACCGGTTTCAGTATTTTCAGCGCTGAATAGTTGGAAAACCGCAATTGTTGGAAAAAATTGACAAAAAGAAGTTGAAATTTTACAAACTTCTATGAAATTCAAATCTTAATCGAATCCTAAATCAGTTATACTATTCAGACTCACGAACTCAAGAAATGCATAAAAATATTAATATTTATATTCAGTTAATCCCATTTTAACCATAATTTAATCCCATTTGCATCCTTAATATAGAGTGAACTGCTGTTTAAGCGCATAGACACTTCTATCACTGCTCCGGGATGTTTCAATGTTTTTTATAGGAAATAATGTTGTGAATGTCTAAAATTTCAAATTCTTCGTTACTAATCATGCGCAATATAAAATACTCTAAGTTTTTCTTTCTTAGTATATCGAGGAATAAAATGCCGTGTATAGAAGCATTAAATTTATCCTGCATGCATTCGAGAGTTATTGTGTCTGTAGTAACACACACACACATATATATATATAATTGAAAGATATAGAAATTTAAATTGAATCTTAATATAGAAAGTATTTTAGTATTTATGCGCAAGGCAGCAATAGATACTAATTAAAAAATATAATATATAAAATATTTAGGATGCAAAAGAATTAAGAGAAAGAAGGCAGTGTAAGGTGCTTACTTAATGGCGGTAAGGGGTAGTGACCTTACACCCCAGTTAACAACGTGCACGTCCTTGATGCCGCGACATTGCACTCCTAGACGCCAGCACCGAATGTTGCCGACCTTCGGAGTGACAATCAAAATTATCACAACACCATTATAAATGAAGTAGTAAAATAAACTGAAGTATCAACAGATGGAATGAAGTCACTGAGATGTCAACAGTTTAAATACTTCCTCAAGAACCAAATGCATTGCTCAAAGCAATGTTGCCATTATTTTTAAAATTTCCAATGCAAAACTTTCAAAATGATTTCAAAGGGAATTTAAAATGGATTTTAAAAAGAACACCATTATAAATGAAGTAGTAAAATAAACTGAAGTATCAATAGATGGAATGAAGTCACTGAGTTGTCAACAGTTTAAATACCTCCTCAAGAACCAAATACATTGCTCAAAGCAATGTTGCCGTTATTTTTAAAATTTCCAATGCAAAACTTACAAAATGATTTCAAAAGGAATTTAAAATGGATTTTAAAAAGAACACCAATATAAATGAAGTAGTAAAATAAACTGAAGTATCAATAGATGGAATGAAGTCACTGAGTTGTCAACAGTTTAAATACCTCCTCAAGAACCAAATACATTGCTCAAAGCAATGTTGCCATTATTTTTAAAATTTCCAATGCAAAACTTGCAAAATGATTTCAAAAGGAATTTAAAATGGATTTTAAAAAGTATTCAAAAAGGAACACAATAGTGATCCATAATTATCATTTTTTCCGAAGATATTAATTATATAACTTCTCATATAAGGTACTGGGTATTTTTGTTTAAAAGCTTGCTTTGTAAAAGCTTGATCGGTTTTCAGTCTGAGGACGTCACTATTAACAATACGTTTCGTTCTGGTTAATCTTTCAATGAAAGATTAGAACTGAATGAAAGATTAGAACATTTCTGAATATATTCCTGTGCAAATTAGAATTCCAGTGTATTATTCCTGTAATAGGTATTTTATAGGTTTTTCTTTTGTCATAAATGCTAATTAAAAGATTGTGATCGCTGAAATCTATACACAGATCCAAAAAGCATACCACATTTTTATTATCGCTTGGATATATATATATATAGTTATATATATAATTTTGTATTGCGAACAAATGTGTTTCCGAAAATTTCCGAAATGTGTTCTTGAGGTCTTAACACGTACCTCACCACAAAATATCAACTTGAAAATTTCAGGTAAAACAACTTTATCTATACAGTAGTATGGTAGCATAATAGATTTTGTAATTAACTATTTCTTGTGCGTGTGTTTATCAAGAGATAAATAGCCTCATTAACTAGTTTTAAGACTAAATAGATTACATGTTTATTACTTTAACAAAACTATAAAAATTGAATACATCAAAATTATGTATCTGTCATTTAAACTATTCTTCCAGAACTAAATAAGACTACTTTATATCCTTGATGTATTACTAACGGTATTCAGTTCTAATACGCTTCTTATCAAAATCTTATTTCGTTACCACGCAATCATTTAGAGAGTATAAAAATGGCTAACTCGGAAACTATATTTTTATTTTCAGGAAAATTGATGTGAGAAAAATGGCAACTGTTTGCCGAGAGACTGGATTTGCCACAAATTTACTGTTTTAAGGAGTTATTCATGTAATCAGCTTTAGGGAAATCCGTCATTCTTAATTAGAGAGCCCAACATTTTTAATTTTCAAACATTTTTTACTTTTCTTTGATGTCAAAATCTTGACTCTCTGATTTGGATGTAACTATGGGGAGAGCATCCAAGAATACAAATCAGATATTATTTCAATGATGTTTGTGTGATTATTCTATGGTCACTAAGTCACTCAAACAAGATTTTCGCTGCTTTCTCAGCCTTGTTTCAACGGAAAAAGTAATTTATAGTAATTATTTGCAAGATCCAGTAGTTCAGATATTTTAGCATAATTGGGTTGAGACCACCAAGTCTCAAGTTCAGTTTGAGAAAAATTAATTTTGTTTTATCAAAATTAAACTAATTTTATGGAAGATTAAAAGGTTAATAACCTCTAACATAGATAACATAAAAACAAATGCCAAAAAATAATAGACTTCTGAGTAATAAACAGTTTCTTTGTGATGCAGTTAACTTTTTACTTTCCTTATATACATAATGTATAAGGGAAGTATTGTGACGGGGTCGAAAATTCGAATTCGAGTTTTCGACGGGAGAGCACGTTTCAAACATCCCTGATCACGAATCAAACATTTTTGACGTGATGTCTGCCTGTGTGTGTGTGTCAGTGAGACTCTGGAGACGATAACTGACTAACGAATAGATCGATGCGACCGAAATTTGGTACAAAAATCACAATCCGTTAACACTGGAAGCCTATTGTTTTTATACGCAATCGAATGTTCAGAACCCCGCTAAATTTTCGAGTGAAATTTTGAAAAAAATCGTCAAAAAATCAAAACCGCTAATAAAGTTACACAAACAGACATTTCTTATGTAATTTTTCATTAGAAAACGATTGATATAAATTTAAGAACGCTAACATGTACCGTTCTCGAGATATTGCACATGTTTTAAAAAATTATGAGAAAGTCATAAATAAAAGAAATATTTCTTATTGAGAAACATGTTCACTTTTCATATGTAATACCATGTGATAAATTTGGTAACATCATTTTCGAGGATCTAGCCAGTTCCATTCATGCAAAAAGATACTTTGAGTAATACTTTTGTATTTGAACGCCAATAGTCGTTTATCTGCTGTAAGAATAACTTATTTCTTCGTCCATAACGCTTGACGAGATTTTGGCGACGAATTTGGTGGAATGTCACCAACTTGGCGACTTTTTAAATGTTGCTAAATTAACGAAAACCTCGCCAAATTGATAAAAATGACGCTAAATCAATTAAAATGACGACTCATTGAAGAAAATTTAGTATCTTGGAAATAATATAAGTATCTTGGAAAGAATATGAAGAATATAAATTATAAAAATAATCTATTTTTTTTACTGTAAAATTAGTAAATTAATTGCATTTTACAGGGAAAGTCATGTGCTGCCTACATCAGATTTTTAATTATGTACACGGATGAGAAATTTCTTAAATTTAAGATGTAAATATGTTTTGACAATTAGATAATTTTGAATATTTTCCCTCATTGCATTGAAATCTAATAAGACTACAGCATGATTCGGAAATAATATATTTTGTCTATTCAATATTTGATCCACAGTTGATAAATTATTTTACAAAACTCTTTCAAAACGTAATTGTTGATTTTTACTTCCGAACAAATAAAAAAAGCAACAAATGGTGTTAATAATGCTTATATTTATTAAATTGACAATAGCCATATGTTATTCGCTTAATTTTACGGAATAAAATATCAATCATCAGTCTTTTACCATTACATTAATTCTTGCTTATTTTCCTATAAAATTATTTTGAAGTATGATAAAATATTTATCTTATCTAATATTCACATTCCTAGACTATTGTTGAAATGTGTGTTTAAAACATGCATTATGAAATGAAATATTTATATAAAGTAGTTGCTACCATAATAGATAACTGAAATATATCTTAATTCCAACTTTGGAAACGCCCCTATGGAGGATTCTATAACTAAAAGATTAGATTATTTGCTTTTATACAAGAATAAAACACAAACTGGTTAATTAATTATCCAATTATACAGATAAATCCTGTCCAAACTATCAAATTATACCTCGGATTATTTCTTGAAGCTGCACTGTAAACAGTTAAATTATTTATTTGCAGTTATATCCCTCGTATTTGGAATATTTACATTCTTTCTCTTTAAATATTTACATTTTCATTTAAATATAAATTTTCTAAAATTATGTGTACTGATTTAGGTAATTTAAACAGTTATAAAATAATTTCATGTTATTCGACTAAATTTAAAAATAATTAATTATAAAAAATGTATTATTTGCTCCAGCATTTTAATATATGAACAAAGTATTAAATTTCAATATTCAAACACAATTTTTCTAATATTTTTAAAGAAATTTTACACGTCAAAGATAATTTCTTTATTGTAGAATTCTTTATTGGTTGACATCTTGTGTAGCAACTATTCTCACACTTTAATATCTTGATTATATCTTATATAATCGCTTATTAGCTCTTTTATAATTTCTCATTATCTCTTATACTGTGTGTAGGATCTACACTCGGTATAAGAGATAATAATTTCGTCCCATTAGCTTAATAGACTAGCTTAATAGAGCGAGGTCAGGCTAGTTCAGATATATGTGGCTCAAATTTCAGATGGATTTTGAGTTCTTTAAAATGGATCTCGATCAAGTTAACTCTGGAGGTGATCATGAGAAAAAGATTCGGTTTATAAATGATCCTACAATTTATGGCAGTGTTTTTAAATTCAAGAGTAATACACCGCACATATTTATAGACTATATAAAAAAAGTAAAAAATGAAGACTATAAAATGCAGAAGGCTATATACAGAAATTAGAGAACGAGTAGGTTACTTAGATAGGTTGTTTCTTTCCGATCTGAATGTGAAAGGGTCTACTTAAATTATAATGTTACGAAGTATCCTATAAAAACGCGGGAGTGCGCTCCGGATAAGAGAATGAGTCCAAATTTCTGGATAACTATGACATTTATTCACAAGCACAACGTAAACAGGATGGAACAATATACATTATAACAGAAATTAAGGGAATTACAGTACCCTAAAATGGTCAAAACATCGATTTTAATGGCTCAAATTATAACTATAACATTTCAAAATATGTAGATGGAATTTCAAATCTGTGTCTTCATAATTTAAAAAAAATATTAATGTTTTTCTGCACGATCACAGAATAGAAACAGCACAGAAGGGAAAACTTGAAAACTTTAAATTTGTTTTTCTCCGTGTTCATTTTTGGCCAATCATGTTTTGAATCTTCTATCGACTTAAAGTCTCTTACACTAATTCAAAGTATTTAACTAACTTGTGCAAATGTTCGAAGTTTCCAAATAAAAGTCATTATTGTAATACAAAGTCTATAATGAGCAAAATTATGCTACTTAGTAAGAATTAAATTTAGAAACTAATATATTTTAATATTCAATACGCACACCTAATCAAAATTCTCTCGCGTTATTATGCATTTATTTCATGTATAAAATTTCATAACTTTATTTGCTAATTTTAAATTCAGCTAAAATTAATGAGAGAAATATATAAGATTCATCAGAACTGAATCTTCGCACTAATAATTTTGGGCCATCTAATGATACTAGTATTTTTAAATATTTTTAAGTTATAATATGATATTTTCAAAATAACTTACTGAATTTTAAACATATCTCCATTAAATTTGAAGTTTAATTAGTATGCGTATTCACCCGTTACTTCAAATAAAAAGTTTGAATTCTTGAAACGTTTCATTAAATAAATGAGATAATTTGCATCTTAATTAAATGTCATTATATTTTAAATAGTTTTAATTATTTAATTTTCACTTCTTGCCCCTTGCCTTTAGAATAAATGTACTCCACAACTTGAACGTTGATATATGAATTATAACGGTGATTACTGGTATGCAGAAGGGCTTTTCACAAATAGTTTTAAGTACTACACTGTTTTATTATTTATCCGATTTAATTATATCAAAACTTTTATGTTCATTTTTATGTTTCTAGATACTCCATATTCATAATGCAATTACCATGTTACGAAAGTTAGGAACAAAATGTTTCTATTTTAATTAGAATACAGCATGAAACTACGATTATTTAAATTTCTTTAAATACTTTACTTCAAAAATTTTCTGGTAGTAAATCAAAAAGACCATTTTTAGACATTAAAATTTATACCTTAATTTTGAAGAGATAAAATGAATTTGAAAAGATAATATCAGACTGAAGTATTGAATATTTATTACAAAATATTAAATATCTATTTAATAGCCTCTGTGTATTATATTATTGTATTTTATTATACTTTGGATTACTGCCATTTTGTGAAGTTACTAAGGGAATCTTGATTTAATTGGATTCTAGAATAGTTTTGAAAGCTAATTTTATTATTTTTCTTACACAATTTAATCTTGTTGTAAAATTTAAATTTTCTTTTTAAATGTTCAATGCTTGATGTGGAGCATCTTAGGGTGTGGGGTTCGGAGTAAGACATAAAATAAATGTAACGGGGCTTAAACAGAAGTATCTACTGGATATTCCTACAGATTGTTAGGAATACCTAATAGGAATACGTTGTTATAATTTAAAGGTCCTTGTCCATGCCGACGAAATTTGCGAAATATTGTCAATTTGGCGACTTTTATCGTGTGCTAAAAACTAAAATTTCGTAGATTGTCTAAGAACTTCATGAGTTAAGTGTTTTTTTCAGAACTTGTCACACAGGGTATAGCTATTTATTGACTTGAGATGAGTAGAAGGGAATTGTGAATTCATCAGTGTCAGACTAAGTTATGAAAGACTTGTGACGGGAATGAAATTATGTAACGAAAAGGCCACTATTCTTTCATTGCCAAACTCAATACAAAATCCAATATGGAATTATTTTTCTAATTATATATTTCCTTTAGGTTGCATTTTAAAACAATTTTAGTAGAAAATTGTAAAAAATGTAAATTTTTGATCTGCGACATACGTGCATCGACATTTGCGCTATACGCCAGTATTTGGTAATCGCTTGCGCCGACCGCACTTTCTCTCGATGGAGTAAGTAAGTGACTGAAAACGTTTCATCCAAACGTCTCAACGTCAATAACTTCATCGTTTGTAGTTCGATTTAAACAAAATAAAATGCATGCTAATAATCTATCAACGTTGTATAAAGGAAAGAAAAAATTTAATAAACCAAAAAATATTGAAATATTTTCGGCGATTTATTACGAAGTACCTCGTACCGAATTTTATGATATTTTGTTGGTAGTCGTGAAATAGACCCACCAAAAATCCACTATGCAATTATTTCCTGAATTATTTAATCCATGTTTTGAGCCTCGAAATATGGAGTTATCGAGGTATGAATAAAAAGCACACTATTAAACCTTCTATTGAGATACCATAATACAAAAGATATTTGTTCCGCAAAATTATTTGAAAAAAAAATATATATATAACATGTTGCTTAGCAACGGAATTCAATCCAATTTATACAGCAAACGATTTTTAATCAATCTAGTACCATTTAAATAATAAAGAAATGTATACACATACATTTTATCGGAATTGCGTTTTTGACTGAATTATATCAATTAACGTCTTTGGGTTTGAAGATAACGGGGATTATTAATATTATCATTTTCTTGCGCCATATGTTTTATTTTGGCAAATATTTTTCAAACCCATATATTGTAGTACGGGTATATCTTTTAATATACGTGTACAATCTTCTAATCTGCGAAAATATAAATAGCACGGGCATATCTTGTTATACACAGGTATAATCTTCCAATCTACGAAAATATAAGTAGTACGCGTATATCTTCTAATACACAGGTATAATCTTCTAATCTACGAAAATGTAAGTAATACGGGTATATCTTCTAAACTATAAGAATATAAGTAGCATGTTTATATCATCTAATACGGTTTAGCGCTTTCATTTTGTCATATATTTATTCAATTACTTATTTTGTAATTTTTTTTTACAAACGGGTACAAGTTGTTTTATTCTCCTGATCTGCCTATGAATATAATTTTTATAGCGAGAACAGGGATTTTTAAACTTCTTTTCGAGAGCAATGCGTTAATATTTTAATATAATGTTTCGAATAACAATGTTATTTAGAATACTATAAGAATTTGCCCATGATTGTGAACTTTTAAGTTTCCTTATATTGCATATTCCGTACAAAGAACAGGTATACTGCTAATATATTTATAAAGCGGAATTGAAAGTTGTATATTAATGGAATATAAATTTTCTGAATCAAAAAATTTAATGTTGTAAATAGTTCTGAAAATTTGATGGTTTATACCGTCTTATATTTCTTCATATCATGCAAAATTCCAGTTCATAACAATTAGGTTGAAAGTACCAATTGAATCAAACGATAATCATATTTTGATATTATTATATCTGTAGGCGCAAAATATTCTCAATGGATGGTTTTTCTTTTATTAATAAAAAATTATGATTATTGAACAAATATTTCACATATTCGTAAAGATTAAATTTGGTAACAGAGCCAGTTGAATTGACTCATTTAAAATTTAGTCATAATTGTTCTTATACTTGAAATGGTGTAAAATGAATTCAGGAACGCGCTCTCTTGACAGATAACACAACGGACCAGTCTCACACTTTTCAAGCTTTCTTCAGAATGGGATTGCCGATAAGCAGATATGCAATGATATTAGCCCCGTTCACATGCACATTTTAAAGCCGGTATTATGGCCATATTTTGCCCATGTCACCGTTCCCATGTCCAAGCCGGCAAAATGCCGGTTTGAAAGAGGGTTTAAAGGAGGTAGAATTTTGTGTGTGTGTGTTCCTTCTTATTTGAGGGAACGAAGGGGGTAGATTGGGGATTTACCTACAATTCCATGCGCGCAGCTGCGATTTCTTGAAAAACATGGCGGATACTGAGATACCTCGTAGACCTTGTGTACAAATTCTATCTGAAGATTGTTGTTGTTGTTGAGACCCAGACCGTCCGACCTACCAGAAAGGTGTAAGGTAACTGTATGGACGGCCGGGAAGTGCCACCCAATTTAGACCGGAACCCAGTGGGGGAGGCATCCACAGGGACCGTACCCTCCTTCCCCTACCACCAACCTCTCGGAAGGACTTACGGACCCACATGTTTAACGTGATCGTACTCCGCATGAACACGGCGGCATTTGTGGTAGCGTGCAAATCTAGCGCGCAAACCACGGGGATACCGCACCCGAGATGGCCAACAGCACGCGGTGTTCCGAGGTGGTCACCCACCAAGTACTATCCGCGCCCCGATGCTGCTTGACTTCGGTGATCTAACGAGAACCGGTGTTTTCAGCACGGTACGGCCGTTGGCCTTATCTGAAGATTGTGAAATTGTGATGCCTTTATAGCATTTTACATAGATTATTTTGCATTCATTACATGGACTTATTTACGAATTAAACGGATTGATCCTTATTATACCTCTGAATTTAATGTACGAAGAATCCTACTGAAAAAGATTGATGCGGGTATGTACATTTTGTTTACTTGAGCTAACTTTTATCTCATGAATTAGGAATATTTGTTCCTCGATATCAGGATAATTTTTATGGAAACTTTTGTTTCTTAATTATGAAACGTATACAATTGACTTTCAGTTAAAAGTGATGTAAGCCAGCTGATTTTCTTATGAGGCAGCAACTTTAAAATATAATGTTCTGTTTCTTGGGTACATTTTCTGGATTTATCTAATTAGTTTTTAATAAATGATAAAAATATTTTCTTAGATTTATATAATATGCATTCCCTTATATAAAACTATCTTAATACTAAGGCTCAATCTCTAAAAGAAATTGAAAATGGCTGCGACATAGAATTGAATTTGCCAATCTCCATAAAAGTTCGCAAAATTGTTCACATGTTTTGTCGTAGCAATTGTAGATATCTGATGTTTCATATTGGTGAGCCCATTTTAAGCTCTAAACCGGCCCATGGATACAGTTATCTGCAAGAAGACTAACTTTGGGAACGCTCCCAAAGGGCAAATTAAAAGAGTGTATGAAAAATTCTGTGTAATACGAGTTTATTCTTTTAACGTTTCATTTTATCTTAGAACAATTTTTAGAATTCCGCTGAACACAAGTATTTCATGAGATTCAGTTAGGAAATTCTGCCCTATGAAAATACTTCTACTTTATACAAGAAACCACCGTATTCCCTAATAACCTAATGCATGATATAGTTTTTCAGCGCCAGTCACTGTTTCAGTTCTGCTTTTAAGCATATTGGATAAGGCAGCTACGTAGTAAATGTATTTGAAGTCGCCTTTTTATCTGCTCTGTTTTGATAAAAGTATCTTTTTTCGATTTAGTTAAGTGGTTTTGTATTTCACCTCTATGTTTTCTTATATTTTTAATATTGTTACAGGGTATCTTCTGGAATCGTGGGAGTACACGCAGGATACCAGAATGAGTCCAAATTTCTGAATAATTAACACGTTTATTCACAAGCACGGCGTAAACAGGAACACAATACAATAAAAAATCAATTAAATGCTCCGCTAATTTCACAAAATTACCGATATTACTTTCGAGACCTTAATAAAAGTAATTTCACATAGCAACTGCTCAATCAACTGCACGTACCATATGGTGAGTTGTGCGGTCTTGGTTTTCCACACTCCACATAACGACTACTATTCTCAAAACATTGACAAAATGCACAGTTCAATGTATATCGCATCACGTCAACTGCTCTCCTACGAAGTGATGATTCCTTCTACAGATTCGCCATAGAAACTTCTGGAAATCTCTCATATAACGTAGAATAACCATTATTTTGAGGAGCTTCTCAAAATTTCGGGAAGTCGCCAAATGTAGCCGAATTGACGGTAAATCGTGAAATCCGGCAACCCTAGTTCCTCAAGTTGCAACCCTAGAATGATGTTACGGGAAAGAATGTATGTGTGCTTTACCCGTCTGGTCCTCGAAAGAGACCAAAGACTACAGAAGAAAGTGTGTATTACACGTTTTCAACAATATGAAATACATTTTAGTAATTTCTAAAAAATACAGTGATCAAAATATATTTTTATCAGGTATATTATGACTGAAAAACGTCTTACCATAGAGCCAAAAAGATCGTTATTGAGTTTTGATGAGCAAAATTCACTGCGATAACAAAATAGTAACTAGCTTCATACAGTTATGTTTATATGACGTTTGTTATCTTACATAAAGTAGTATTTTATGCTAGTTACCTGTAGTGATCCTAATCGGAAGTTATTTTTATTAGGAACTTACGCTATCAGCCTTGAAAAAAACGTTTTTTTCGCATGCAAACTCTCTATGACGTTTACCATATTCAATACATGATAGCAACTTATTTATTAAACGCCCGGTAGCATAAAACATTGGTAAATTTATATCATTCTATTGTATCTATTTCGAGTATTTCTTACTATTCAATTTTTATAGAAAAAAAAACTGCCAACAAGTGCCGTATTTGCTCTATGGAAGACGATACCCTGGAACACATTTTGTTCTTCTGTACTGGAGAGGACTTTTTAGAATTGTTTTAACAAGCATCTGTATTCCTCTGTCTAATTTGTCTATCTTGTCTAATGTACATTTTATGTATATTGTTTTTTTCAGTCTATAGAAGACATCGTGAAATCGGTCGCTAATGCTCCAGACTCACGTATCACGTTGTATTGCATTACCACCCGATTTCAATTTATGTTGAAGTTTTCACAATCTCACTTTGGTGCTCTGAGTCCTGCTAAGTAGAAACTTTTCTAAAATCGGTTTGGTTTAAGTTTTGTATATTGGTCATCAGATAAATATTGTAAATGTTGCTTCCAATGTCTGATCAATCACCTTTGAACCGGTTTGGGTTTCGTTACCAACATAAGCATCGAAAATCTGATATGATTTCCTTTATGCAGAAAACATGCAAAGTTTTGTTCTATGATAATTAACGAAGCCAGTCATTCCCTCTAATTGCCTTCAAATTCACGATACACGAGAAATGCATCTGTGTTTCTCGGAATTTAAAGCAGTGATTAATTGCATTCATTTATTCGATTTCTTCAAAAAATTTTATGTCCCTCCCCCCGTTCCAGTGGGGAGGGATGGTGTCCTTTCACATATAATATTTTCAAACTTTGGATTTCAGATCAGATTTTTAAACTTTCAAACTTGTATGTTTGAGAGAAAAGTTTGTCATAAGAAATTAAATTCACCGAAATGCCTATTTGTAATTTCAAATAAATAAAAATTTGAAATACTTATTATATATTTTTAAAGAGGGGGGGGGGGAGGTGACACGCGTGACTCGCAAATGTTCGAAAGCCATTTCGCCAAACGTAACCAATTCCTGTATTGGCCAAAATAATATAAGCATGGTCAAATTAACCTCATTTAATGGTAAAATTAATGTAGATACAAATAGAATCATTCTGCAAATACAGCAACCAACATCATTGGTCGGGTTTCGTTTTTGGAACTTTCCAACACTAAATAGCTGTTAATTTTGCTGACAGCAAGAAACCATTCTATGCCAAAATTAAACAGCAAGGTGATTAACGATATCCGTTGTGGCGTACAATTTTTCAGCTGGCGTACAATTTTAAAAAGACTAATGGCTGCAGGGCAACTCGAGAATCACAAATCCAATAGAGGGCGTTATAAATCTTGGACCGATCCGATGGTTGAGCGGTCAGGGGCAGCGGCTTCCTTCTGATTGCTGGATTGCCGGGTTGCGGGTTCGAATCCCGTCAGCGGACATGGATGTTGTCATGTCGAAGCCAAGTCAGATTTCCGCCCTTCGGGGTGCTTCTATAAAAGTGAAGCTGCAATTCTTCTACCCTTCGTCATGGGATACCCTGGGGAAGGGGGGTCTTGTGGGCGTAGTGAGTAGGTGCCCCTTCACCACGGGGGAATTAGTAAAAATAAATAAATAAATAAATAAATTTTGGTACCAAGAATTGACAATGAACATAGCCTTGCGTAGACGGATCTCAATCTTTCATTAATGTAATGCAGTCTGCGTGGTGCAACTGACTTCGTTAGATACCACTGAGGTACACAAAATTACGATCTTTTTCAAGTTTTTCTGCTGCCAATGTAGTTAACATCTTTTTGTGCTGATGAATCCTTGCAAGTGATAAACCAGTCCACCGATTCTAATAACTAAACATAAAGAAAAATTCAAATTTTTATAACACTTCCTTTCTGTTGGATTTGAGACCTATATATTTCTCACTCTAAATAACTTTGCTTAAATTATTTATATTCTGAAATGTAAGTCCCGGTTAGAAATTATTCACCAATGCTTTCAGTTTTTCCTTCACACATTTTCTACACTAAGATACAAAATCGATACTTTTTCGTCTTATTCAGGATTTCATAGCTGAAGATTATTTTTAATATTTCTTTAAAAGCGTAAAAAAGTCTTCACTCGAGGTTTATTGAAGATAGTTTTTCTATTTAAATAAACATTGAAACATACCAATATTGAAAAAAAAAGTTTTATAAGTTTAAAAATAACATTCTTGAAATTAATATATTCTGATTAAGGTAGAAAAATTCTAAAATATATTTTTAAAGCATTTCAAGAATGTCATTAATAATATAAAGTTTAATATTTGATAAATTTAATAAATGACAATTTCCATACAAATCATATATTTTATATAAAATACATAAAAGTTAGACAATATCGACTAACATATAAAATGGCATTGAATTTTAAATGTATCCTATTCAATGGTGAAACATTTTGGTACTTAACAAACAATCAAAGTTAAATATTAAATTAGGGCAGTAAAATGGAATAAATGTTCTGAAAAATGTATTATTCATAGTTAAACCAGTGTTTTTAAAAGAAAAAAAATCTAGTTTTAAGATTGAAAACAAAGATATCTACCACTTTTTTTTCGTAGTTTTTTCTTATTTTTTCAAGGTATTGTTCATTCTTTTAACATATTGTAAATAAAATCGAGGGAAACAGAAGAGAGAATTGAACAAAATAAAGAAATGCATATCTTTAAAAGTCGTACAAAAACAGTTAAACTAAGTATCCTTAATGTAATTTCGATACCTTAAACTTTCTTTCTAAAAGTCTCAAAAGAATTAATTTGGTGCCAAAATCTAACTTTTTTATTTCGCATTTAATTTTAACAAAGTTGCTATTCATTGATTAGTCATTGAAGGTACTTTTTCCGAAGTTTTTTTTATATTGTGTCTAGATTTCTTTTATGGAAAACAGAGCCAATAACGAATCAAGACAAAATACTTCCACTGATAATGTAAATCTAAATTTTCTTGAACTGCGTTAATAAAAATATTTTTCCTAGAAGGATTAGCTCTCAATGGATGTTTTATGCATTTTATGCTGTTATATCTTTACTGTAAATCCGAATGCATTTGTGCTTCTATTTACATAAATGAATGCAGTTATACAAACCTGCTTTTTGTGTGTATTGTACTAGCAAGTACAATTGCTCGCTCTAGATAATGACTAAATTGTTAATAGCGTTTTTCGTTAATCTAAATTGACTTTTTCAAAACAATTTTACATATGGAAATGATTCAGGAATGTTCAGCATTTGTCTACATATCTAAGCTTTAATACTCAACTATACATGAGAGACACACTTACCGTTATTTCAAGAAGCCCTATATATGCTTCTCAATACGTGTTAGAAATATTTGCATCTATGCGATTCCATTCAAAAATGGGAACTGTTCATGGAAATTGCTTCTGGGTTAGAAAAATGTAATTTAAAACATCCATTCATATGGATGCTGCTAAATTGAGTTGAGTTGCTTTAGTGCTGCATAGTCGTTTATGCACATGAGTATTAATTCGATAGGATTTTGCAACAGATGTGGTCTTAAAAGAGAAAATGGAATTGTCCAGAACTTAGGCGCAGCTATAATCCCAACAAAGGGGGTCATGATCGATGTCATTTTTTATCTAGCTTCATAGACAATCTGATGTTCAATGCGAATTATTAATAGACTTATTTTTTTATTTTCAATGGAACTTGGACTATGTTTAATGCTAAAATTAATATTAGGAATATACATAGATATATACTTTCACAGATTTTAAGATTGATTGGAATAGCTTACTCCTATCCAATTTTACGGTGAAGTGACGGATTAGAGTTTTTGGAAAAACACATCCCTTATATGTCTATAGTATATGATAACGAAAGTCAAAACTATTGATCTGTCTCGTCTTTTACATTCAATATTTTTCATTCTTCAGATACTTTTTTGAAATGAAGTTTATTTATTCTTCAAAAATGGATAAAAGGAAAAACGGCGTCATGTTTTTATTAGGGCTCTCTTTGCATTCTTTAACATTCTGCAAAAATATTTTTCCTTGAAAAAGAGCAAAAGATAAAGCTTTTCAGAAATTTTTAACTTTTTATTTCCCTTAAATTCTGCATTAGACGTTGTCATATATTTTGATATCATGCATAGCGATGAAATAACGTCCATGGATTTCTATGACATATCCAGAGGGTATACTTTATTAGTTTACTAAAAAAATATTTATTTCGTTCTTTTATTAACAAGAGAAGGAAAAAAAGATACATTTGAAGAAAAAAAGGAATTTATTCTTAATAGAAAAATAATGTATTTTATATGAATGGATATGAGATTTAGTGAATTTTATTTTTACAATAATGGTTTTAATTTATATTTTATTTTTCAAATTGGGAATTGTTTTTGAAAATTAGGATTAAAGATCGAAGAAAACCATTTTAAAGACTACATTTGTATATTTTAAAATGCAGAAACATTTGAAATGTCACATTTGAACTTCTTTTAATCTACCTGAACTCGCCATTAATTTTAATTATAATAAAACTATGCATGATGGTGGAAATTTAATAAAAGTAGAATCATATTACTTTACAAACATGTACAAGGTGTTAATAAATGAAGCATAAAATTTGATGTGAATTTCTGTTTGAAACGGCAATATATAAGAACTGACACCTAATATCACATTATATAGTAAGTTTGAAAGTTTTGGTAACAGGTGGCGATAGGTGTCATACAGCTTTGAACGCAGACGAATACAAAGATGGTGAGGCCGTAGGAGAAAACAATTTACTTCTTCGAGGTTGCATTAGACATAATTTTACAGCAAGATGGTGCTCCCCCTCACTTGTTCTTAGATACCCTCGGTTATTTAGCCCAACATTTTCCAAGGACGTGAGTAACAGTTGTAGGACCGATTGAAACGCCACGCCATTCTATTAGTATTATTCCACGTAATTTCTTCCTTTGGGCTTTCTTCCTTAGATATGATCTACAAGACATAGATGATATCTTCCATTGAGTTGAAGGAATGTATCACTGTAGTCGTTTTACACGTTATCACTGCAACATTCCATATTCTGCAATGTACGCGGGTTGATTTATTGTCAAGGCATTCTATGAACAACTAAATAAAATATTTGTGTTGACTGTACTGAACATTTAGAAGCAAACTTTCACCGTTGCTATACATTGACAAATAAAAACATACAATATTTTTGCAAAGTTTTGTGTAAATTGGCCACGAAGTTGTATACTTTAGTTTTCCATTCAGTCAAGCCTTTTCAATTATCCAGGTTTTTTTTATATTCGTTATGATGACCGTTTTGATCTTCTAGATCCCACTTTTAAAGATATCGGTGCCGTTTTGGATAATTTGGATTCTATTGATTCTTGCATTCAGTTTATCTAAGAAATGAAAAATAAGACTTTTCTTGCATTTTTGGATGTCTTGATCATCAGCAACAATGATGAATTTTACCCTACTGCCTTTCGTAAACCTCTTTCATCCTCTCTATCTCCACATAAAAATTCCCACCATCCGCCTAACCACTGTTTTCAATGCGTTTGTGTATCGCGCTTTGAATGTTTGTTCTACTATGAATTTACTCAGTTCTGATATTTAAAAGCTGTTGCTATCGATCGCGGTTTCTTTTCCAGCATTGTTGATAGTGTAATTCAAAAATTTTCTAAACCTTCCTCTAAACTAACTTCTGAAAAGAGTTCAATGACACTATTTTTAATACCATTTTTTCTCTCAAAAATCTGTCAACGTATTGCTAACATCCTTACTAAATTCAAATTTAATTAAGCTTTCGCGTTTAAAATTGAGTTTAAACCGTCTAAAACACTCAGGACCGTCTAAAAAACCTGGATCATACAGAAATGCACGTCTAGCTGTGATCTTGACTTCTTCGAAGCTTTCAATATTCAGAAAAATTCTAGTAATTTAGTTAATAACTGGTCCAGTAATCCATTTTTGTCCGCGGTCTGAGGGAGTTCCCTGTAAATAATTTTTTTCACTTTCTTTGTTCTATTGCTTTGGGACTTTTATGTGCAATTTTAACCCATTTTTCGTCTTGTTGGGCTTAATTTATTATTTTTCGAACTCGTATGTGTTACTTATCGTTTCGAATTGGTTAAACTGTTTGTTCTTTATGTTGCTTTCTGTTTGGCTTTCTCTTTATTCAGGTCTTGGGTATATAATCCCCTTTGCTTCTTGCTTTTGAACCCATTCCTCTTTTGGATTCGGGCTTGTAGACTCTCTTGTATTGATGAAAGAGATCCAGCGTATCCTCGAAACAGCTGTATGTTGCATTATTGCGTTATTTGTGCTTATATATATTGCTCAAGTTTTCTTTATCTTGAATAATGCATAAGTTTCAAATTCAGTCATAGTTATTGAACTATAAGGTATTCTAATGCATACAGGGCAATAAGAAATGTATCCCTGGTTAGAGCATCTAGGAGCCAAACTTGAACGAATATTCTTCAAGAATATTCTTCAGAACATACAATAGCGATTTGTGAAAAAATTATATGTTTATGAAATCTTCGTCTAAGAGCAACTGAGTGCTTCGAGTGGTGAAAGGAGGGTGTTATTCTTGCTTACAATATGCTAAGACTGTCATATAATGAGATGCATAAAATAGTGAAAAATATTCGCTCCTTCCTCTGCCCGCTAGCAAACACTATGCTCCTAATAGCCTTAGGAACCTCTCCGAGAGTATTATATGCCAAATAATTGCTACATGATTCCTCAGCAAACTGCAATGAATTTCCTACCCCCTATAAGTCAATAAAATGTACCAGTTCATTTCCAAAAAAATTAAACTTAATATATATTAAATTTAATTCGCCTGGACTTCGAAATCCAGAATTGTTTCTGTCTAAATCGTCTATAAAACATCAGCTGCAGAACTCCAAAGGGCAGTAGCAAGTTGACTTTTAGATAAAATCGCTCGCTGCTGCGATAATTTAGGGGATTTTATTCTGTATAGTGATATAGTGACTGCATGCAGAAGTCCTTGTAGTCCACTGGGAATTTTCGCTTCACAGCAATTAATCTCTTTAAGGGCTTCTTCAAAGTTTCATTTACGTCACCGAATTTCTGATGAACATGTTCTTGTACTGCCCTCATATCCACTTGTACTGCTCTCATATCCACTTTCACCTCTTCTTTGACCTCTCCAGCTTACAACAGCTTTGTAGAGTTTTGACTTATTTTTCCATTGCGGCTCGAACGGATTTAATTTCTTCCTTTATTTCGGCTTGTATCGCTTTCGTTTCTTCTTTAATATCGTAATCTCCCTTCCTATCGTAATTTCTTCTTTCTTAACTTCTTGACTGGCTTTCACTTCTTTCATCTCATCTAGTTTTCATTTTTTCTTCCATCTATTCTGTCATCGCTTCTTGTCCGACATCACTTCCTATCATTGCTTTCGTGTCTTCCGTCATAACTTTTTGTCTCAGTTTGCATTGCTTTCATCTTTTTTTCATAGCTTCTTGTCCGACTTGCATTTCTTTCATGCTTTCCTTCATTGCTTCTTTCATCGCATTTAGTCCGTCTTTCCTTAAAGCCATCATCTCACCTACTGTTTCTCCATCGTTTGTGTAGATGGAGAAGCCGTAATCGTTTTTCCTACTTCTGACGCCAATTTGTTACAACGTATCCTCTGAAATCGTGGCTGTACTCTCAAGATGCAAGAGTGAGGTCCAATTTTCAGATACCTAACGCTTTTCCTCAAAAGCAATAATAAAAGCATAAACGGGAATAATAAACCACCAATGTCTCGATAACTATCTTACAATATTACTAAACAGCTATCAGGTACAATAGATCAGTAATTAAATGCTCAACTAATTCGTAAAATAACTTGTAATATTCTCAAAATACTGACGTATATCACATTTAAATTTTGCTCTTATCATGTCAGCGATCTCCAACTAAATAATTCCACTCTTTTATACTCTCCATAGAACGTTCTAGAAAGTACTCGACATCATTGAAACGTATCGGTATTTCTCGAAAGTTGTAGTAGTTCCGAAACCAAGATGGCGATAAATCGTTAAATATGGCATCCATGCTAAGAAAATTATGGCAACCCTACTTTCATGTGAAAGGATTGACTGCCTGTAAAAATTGTTTTTCTTTGGAGATAGGCAATATGCTACAAAAGCATTTTAAGTATTTATAATAGTATTTATTTTCTTTTTTAAATAAGTATATATTTTTTGAAAAATGAATTAATTTTAGCTATCAAAAGTGATTTTCCCCCTTAATTTATGGCTCCTCTTCATTTTGGCATTCATTTGATGAACTAAAAATTAATATATGTGTCTAAAGGAAAAATTCAATTAGCAAAAAATGTAATACTTAATACATCAAAATCCATCTCATAAGATTGCAACACAAATAGCAATATCCCCCACCAACCAAACCATCTTTTAAAAATCCCCAATGTTAGTGTTTTTTTCCTTTTAAGTTAATTGAACAGGGTTCTTAATTATAGAAAGAGCTTTTAAAGCCATTACAAAAACGCTAGCACTAAATGTCGTTAATTCAGTTTAGATTCCTTCAACTTTTCTAAAAGCCTCCGAGGAATAAATTCAAGACTTTGCGCTAACTACATTCTTGGGTATTTAACTTTCCGAGAGTAACAACTATTGATTAGCTATCGAAGTTCCTTAAAGCAATTGCTTTAATAGTTCTTTATGGTATGCACGCCCTAAGCAAGAAATTGCTTTTAATGCTTAGTTTTTTTTTATATGCAGTGTTGGTAACATACAATAAAAACTAAATCTTGAACTATACGAAATTTGAATAATTTTTTAATAATTCTATAAAAAGTAATTATTGTACTCATTATTAATACATACATTATTCTTTATATAATTTAAACCAGCATTTTAGTGAGTATTCTTAAAAGTGCTTGTCAACCTTTGTCAGATTGTGGCCTGGAAAAACATATTTTATATAAGTTGGGACCCGGTCCCAACAAATTTACTCTTTAATACCTTTCCATTCATTTTTGAAGTTCATACATTAAACTAACATGATTATTAATAATTATTCATGGCATAGCCATAAAGCGTATTAATACATTTATGTATACGGTGTAGCATGTTGACAAATATAAAATTACATTTAAATAAGTTATCAATTACTGGACTAATGAAATCGTCTAGCATATTGTAATTTCCTCAAACCAGCATCATTAAATTAATTCGTGCTGATTTTTATTGATATATCCTATTCTTATCACCATGGATTGAATTAAGGCATGTGAATTGTCGCAGTGGTACAGGTCCATCCAGATCTATGGCAACACGCTTTGATCAATGCATTCGAAGGCATACGATGGTGGCTTCACAAGCGGCCATTGTCAACATTCTGCAGAATTTGCGGGGTACATTGAATGTTCCAATATCAGCGACAACAGTTTCTCGACGATTGGCCGAATACGTCTTGCACTCAAACCGTCTTTTACGAAGCCTACCTTTGACGACAAGACATCGATGTGAAAGATTGCAATGGTGTCGGGCCAGAGCCTCTTGGACGACTAAATGGGACAGGATACTGTTCAGCGACGAATCTCGGTTCTGTTTTTCGAATGACAGTCGTCGTGTAAGAGTCTGGAAGCTACGTGGAAACAGTTCTAATCCTGCTGCGCCCGTTGAACGCCATACAGATCGACAATGCGGCATTATGGTTTTTAGTGACATCGGCTTCGATAACCGGTCATCTCTAGTTCGTATCAGATACACAAAGACGACACGACGATATGTGGATAAGGTGCCGGTTGAACTGTTCTATCTTCAGCGGTTGCAAAATACTGTTTTCCAGCAAGATAACTCACGACTGCACACGGCAACCATCAGCAGACAAGAATTGCAAGATATCCAGGTGCTTCCTTGGCCTCCGCTGTCTCCAGATCTCTCACCCATCGAGCATGTATGGGACGTGACTGGTCGTCGTTTGACTGGCCTCATACAGGGGACGACCTGTGGATGAGGGTTGGAAGCATATGGTCATCCATCCCTCAGGAAACTATCCGCATGCTCATTTCATCTGTATCTCGAAGGATTGATGCTTGTTTCACCGCAAGAGGTGGTCCTACGGCTTACTGATCACCCTGTCTATGTCATTAATGTATTGCATTATCCTTCTGGAATTAATCAGTTATTTATATTTGCCATCTCGGTTTATGTGTCCTTTATCATCACACTGTATTCGCTCTTTCATGGTGTTGAATTTTCTGTGTCAGGTAGTGAATATAGCATGAAATTTTATATTTGATAATTTTGAACCTCGGTTTCTGTCTCCCGATATTATTTTACCACGCTTCACTACTGATCATGGCCAAATAAAAAATAGAAAAAATTAAAATAAATTACCAAGGAGCTAAGTAAAATAATTTGCATGAGCCATTTCTGAATTTAAATGATCTACAAGTATTTTTATTCTTAAGAAGTACTTTTAGGCTTCCAAAAATCGGAAGATGCCATTACTAATTTGTTCTGTGCTACGTACTAACAAATATTTTATTTTTTAGCTATTTTTGCCGCAGGTTGACTGATTTAATCTAATCGTGTAAAAGCACTGCTTCAAGAAACACTTACGAAGAAAGTTTGCTGTATTAGTGAAAACAGTTTCTGAAATCATTATTTTATGGAATGGGTTTCGTGAGCTAGAAATGCTTAGGACCCATTGCTATAATCTATTCTTAAATGGTGACTAATCGTACTTCAGATCCATTCTTTTCATTTGTGAAGAACTTTGTTGCCCCAACCGAGAATCGAACCCCGGATCTTCGAACTGGGCATTCGATGCTCTACCGTTGAGCTACTGGGACAGAATTGCAAACTCTTGTCGAAGTGAACTCTGCATTCTCCACACTCTATTGTCAGATTGGCGTGCAACTGACAATTTGACTGACCACCTCCTGCTATTTTTACGTCAGGTTAGCGTCCCGATGCTATTTTTATCCACCAAGTTAAAGTCCTGCGTGATCGTTATCCTCTCGATTTGAAATATGCGTTCTATATCCTAGCTTCCACTGAGTTCGTGCTTATCATACTATGATCACTTTCAGACCTTCGATATTTTTGCACTAACCTACAGGGTTGATTTGTTCGGGCGTAATTGTGAATAACCCTGCTGCTCCAACCGGGAATCGAACCCTAGGAACTGGCCACCCGACGCTCTACCTACTGAGACGGAATTGAAAGAACTTATCATTCAAGTGGCACTTATCGTCCACATGTAACATCCATTTCCTCTTTTACGATTTACCAATATTAAGTAAACTCGTATTGCATGATTTCGGGTTATTGAACCCGAACAGGGAAGTAAGCCTTACAAGCTCTTAAAAGTATCTCGAAAAGTACAATCCCTAAATGCCATTAATTCAGATTACAGCCTTCTTTTCTTAAAAGCCTCAAAGGAATTCATTCAACGCTAAAACCTTCCTCGTAACTGCATTTATTTTTTGCATTTAAATCTCTTAAGTGGTATTTATTGATTTTATCGAAATTTCATTAAGTAAATTCTTAATAGTTTTTTATGGTATTTATGTTATATGTAAGAAATTGCAAGCAATACATTTTGTTGAGTGGAGAAAGTATGCAAAAGAATGTAAAAACAAAAAAATATCTAATTAAAATCTTGATCACATGTTTATTAATTGGGAATTATTGTTCTAGATGCAACAATCAAGATTGGTGGACTGATGTCGGTCGTTCTTGTTAATTTTTTTAATAATTTATTAACTGATAGCTATGCTGAAAGCATAAAAAACAGCATTTTTGAAGTAATGTTATTTATCTCTTTAGTGTCTTTAGTGTGTAGCCAAACAGACGATCAACCAATTTATGTTTCAGAAAAGAGGAACAAAATACTCGGGAGTAGCTCTCGTTTTAGAAAATGCTCGCTAAGTAAATAATACAGATAACACCAATTAATTTTCGAAACACCTGTGTTGAACAAAAATCATTCCCATGCTCCGTTCGTTTCATGCGTAACCATTTTAATTGTCCAATAGGGCATAATGTGCCTTACTTCTTTGATATCGCTGAGAGCATGTGAATGGAATGTTGAAATCACTTAAAATCAACACTACTTTATGAATTATAAACGAAAATGCATACAATCGCAAAAAAGTACGTTCTAATGGTATATTTGCCCGACTAAATGCGTTCGGAAGTGATAATAAGCCACTACGGCAGCACTTCTTGCTCAGAGCAAGCGCTCATTCACGCAGCAGCAGGCACAGCCAGCATCTGCTAAACCACAGTCCCTGCAGCAAAGGCCGGTACCTCCTATTCCCGTAGGTACTTGGTCAGAAGAACATATCAGCAGGCAGTCCACTACAGCTAAAGACAACAAAAATACGACAACCACCATATGATCCGTTTAGCCTCATCCTCACGACCCCCCCCCCCCAACAACTTCATTGGGTAAAAGAGCAGTACAAAGTATGTCAAAGTTAAACATAGAAAAACATAAGTATACATTAAAAAGTTAACAGATAACTATAACGATTCCAAAACAGTTATAAGCCAGACATTTCAGATTAATGTCACAAGACATTAAATGTTATCTTCGCAGCTTTTAATCGCCTTTGAGCGCAATATTTATGATAATGACACTTAAAATCTAAACAATATCTCTAAAATTCAAGGAATTAGAATATTGGATTTTAAAACCAAGTACATGTATTTAATTGTAGGCATTTGGATGAATCATCATCTGTATCATATTTCTTGCTATCGGAAATTATATTAAGACTACAAACTGTAGCAGTTATTGACCGGGATTTAAAGCAGGTGTACATTGAATTCATTCATTAAAATTTTTGAAAGTTTCGCTTAGTCGCCGCTGTACGACCACATGTTTATATTACAAAACACACGTGAGCACATACTCTCCCTAAATAAGCACCTAACTACACCATAGGCCGCTGCTCGGGTACGTGAAACAGTTTGGTCCAAGCGTTGGGCACATCGAATGCCACGTCTTAACACGACTAAGTATTACGTCTTTAACCCTCTGTGTGGCGTAACACACTTAAAATGTGTTCTTCTGATACACCGTATATAAGCTACTTCGATTCACTAAATAAGCTGCATAAGCTCTTTCGATTAAATCAACAGCACGTTTTAATGAAAATTCTTTCAAGTTCGAATAATATTTTTGATTCTATCATGAGGTAAAAGTGCCATCTCGCAATTCAAATAAATCCAAGCAGATGATGTTAGTTTCAGCTGATGACGTCGCATCGAAATACCTGCACTTCCTACAGCGTTCCAGGTCCATGCTTCAAGAAGAAAAATGTTGTACCCGTCCCAATGACGGGAGTAAATTCCATATATCACTCGTCGCCTTACGCTGCTAAAATTCTTTTGAAAATGTATGAGGTTTTACATAAAATTCATAATTAATGAACGAATTTTACAGCAGATACAATTTTATGATTTGAGCAGTGTATAATATTCAAAGAAACGACTGATAAATTATGAAGATGGGATTGTCAGTTAATTTTTTTATATCGCAATATAAAAACCGGGTACGTTTTAAAAAGTATACATATTTTTTTAATCTACGAACTTTTGCCTGTTAATTGTATGGATTCTGTTCAAAATTTGTCTGAAAGAGACATTTTCGATTTTTCCGATCATTTTAAAATGCAAACTCTGGGATAATATTTTCGGTCGCTGAGGAACTGGTTTGTGTGAAATCTGCTCAATATCGTGCTGAATCGTTTTAAAACACAAAATAAGTCAAAAAAAGAATTTGACTTTAAAAAAAATGTTGCGTCTTAAAGTACCGTTGTACGAAATTTTATGGTCGTATGGCACTAAGATCTTCCCTGTATAAACGATACAGACGAACAAATAAACAGGCATACATCTTTCGGTATCATTATAGATTTAGAACAGATTGTATGAGGTTCCATTGGAAAAGTTCGAAATCACAAAACCCGCCATTTAGGGAATGTGCCCAACCTTTAGAATATCGTTCTAGGATAACCTCCAGTGAAGATGATACTGTCCGGGTTTCACAGATAGATCCGCTGTTGTCAAATTTTGAGGTTTTATAAAATCAGTCTGTTTAATTTAGGAAAGGTACAAATCAGTTAAACATTTTGTAAACTTGTCCGAATTGACCTTAGCAAGTCAAATTAGTGGTGACAAATATGTTTGAGTTAATATAAATAAAATAAGCTCATTCAGGATTAAATACCTACACTTAAAATGAAATAGGTGTGATATATTTATTTCAAATATTTTTTAAATACAATTTTACAAATAATTTTAAGTTTGAATGCAGCCGTGTGCAACCCATAAAATTTGATACGAGTGTTCATAAAGCAATAAAATATAATCTACATAAGCTTGCCATGAAAATCAAAATAATTCATTACAGTAGAAAGAAAAACTGAATTTCAATCTGTAGTAAAAGTCATATGCTGCTCACATCAGATTTTTCCTCATATAGTGTATCGCTTTTTATGACATTTATATTAATATTTTACTTTCTGGAACATTACCTACGATAAGCGAAGAATGACTGTGCATTTTATTTTGCTCAAATCCTTATTATTCTTTAAAAAATATAACACAGTACTATTAAAGGAGTACATAATATCAAATAAAAACAATAACCATTTACTACTTTCATTTAATTAACATTTTAATGAAAATCCAATTCTTATGGCCCCGTTATAATTGAGGAAAATTGTTATGGGTGCTTCCTAGATTAACACTTTCGATTTCAAGGTAATTGTTTGCATCATCAGACATACCGTAATTTACCGCTACTTTTTTATCGTCGATACTTCTCTCATGAAATGGCCTGAAGTTAACGGCACTTAATGTACATACTTACGAATTTGCATGATTGAAACGGAGCGAAAACGTTACGTTCCTTAACTAAGTAGCGTATAAATCCTCATTACATTTTCTGAAAGGATGACTGGTTTATCACGGATTTTTAATGATAAAAATATTTGCTCAGAGATTATACAGAAGTCGATTATCTTTGTATTCTGGTTAATGTTTTAATTTGTGATAGAATATTAGAAGTTTTGAAATATTTTTTCCGAGAGAATAGAATATGTTTGATTGAAGTCCAGCCTCGATTAACTGTTTAAAATATTAGTAAAATACAGACAACTAACAAAATAAATAATAATATAAATAATAAAAATCTTATGTGAGCAGCACATGACTTACCCTGCAGACGCAAATTCATTCTTTATATATTTCGTTAAGAACTCATTAAATTGAGTTTAATTGTGCAATATAGCACACAATTTTCATTTTTAATTCAATTTCTGCTTTTATTTGGTAATTGGGCATTTTTCCAAAGGCGACATAACAGAAATGCAAAAAGTCTCAAATATCGCGAGAACGGTTAGTCCTAGAGTAATAGAGTTGTTCCTATTCTTTCATCGTCAAAAATTACGTATAAAATAAGCATTTAATCGATACATTTGAACATAAGTAGTTTTCTTTTAGATATTGGCGACTTTTGCGGGCCATTTCGTAAATAAAAGCAGGTTGTTTTTTTCCGAATCGTACCAAAATCTAATCAGCACCATAGTATCCCACAAGTGATTTATCTACCAAATTTTGTGAAATTTGGTCAATTTGAATTTCAGCAAGAGTGAATACATGAGATTTTTGGGGGCCATTTCGCAAAAAAAGGCGGATTCTTTTTTCCGAATTACACAAAAAACTAATCAGCACCAGGGGTCCTACCAAAGGGTCTTACCTACCAAACTTTATGAAATTCGGTACATTAGTTTTTGAGTTAGAGTGGATACATACATTGCATAGACACACAGACACACTGACAGACACACACACACAGACGCACAGACAGACACACAGACAGACAGACACACACACACAGACGTCACGCTAAAAATGGTTTTTTCGTATTCTAGAGGTCTCGAAACGTGTAGATCCGCCGAAAACTCGAGTTGCGATTTTCGACATGATTCCAATACTTTCCCTATACATTGCCATGTACTGCAGGGAAAGTAATATTCTATTTCAGGTATTATCATGTTAATTTCAATTAGTAATCGTTATACAAAACATACCTCTGTTATACAAAACATTACATCGTTATACAAAACATACATCGTTATACAAAACATACCTCTCACAAAAATGAATATATCATTAAATCCAGTTTAGTTGCACAAAATAACAGTCATAAATATTTTAAATTACTCAGAAATTGCAATTTCAATTTAATTTTCGTTCTCATTTGATAACTGGACTTATTACTTTCCCTTCAATACATGGTAATGTATAGGGAAAGCATTGGAATCATACCGAAAATCACAACTCGAGTCTTCGAAGGATTTACACGCTTCGAGACCTCTAGAATACGAAAAAAACTATTTTTAGTGTGACGTCAGTGTGTGTGTGTGTCTGTCTGTCAGTGCAATGTATGCATCCACTCAAACTAAAAAACTAATGGACCGAATTTCATAAAATTTGGTAGGTAATTAACTTGTTGTTGATTAGTTTTGGTAGGATTTGACCCTGGTGCTGATTAGTTTTTGGAAGGATTTGCAAAGACAGAACCTGCCTTCTTTTGCGAAATGGCCCGCAGAAATTGCTGTTTCCACTCTAACTAAAAAACTAATGTACCGGATTTCACAAAATTCGGTAGATATGTCGCTTGTAGATTACCCTGATTCTGATTAGATTTTGGCATGATTCGGAAAATAATAACCTGCCTTTTTTTGCGAAATGGTCAGCAAAAATCGTCGAAATCTAAAATAAAAAACTGCGTATGCTCAAATTTATTCATTAAATACTTGTTTTATGCGTAATTTTTAACGAAGAAAAGAATAAAAACAACCCCATTACACTGGGACTAGCCGTCCTCGAGATATTTTAGTTTTTTCGTATTTTCTCTACGGCAATTTTGAAAATGACTCCAGTTACCAAATGAGAACGACAATGGAATTAAAAGTGAATTAAATTTAATTAAAATAAAAAAACGTGGATATATGTCTGCAGGGAAAGTCATGCGCTTCCAACATCAGATTTTTTTTAAAGGTGGCTTAGCGAAAATGCAAAGAAACTAAAATATCTCGGGAATGGCTAGTCCTAGAGTAATAGAGTTAATCTTATTATTTTCATCGTCAAAAATCCAGTGAAAAATAAGTATTTAATTGATATATTTGAGCATACGTAGCCTTTTATTCTCAGATTTCCGAATCGTACCAAAATCTAATCAGCACCAGGATAATCTACACGTGACTTATCTACCAAATTTTTGTAAAATTTGGTTTATAATTTTTTCAGCTAGAGCGGATAAAAGCAATTTTTGCGGGCCATTTCGCATAAATGAGCAGGCTGTTTTATCTCGAATCGTACTAAAATCTAATCAGCACCAGGATGACCCACATTAGACTTAACCTACCAAATTTTATGAAATCCGATCAATTAGTTTTTCAGTTAGAACAGATACAAAATCTTCAGACACACACACACACACAAACGTTAAGCTGAAAATATTTTTTTCATGTTCTAAAGGTCCCAAAACGTGTAGATCCGTCGAAAACTCCAGTTGCTATTCCAGTACTTTACCTGTACATTACCATGTATTGCATGAAAAGTAAAATGACAAATTCCATGGAATTTAGAGTCCGTATTTTAATCAGCAATTACAATAAGTTTACTGATTTTTTTTTATAGATTGAGTGATAAGAATACTTCAATGTGCCATTGTGTTCCAACAGAACTACATTTCTAAGCTGGTAGGAATTTCATGAATTAAAACCCTCAGTTTTTAATTTAGAATCATACAAATTCATGTTCTTATTCAGCCATGTTTTTAAATTAATAATCTGTTTATTCTGATTCGAATAAGTTTTTACAACAAAGTTCGCAAACCTTTTAAACACTGCTTATTTTGTTTATGCCTTAATGTAATCATTTATAGTTATATTTTTCCGCTATCGCAATGTTTCTATTAGTTTGTTTTCTGTAGAATAAATAATGACTGTATTTGATTTCATTTTGCTCATTTCTCTATTATTCTTTTCGAAATACTCCATTAAGATAGTACATAATATCGATTAAGAATAATAACCATTAACTATTTAAATGTAGTCAACATTTTTCTGCAGTACCTGCTTTTATGGAGATTTTACAATTGAGGAAAATGATAATGGGTGCTTTATACATTAACGCTTTCAATTTTAAGGTAAATGTTTGTTTACATCATCAACCAGACTGTAATTTATCAGCATTTTTTTTTGTATTTGTTTTTTGTCGGGGATATTTCTCTTTAAGTAATGGTTGAAGTTATAACGACACTTAATGTAGATACGAATTTGCATGATTGAGGCAGAGCGATAATGATTAAGTTTCTTGATTTTTAATATACATTCTTTTCATCTTTGGAAATAAAATGGATGTTTTGTCACAGATATTTTATGGCATAAATATATGCCCTGAGATTGTTCCAAAGTCTATTTGAAATGTCGTTAATGATTTTGTTTCGATGGCCTTATTAAAACAAATATATATATTTTTTTTATCGAATGGTCAGGCACTTGACTTTCATCATTCGCCTATACATCGGCCAGAAACGTGAACCATTTAGCCGTCCGGAGACGTTGCCCCAGGCGCACCTGAGGGGGGGGGGGGGGGAGCAGAACACACTGCGCCCAACAACACAACATCCATGCCTTAAGTGAGACTCGAACCCACAACGCGGCGGCCGAACAATCGCTTGGAAACGCTCGTCTTGAGACCGTTCGACCACCGCGTCGGCAATCAAATAAATATTAAAATAAATATTAGATGTAAATAAGAATCTTATATGTGCTTAATTTGTTAATGCCTTTTGTAATAGAACATTTGTTTATTCTTAAAACATTCCCCAACAGCAACAACTTGTTGTCAAACTACAATATATCCTCACTACATTATTTAAAAAGTCTAATGAGAGCAGTACATGATTTCTCTACATAATGCAACGTATTTGATTACCTTCAAGAATGTTAAGTAATCTGTAACAATCTAGACTGCCAGATAAAACGTACTTATCCCATAAACAGTGAAACTCTCTATATTTTAAATCAATAATATTAATATCCACAAAGGGATGGGAATTATCAAATAAACTTAACTTTAATAATTCATAAATATTTCCAAGATATTCAATATTTATGAATTTGTCGTCATTTTTGCTAGTTATGTATCATCTATCTTACTTTGGAGGAATTTTTGTAAATTTGAAGATACTTTCATAAAGTCTTCACAGAAAACTATAAATGCTTATAAAAATGTGTAGATAACTGTGTAATTATATACCAGAAACCTATATGTGATTATTTAAGAGAATTTTCCAAAAGCCATTTTTTGAGGCATAAATGTTACATTCTCCATAGGAAATATTTAGACGTAAGTAAACTGGTACTTTAGCATCCCATCAAAACATAAATGGGAAATTTAATTCACATCCGCAATTTTCTTTTATACTGACTCAGCTAAAAGGGCAGTATACATTTAACATGTAACAAGCATTCAAAGTGTGAGTTAAGTTTCTAATTTTGTTATAAATGATCTACATGAGATAAATGAAAGACAATTACAGACCAACTAAAACTTATACATTTAATTGCAGACATAGTTCCAAAAAAGTAAAGTATTAATATCCTTATACTTAAAAATGTAATAATAAAAGTGATATATATTTTACAATTTTTATATTGTATTGCTCGCAGGATAATCTATTTTGGCATGGTTTAATAAAATAAGTATTAGATGTAGATAATAATCTCATATATGTTTATTCTCTGAATTACGAAATTTGAACTATTTCCATTTTTAGTGTATCACTGCCTTTTTTAATGCAGTTTTAGTAAAAATACCAATTTTGAACTTTGTTTTTCTTTAACCATATGAGCAACGGCATTTTTATTTTACTAAAGCAAGACCAATAATTTAATTAAAGTAGCATTATATTCTTCTTCTCACAATGTTTCAGGGAATTTTAGTAATTTGTACACAAGATATCTTGCGTAGAAACCGTGTTTTGAGATAGAACTTAGTTAAATTTCCAAGGAAAGCATCAAAACAGCGGATTCAGAAATTCATTTTTTTAATATCTCACAACAAAATAAATTCATAAAAAAGTAATTGGTATGAGTCACTTTGGAATTTAACACGTTCGAGAAGGAGCTAATTTTGTTAAACTCCGCTCTGCCAGCGGAGAGCATTGCAACATAATATGTAAAGACAAACCTCATTTAGGTTTAGATAGGTACAATAAAATATACCGAAGAAGTGTAAGTGTATTTTTTATGTTATATACATTATAATATTGTAAGTCTATTTTTGATGTTATATAAATTAAGTTTTTTAAGTATACTTTTTATGTTTTATATATTAAGCTTATTTATCAGATTCGATACAGTCGGTCATCGGAATACGACGTCAGCTAAACTGAAATTTTGATGTCGGTTCTCAAGGCTCAACGTCGGCCAAAAGTAAAGTTCGGTGTCGGTTCCCAGGGCCGAACACCGGCCACAGGGGTCGAACCTTAGGACCCAACGCCAGCAGAACGGAAAGTCGGTCCCCAGAGTCCAACTCTATCTCGAACGTGTTAATACGTTAAAAATATTAATGTTAAAAAACTCTTTATTTCAAAATTTTAATGGTGTCCAATCCCTTTAAATCCCAGAACAATAAATCGCTATAAAATAGTCATAAAAGTTCTTAATTTTATCTATTTTGTTTTAATTTTATATTCATTATTTAAATATTTCGCTGTTAGATGATTCTGTTGATTTTTCGTTTTTTAGAAGCTAATATTTAACGAACAACAATGATTTTAGTATTTTAATGTATCACATTATTGTTCTTTTTAAAATATGCCAGTAAGACAATTTAAAAGAAAGCGTAATATTGAATTAGAGTAATCATTACCTTTTATGAATCCCTATTAATTGAAGAAAGTGATTATGGTTGGTTTTTAGATTAACGTATTTTATTTTAAAGGTAAATGATGCATCATCAGACAGACCTTAATTTACCACTACTTTTTTATCGTCGATATTTCTCTTGAGAAATGGCTGCAGTTAACGACACTTAATGTTACATACTCACATATTTGCATGATTGAAACGGAATGATTAAGTTCCTTAATTCTGCGTATAAATCCTCATTACATGTTCGGAAAGAAAATGGCTGTTTCATCTGAGATTTTTAACGTTAAAAATATGTGCCCATAGGTGATTTGAAAGTTAATCATCTCGGTGGTTTGGTTAATGAGTTATTTATTTTGAAATAGAAGATTAATGCTGTCAGATATTTTTCTCAAAGTAAAATTGTTCCGTAATATAGTCATCTATGTACTGGCAAAAATATCAGGAAATATATGCAATTAATATATGTTTCTATCACAACGTGGAGACTTATTTTAAATAATATCAAAACGCATTTTCGTAATCAAAACTATTTTTGTGTAGTTTTAGAGATACTGTGAGACCAGAAATAGATCTCACACTTTGGTTAGACAGTTTTATGTGTATATTTATTGTGTCCGAAACATCGAACAATACTTCTAGTCTGTATGACGCCAGGTTTTACAGCATGTGAACCTAAAGTTCAGATAAAACCATAAACCAGGAGTGTCAAGACAGAGGGGGCCGAGCGGGCCCTTCTGAGGATGCCAAGTAACGACAATGGAAAAATGAGTAACCAATGGAGAAAGTGCTTGTTGCGTCACACTGTATGCGGCAAGGGAAAGCAAAGTGGGAGTGACACCCCCGAGGGAAAAAGAGCCACAACCTGTGACTTATATACATATACTTGTGCTGATACTTGTGAGACATTATGATATAACAACGATGACTTGCAATACATAGATAGATACACGGTCGACATGATGACTTACAAAATATAGCACGACGACTAGAGATGTAGTGTTCCGTAGATGTTCAAAAATAATGGCTAGATCTATATGATGTGTGCAGTGCAATCGGTAGTACGAGAAGGAGCCAGACACCTAGAGTTATGGCAAGTACAGATTACGGACGCAAGCATTATAATATATGATCAAAGTCCAACACAGACTTGAAGGTATGTGTTCAACCGTAATCAAAGGTCGTAAACACATTTTAAGTAATTTTATTCATGCTGGTCTTACATGTTCCCTCCGAAGCAATTAATAATATGAATTATTATTGAATAATTAAGTATTTATGTTTTTGATAAATGTTTTATTGTTAAAGTTAAAATGGCGTGATCCATTTATTACTATATTAATTAATAATTCTTTTACAGAACTCTCGCGAGAGTTAAATAATTGGAGGGTTTTATATAGCGTCACAACAAAGCAATGTACTACAATAAATGAGTTCCACTATACGAGCAATTTACGACCATGTATAATAAGTTTAATTTAACAATATTATTATAAATAGTTACCATAGATACATTTAGGTTTTTTCTAAATGAGTTTGTTATTTTTAAAGGAAATTGACAATTATAGCACATGAGGTCTATTGTATTTTCGATGGCAAATCTTATGGACTTCCATAGATGATTTTGTAGGATGTTAAGCATTATAAGCATCTGTGCTTGTTAAACATTATATATATTGAATAATGGAGTTGTGCTGATGCTTTTACATGGACTTTTGTGGGTTATTCTTTAGGGGATGAGTACATAATACATATATAATATGCTTCAAATATGAATGTCTTAATCCACTAATATACTTCCAACTTAATAATGTAAGTATATTGGTGAACACTTCTACTGTTAGTGAAACACTAGCAGTTGAAGTAAGATGTAAGTTTATTAGTGGCACTTCTACTATTAATGATACACTTCTACTGTTAGTTAAACCGAAAATGTATTTGAGTTTTAAAAAACATTTTGTTTTCATAAAATAAAGTGCTATTTTCCAGCAACTCTTCCCATTAACTACTAACAGTGCCTTCCTTCTCTTACATGTTTTCTACTTTTATTAATCTCCTATGATTAGATAGTGCTTATGCGGGCTTGCAAGTTTAATATATTCAATTTAAGGATGTTTTTTGTTTGCAATTAACCTTTAAAATCTTGATGCAATTATCCTTTAAAAATATAGCTAACATTTAATTTTACAAATCTTCAGAATTACTCCTACACTCAGGACATATGTTTCATCCATTCATGAATTTAAAGATTATAATCATTATTCATATATTTTTCAATTACATCAAAATGTTTAATTTGTTTAATATATTCTGACTTTTTTATTAAAATATTATTTTCAAACTAACTATTCAAATTAATTGTTCAAATTAATTTAACAACTTAACTATTTCTTTTTCAAACAAATGTTTCTTATTTCTGTTGTAAACAAAACTATTTTTTTAAACGTGCTCGTATATAAATATAAATACGGCTTTTTTGATAAAATACCTTTTCTATCTAGAAATATATTTGTTTAAAATACTTTTTACATCAAAATTTTCTTCCCTTCAAGAAATTTTTTTATCTCTTATTGATTCTTTAAAAGTAGTAAATAACAGTGAAAAAAGTAGCAGTGCTTATAGAATTTCGCCTTCTGCTCTTTTTCATGAGGTAAAATTGACTGGGGATATATTATTTTTTTATTCATATTTTTAAAACTTTTATTTCTGTGCGTGATGTTCTAACATTCATAAATGCAATGTTATGAAAGAAATATTCAAATATTCTACACGGCGTTGTCATATTTATGCTCTAAAAATATATTTTATCAGAAATTAAAACGTGCAGAGCAGAGAAAATGTATTTTGTTTGGGCATTATTTGAAAAGTACGTAAGCGTTACAGTACACTTTTTAAACTTTAAATATACGTAGTTATTATTTTGACATTAGTATTTTAGCCTGTTAAAGACAGGAATGTAACACCCATTAAAAAGTTGCTGCCTTATTTTTTATAAGTTTTACTTTGTTTAGCAATATATAGCACGAAATTTCATCAAAAATAGTTTTCTTAATTAAATATTGGGCGAGTTTGGTTCATTCGGTTTTCGAATTTCCGCCTTTTATGTCCTTTAATGGGGGAGGGGGGCAGTGTGAGAGGTTTATGAGAGACTTTATCCTTCTCCACCTCCTTATATTGTCAACTCAAGGAAAAATATCGAAACTCCTGCTCGATAATATAAGTGTGCAGAGATTCAGCCTTTTGAGACATCACTTACTCAATTGTACTTTCAAGCAGTCTGTCGTATGATATTTAAAAAATTTAAAAACTAAACCCATTATTTCGACACTTTTAATAGTTGCTCAGTATGAAATACCGAGAAATGAGATGTTAAAGATCAGAAGTTGACACTTTTTAAGAGTGAGACCAGGAGGCAACTTTTGTAGTTTTGATATTTACGACTACGACGAAATAAAGCGCAGACTTGGAGGCACCGTTTTACGACAGTCTTGGCCCGGAAAGTTATGAACCTAATAAATTCACCTCACACAAATTGCAGATGTAGTTTGTGCAAAGATCTCCTAGAGCTAAAGCTTAAACCAAGCATCATTGGAAACTAAAGTAGCCAATGAGCCAATAATGCTACATCGTACTCATAAGCAACCAATTAGAGCACGGAGGGCGTATCTGGACCTCAGGCAAAATTGTGTGGCAACAACGAGATAATTCAATGAATATTCAATCAGTGCTTTCATGACCAATGGGATAATACTTTAAAGACCTGGTCTCACACGTGCATTTTCTCTCCTTCAGTGTTTATAAAAATTAATGTAATTTTAATCATAACAATAAGGTGTGTGAATACATAATAGATTATTTTAAAAGTAAAAAATGTGGATTTTAATGTGTAGTGTTTAAATTAATGATTATATTTTAGTAACTCGTGCAAAGATGTAATGGTGGGTTACTGCGGCGATGGTGCTGATGTATGAACTATATTGTGTCACTACTACGTTAATTCTGGATTTTCCTAATTATGAGCGCAATGTGTTTCATTTAGTATCACATAAAGATTGAAATATATAGAGGGTCATTCTGCTGAAAAGATTGCCTTGTCTTGAATTGAGATCTGTGATTCAATTCATCACAGGGACAAGAGTTCTTTGCACTTGTTTTCGACGTAATTTTAAATGTAAAAATGAATGCCCAACTTCTACTATGATCGATGGAATTCTTGTCATAATTATTATATTAATTTGGAAGTTTATCAAAACATTAAGGAAGATCGTTATATTCAAATCGATCAACGCTCAAAAGGATACGAAAAAGAAAACAAAATTACGTGGAATTGTAAACGAATATTTTTTGATACAACTATCCAGGATGGTGACAGGAAATCTTGACTGATTTTAATAACATTAACAAACAAAAAAATAGGCTATTTTTATGATAATTTCTTACCGTTTTCGTCTTAATTGATTCTTCAGAAGCCTTATGGTGATCTAAAAGACTAAATGTATTCATAACTAAAGCACTGACTACGGGACAGAACCTACTGGAGCCAGAATTTCAAGTTACAAACCCACCCTCTCTGTGTGGGGAGAAAATAGTGGTTTTCAAAATATCGTTTACCGACTTTCGATAAGCCCCCTAGAGACCTTTTGCACATTTATAACTGTGGTGCACTAAAGAAATTTAACAATAAACCATTATTATTTAATATAATAATCTTGTTAAATTAACCTTAATATGCATAGTCGTAAAACACACATAGTGGTACTTATTATAACATTGTACATTGCATTGTTTGCCGCTGATAACCCTGCAATTGTTTATCTCCTGTGCGAGTTCTGTAAAAGAATATTAATTAATATAATACTAAATTGATTGCACCATTTTAACTTTAACAATAAAACATTTATTAACAACATAAAATACTTAATTACTCAATTACAACAATTATTCATATTATTTCGGCGGAGGGATACAATGTGAGACCACTGTTAAAATGCCTAAAATGTGTTTAGACCTGTACTTTTTAATGGGTACATACCTTCACTTTCGGCTTTGACCATAGACCATAATGCATGCATCAGTAACTCGTACTGGCCGTAACTCAGCGTATTTGGCTCCATCTCGTACTTCTGATTCCACTGCAAATTGATCTAGCCATCGAAGTCGTGTTCTCTACATTTCTAGTCACACTGGAATTCAAATCTCGAATTCCGATTTTTGACACGATTTCAATACTTAAGCTATACATTACCATATATTATAGGGATAGTAAAAAGACTGGTCTTGGTCACTTTTTTTTATACGAAACATAGAACAACAATACAATAAAACACAGAAGCGCAATAAAAAAATAAAATTGCGGACGTTTTTAAACACAATAATACCAACATTATTTTGAAGTGTATTTAGTTAAATTTCGGTAAATTCCTTTCATACACCTTTTACAAATAATTCAAAATTAAATTTATAGTATATAAAAAAATATATGTAATATAAATTTATATATAGTATAATAATAGTATAATATAGTATAATGTAGTATAATATATAGTATATCAATATATAAGTATATATAAGTAAATATAGTATAATATATAGTATAAATATGGAATATAACATAATCTTTCCGACAATAAATCATTGATAACTATTCATCTATCAAACTATTCATCTATGCATGACTAACTATTTTATTGGAAAAGTTTTTTTCATTATCATCATATTCCATGGATCAATGATTTTCAGTGTTACGGGAAAACTTCGTTAATAATATCACCTAATATCTTCTTTTGTTGATATTTCTTACGAGAAATAAATACACCTATGAAGGTAATTTATGCAAATACTTAACAATTTATATTAATGAAACGAAGCGAGAATTATCATCATCCTTAATGAAGCTGCTCCTAAATTCCTGTTTTCGGGGTTCTTCCGTTAAATTTTAGTTTCATGCATTGGAACAAGTTGCTTAAAGAATATTCAGGCCGATGATGCTAATGATGTGTTTAATAGAATTTTCCTGGCGTAAAATATTATTCGATAGTAAGCCGTAGAAAATAGCTTAAGAAGATAAATTTGATTTTTTTACAAAAACATGCAATCCAGTATAATTCTTACGTAATTAATTTTCCTGACTATTAGGAGTAAATATTTTTACTTTCTCATACGCAGTATTGAAAAAGTATTGTTTTCCTGAAAAAACTTAATTCCGATATTTGGATTTCAGTGTATGTTTTAAGACATTCTGAACACGTTTTGACTATTTTTGGAGTGATGCCCGTCTGTCTCCCTGTTGTCTGTGGTCGATTTTTTGTGTACACAATGGCAGCCACAAATATTAATATATTTTCACGAAAGTTTATATCCGGCTTTGTTATAAAAAATTCTAGAACTACATAGAATCTTTTTGAATTCGAGCGAAAAGATCGACATTTGTTCGCAATTTTATATTTTTTACTTTCCTTATATATATAATGTATAAGGAAAGTATTGTGACGGGGTCGAAAATTCGAATTCGAGTTTTCGACGGAAGAGCACGTTTCAAGCATCCCTGATCACGAATCAAACATTTTTGAAGTGATGTCTGTCTGTGTGTGTGTGTGAAAGTATGTGTGTGTGTTAGTGAGTCTGTGGAGACGATAACTGACGAACGAATAGACCGATTCGAACGAAATTTGGTACAAAAATCACAATCCGTAAACAATGGAAGTCTATTGTTTTTATACGCAATCGAATGTTCAGAATCCCCCTAAATTTTCGAATGAAATTTTGAAAAAATCGTCAAAAATCAAAACATCTAATAAAGTTACGCAAATAAACATTTCTTATGTAATTTTTCATTAGAAAACGATTGGCATAAATTTTAGAATGCTAACATGAACCGTTCTCGAGATATTACACATTTTTCAAAAAAATTATGAAAATGTCATATGAAATAAAAAAAATATATATTTCCCATTGAAAAACATGTTCACTTTTCATATGTAATACCATGCGATAAATTTGGTGACATCATTCTCGTGGATCTAGCTAGTTCCATTCATGAAAAAAGGTATTTGAGTAATACTTTTGTATTTGAACGCCAATAGTCATTTATCTGCTGTAAGAATAACTTATTTCTCCGTTCATAACGCTTGGCGAGATTTTGGTGGCGAATGAATGTCGCCAACTTGGCGACATTTTTAATTGTTGCCAAATTAACAAAAATCTCGCCAAATTGATAAAAATGACGCTAAATCAATGAAAATGACGTCTAATTGAAGAAAATCCAATATCATGGAAAGAATATATTTATCTACTATAAGCATAGCGTTGTTTTTAGTTGTAAAAGTAGTAAATTCATTGCATTATATAAGGAAAGTCATGTGTAGCCCACATCAGATTTTTTTAAATGGCAGCAGCATAGAACAAAATTTGACATAATTATGCATAAAAGTGTTTATTTATGGCTGAATGATCACTAGACTTAATAGTTTCAATCATTGTTGTGAAAAATAGCCGCGATACATTTTTTGTTCGTGCTATCATAAGCCCCCCTTGTGGGGGAGAGGCAAATTACCCCTCCGGTGGGGTACATTGTCAAGCTTGGTATCAATCGAAAGATTTTTTCGAGCCCTTTAAAGTGAAGGGTAACACGATATGGTTGTCATCATTTGAAGCCACGACACAGATATTCCGAATTTCTTCCTGCAAAGTTTGAAAAAAAAATGAATTCTAATATGAAAAAGTTGAGTTGCGCTGCACTCCAGTTAATTTATGAGTGCGTTAGCATTAGTATAAGAAGCAAGTGGCAGAAAACCTATTTCTGAAGATATTCATAAAATTTACTCTACTGCAATCTTTACTATCTGCCATTATCTTTTACCTCAAACTCTTATCGAACGGCGAATATTTTGTATTTAATGAAATTTATAGCAATTAACTTGATTCCCTTGCCGGGGCTTGTTTCCTACGAAAAGATTATAGTAGATTATATATATGCAAATCTGAAAAACTTGCGTTATAGTAATTTCAAATACTAGAGCTAATCTGGTGTTTTAACTTCCATTCTTATATTCAGCAGACCAAACAACCTGAATGTCTTTGGTTTTATCTCAGATATGTACAAAATGTTAAAATCAGTTGCCTAATGTCATTTGTTAAATAATAAAGCTTTTTCAATGCCTATGGTATGAATTTCACAGAAATGTTGACTTAAATAAAGGAAAGTTTTCTTCTTTGCCAGGAGGGGGATAAAAGGTGTTGTTGAGACCCAGACCGTCCGACCTACCAGAAAGGTGTAAGGTAACTGCTTGGACGGTCGGGAAATGCCACCTAATTTAGACCGGAAACCAGTTGGGGAGGCATCCACAGGGACCGCACCTTCCTTCCCCTACCACCAACCTCTCGGAAGGACTTACGGACCCACATGTTTAACATGATCGTACTCCGCATGAACACGGCGGCAGTTGTGGCAGCGTGCAAATCCAGCGAGCAAACCACCGGGCTACCGTGCCCGAAATGTGCCAACAGCACGCGGTGTTCGCAGGTGGTCACCCACCCAAGTACTAACCGCGCCCGATGCTGCTTGACTTCGGTGATCTAACGAAAACCGGTGTTTTCAGCACGGTAAGGCCGTTGGCACTGTGGATAAAAGGTGTGAGACATTTAAAACAAAGAATAATTAAGATTGTTTGTAATAAAAATATTTGTCAATATATTCCAATATACTTGAAAAATTGATTATAATCCAATAATTTATAAATTCATAAATTTGATATATGTTCACAATATCTGCCCGTAAAAAGCGTTCTCAATGTTTGACGTTTTCACCGCAGATTTCAACATCAGTGGACAATTTTATTGTTTATTATGTGCTCATTAGTATATAAAAGTCAATATCTGCAGGATGGGTTAGGGGTGGGGAGATAGCAAGAATGATCTTTAGCGTTTTTTTAAAAAAAGTATTTCAGTCTTTCACCAGTTCTTCAGCGTTCAAAAATATTATCGCAGATTCTTCACCTTGATACGATCGGAAAGATCGATGAAAATTCTTTATAACGGATTTAAAATCGATTCTGCAGGATAATTCATTCATATTTATTTTTTTAAACTTATCGAAATATACTCAATTTATTCAATTTCATATTTACATTGTTACTTCGGAAATTGAAGATTAGCACGATTTCAATTTTTGTCATGGAAATGGAATCATATCTTCGCTTTCTAAAAATTTTCATTACATATTTTTTATGAATCATATTTTTTATGAATTTTTAAGTGGTTCTTTAAAAGTTCTTATTTTTAATATTAGATAGAGCGAGGAAATTCGATCGGGAAACGCGAGCTAGAAACAAATCTCGGCTTCTGGGATGTCACAACTAGGGAAGTGCCTGTTGCTATTGTTTTGCATACGGATAATATATTCTCTGACTTCTTGATGCAACCTGTTTTTATTTAATATTTTTTGGTCTAAACGGGCGTATCATTAAAACGTTCGTTGGTTTCCGAAAACTTGATGTGATTATTAATTTCATTGTATTATTATGATTATTATTAATTGTAGTTAATTATTACTAATTGTAATTTAGTTAAACCACAGGTTTGAATCTTGCTTCCTGAGCAACATCGGATATTCGTTCTAGTGGAACATAATACACAGTATAAAATGAAGTTTACTTGAAATACATATCTTTAAACTTCACACGGTTATTTTCATACTTCAATGACAAACAATTGACCTAATTGGTTTTGTCTAAATCAGTTTCATTGAGCGAATTAATTGATTATATCAGCGATTATAATGAAATTTAGTTTTTCTCTTCTGTAATTTTGATTTTTAACGTTTTCCAAGCTAGTCGTAAAATGTTTATGACTTTGTTCATTCTGTCTGTTTGTCTGTTCTACGATAACAGCCGTAAAAATGACTTCATCAAAATGAAATTTTAGTATGTTGATGAGACTGTCTGTGGGTCATACGAGAATGAAAATGAAAAATATCACCCAATTAGTTTCAGATTTAAACCGAGTTGAAGAAATGAAATGCATTGAACCCTACATAATTCTTCAAACATTTTTTAGGCGGAATTAAAATTCACAAGTTCCTTCCAAATTGTAAGCAAAATATTCAAATTATCACGTAGAGTGGGTAAAAAAATGTCAGCAAACTATGTTAGGTTTTTTTTAAAATAAAAATTGAAATAAAAATTACATCCATATAATATGCAAAGATCACGTGACTTGTATAAAAATAAAATATGACATTCATTTTTTCCCTTGGTAAAAATCGTGATGTTTAAAGATGGTTTAATTTTAGATTTGGTGTTGCATTCATCATAAAACCGCTTTATTGTTACATATTATCTGTGTATCTAAATTCTGTGCCAACGTAATTACAATATTCTTTATTTTAAATGATCAATTAATTTTGATTATTCCTACAAGGAAGACTAACTTCTGTAGCATGCACAATGTAATCAAATCTTGTGAATGTAAGATGAGTTGTATAAGAATTCTTGAAAGATTTTTCACGCAAAATTATTTAGCTCTGGAGTCTGGAATATGAGTGATATGAATGAAACATTCATTGCTTTTACATAGAGAAGCAGCCGATTTGAAGCATTGCTTTTTTGATGAAGTTTTAAGTATTCTAGTATAATAAATTATTGTAGTACTGCAATAATCGGAAAAATGTCAGTGCTGAATGTATCGCATTTTAGAGATATTTAATTAAAATATCATTTCAGTTGGAAAGTGTTTTATAATCATTTTTTATGCATGAGTGATCTTTATTGTTACAGATTTATAAAGTGGCTGACATAATTTATCAACAAACATTATAAATTGCGATATTATTGATTTAATTAAAAGCAGGAAAACTTAAAATCCATATTATAGACTTAAAGTAACTTGACTACTTCACTTAAAGATTATACTAAAGACTTATAGGAGGGACACTTACTAAGAGGAATACTTACTATGTGTTTAATTCATTATAGAACATAAAAACTGAAATTCGAATAAAAATTCATCTTTCGGGCAAATGTCAAACGCATACTCTTATTCACAATTCAATGTTTCACTGTTTCATAAAGAATACAAATATTGCACTTAACATCACAGAAAATTGCTTCACAATTATTCTTTCACGAATTAACGAAAATAATTAAGGCACTTTGTACAGATACTTAATTATATTCGTTAATGAAATATAGCTAGAATAATCGCGTTTCTTAATGAAGCTATGCCTTGAATCTTGTGTTATCTTTGGATAAGAATATTGTTATTCCAGGAAGAAAATAATTTAGCCATTTTAAGTAATTGCCTTAAGATTCTTCAGAAGTCGATGAAACTAATTATGTGTTTAAGGGGATTTTATCTATGTTACGATATAAAAGTATTATTCCATAATTATACATGAGAAAAAATTATACAGCGAAATGCAGCATTAGAATTAAAATATATAATATTATTACTAAGATGCATTTGTTTTCCAACTTTAGTTGAAATAAGGTTGTAAGAATTTTTGTTAAACGTGCACAATTAAGTAACGTATATAGCTCGATAGCGGATTGTCTAATTAGCAGATACTTCAATAATTACTGTTAAATTTAATTTTGAGCTGGTTGCAAAGCGAAGTTGAGCATATTTCTCTGGCCTGCTATATGGAGATTACTGCGTCTTTTTGTGATCGGGCCTTTTTCAGGACGGAACTCTGCTCATGCACTAGCAAAGGCACTCAGCATCCAGATTATCTTAAACAGCTCGCTTTGGAAACTATTTATAAAATCCTCGGTGTCGCATTGCAGATTTATACTGATGGAAGTAGGGGTGATGGCGCCATCTCCGGTAGCGGGGTCTACATCAAGCAGGGGAACGGCATTAGGACATGTAGGAAAACCCCAACTGCTGCTCAGTTTTTCGGGCGGAACTCATAGCCATTGACGAGGCCTTGAGTTATTGTGTCAAAGAGAGATTCAATACAGACATCTGGATTCTAAATGATAGCCGTAGTTCTATTCTGCACCTGGCTGAATGGTGGAGACACGTGGTGACGGAACGACAGGGAATATTGGTCAGCATTTGGGTTACTTGTGTGCCCAAAATAGGATATTTTTTCAATGAGTGCCATCTCACGTAGACATTGTCGGTAATGAGGTTGCGGATGGTCTGGCCAAGGAGGGCAGCCTTAGGAGTCACGGTGGCTGTCTTTCTTTCTCGGAAATATTGCCTCACGAGTCAAACTTGAAATCAACTTCACTTGGAGAAAGACCCCCGTGCATGAGTGGTATGGTTGTAGCCGTCCTGGTGCTGCTTTGATTGGGGCAGGCAGTAGGGGTGAACAGACGGCTTTGGCCAGACTCCGCAGCGGCCATCTTCGTGCTCTTCGGCATGTGTTGGTAAGGTTTATCCCATTTGCCAGAAGTGCAATTTGGCTCAAGCTTCTCCTGCCCATGCCTTGACATGTATTGGATGCCAGAGGAGTCGGCTGTACTCCAGTTCTGGAGTAATTCTTCATCTTTTGAAGACTCACGGGTTCATGGACTTGATCTGATGTTGCTGTCGGTCAAGTGGAATAAGAAACAACAACAACAAATTTAATTTTGTTTTGTTAAAAAGACACTTTCTGTATGAAATTTTAAAAACTTGATCTTGTATCTAATTTCACGTACATATTTTTAAGATGCGAAAACTTAGAAAAATATATTACTCCTTTAATATTTTAGTTGATGAAAAATAATTTGTTCTAAGACGATTAAAATATTTTCAATCTAAAAATGTATTCAATCAAAAATACCGCAATATTTTAAATAAAATATTTATTTTTTACTTATGAATGATATTTACTGCCTTACTTGTACCTCTCATCTAATATAAAATTTCAATACACGTTTCTTCTTCTATTCAGACCGTCCGACCAATCCGAAGGTGTAAGTTATCTGTTTGGACGGATGTAAAGTCCCCCTCCCCCAATTTAGACCAGAACCCAGTGAAGGAGATATACACAGGGACAGTACCCTCCTTTTCCTACCACCAACTTCTCGGATGAACTGCCGGAACCACATATTTAACGTGCCCGTACTCCGCGTAAACACTTGGGTAGTTTGGTTAAAGCCGGGAATCGAACTCAGGTGGTCCGGGTGCAATCCCCGTGCGATAACCACTGGGTTGTCCCACCCTTTAAAATTTAAATGTCTACTGTTCTAAGCAATGAACTTTGGTTAATATTTGTCAAGCATAGAGTCTGAATTCAGAGAACATTTACCTTACAGAAACAGAGAATATTCTGCTCTAAAGAGAATATTTTGCCCTAGATTCAGTCCAGAGAATATTCTGCCACAGAATATTTCGGAGTAGTAATTCGTAGTACTAATTCGTCAGAAAATGTTCTGCACTACAGAGAAAATGCTGCCCTAGATTCCATCCAGATAATATTCTGTCAGAAAATATTCTGTCCTACAGAGAATATTTTACCTTAGATTTTGTTCAGAGAATGTTCAGCCCTAAAGAGAATATTGCTTCACAGAATATCCACATTATAACGAAATGATAATAATTAGGAATCTGTCTCTATCTGTCAAGTCCACTTATAATTCGAAAACTCATTAATGGTTGCATGCACTATTTTCAATGGTTTACCCTTCGGATGATTGCCATCCGTTTTAAAATTCATGGGCCTCGTCTCTGTAACCATGAACACACCTCTCCTCAGGAGCACATTGATTTGGGTAGTGATGCATTGGTGGACTCCTTGGCTATATAGGAGACTTTCGCGTACAATGAACTAGACTATTCCTATTGGCGGGTAGGGCTACTTTTTTTAATTTCATTTTAGAACACCTGGTGACTTGAGCCTTAATTTGGTGGGTATTCTTCGGACACTACACTGTGAATTATTCCTTCGACTATGTCACCAAGGGTGCAGCTATTTTGGGTGGGGTATTAGACCATGAGGCTAGACCATGAGGACCATTGTCTCAGTGCCGGCTTAAAGTCTGCAGTTCTCTGTGCGGATTCTCTCTTCTGTACAGTTTTCACTGACTCGTTAAGCTTAGCAGGGATCGAGTTTATGGGTACTCTTTTAATATATAAAATTAAAGATAGCAAAATACGATTTTAAGCTAAATATTTCTTGAAATATTGAATGTACATCGATGGAAGTCATTCAGAAATTGCATTGAATCCCGGTAATATAACTTTTTCAGCCTGAACTTATCTGCGGAACATTTATTAAAATTCCCATTTTATTTTAATGTACTTATAAATCAAAAACAGCACATCATATTTTAATACTTTTTTGACTGGTTTGTTAAGCTTAATTAGTAGTATATTTTTGGCTAAGATACCTTGTTTTCCTTTAATTTTACTTCATTATTATCCAATAAAACTCTGGGTATTTCTGGTTTTATTACTATGTATTACTCATCCATAATCGGCTCCTACAAACACGCACGAATTGTGTACATAGAATATATGCATTCCATATTTCACAGATTTCTAGAACGGAACAATACTATCGAAAAGTGGCAAGCGATTTATCTGAATATACAAATAAAGACAGTTACTTAATACACATTTGTGAGATAGAAGTCAAGCTTTAAAATATATACCTCTGCATGTAAGTTTTGTATATTGTGTCCTTTTAAATAGGTCTGTCTTCATTTATAACTATATTTTGTCAATTCTGAGCCCTCTGTGAAGCTGATTTACTGTCAATTCCCTCTAATTAGACAATGCTGAGCAAATTTGTAAATGACATTACTATATCTCTGTCGAGCTTGTGTTCTTAACTTCTTCAATTATCCACTAAGGGCGCTGTAATCACTTATTTTATCACTTTACCACTTATATCAGTTATTTTATTATATGCAGGTTCCTAGGAAAGTTCTCATACATCCTACTTTTATATCTCAAGTCGCAGCGCCACGGAAGTAGCATGTACCTATAAGAAAGTGACTATGCGCTGTCGAATGAACGTTGACGTAGCTAAAACGAACGCAGAAATTATAGGATTATACAGAAATTGTAGGAAGTACACTCTAAGACAAACAATCGATGCATCCCTCCAAATAATCCTATAGTAATGAAACTTTACATGCAAACACCTTTTGGCAAAATATGCAAATGATTAAAAATTCGCAGCCAATGAATGAATAGTCAGAAATGCAGCGCATTGAACCTGGGCATCATGGTGGTGCACATAAGGAGCAAATCTCGCTTTCAGGAACAAAATATATAGTGGATTTCTATTCCGTTTACGTACATTAATTGTAACAATGAATTCGCGGCCATTACGAGCATATGAAGGAGTTTGAAAGAGGGAGTGCAATCGGACTGCATGAGGCTAGATAAGCACACCCACGAATCGCTCGGCATTTTGGTAGGAGCTATGCAGAAATTAGACGATGTTGGCTGGAATGGGTTCGAAATGGCAGGTTTCAGCGGGCAGCGAACGGTCTAGAGCGACGACGGAACGGAAAGATATAGTGATTGTCAGAGCAGCTGTGGCAGCACGAGATTCGTCGTTATCAGCCATCCAACAAGTGACAAAAAGTTAGGATTGCGAATGAATTGTCTTCAGTTATGAGTCCCGTTTCGAACTGAGTACCGACGGCCAGCGCAGACGTTCCTGGAGACAGCCTGGACATAGTCAGGATCCTGCTCTTACTGTCACACGCCATACGGCTCGAGAACTGGGAGTTATGGTCTGGAGTACCATTTCGTTTGATAGCCGGAACCCTTCGATAGTCCCCGGTGGCATCACAGCACAGCGGTACGTTGACGAGGTGCTATGACCAGTTGTATTGTCATTTCTTTCGCGACACTCCGGGCTAACTTTTCAGTAAGATAATGCCAGGCCACACACGGCACGCCTCTCTATTGTCTGTCTGCGTGCTTACGACACACTTCTTTGATCAGCCAGATATCCAGATCTCTCGCCTATTGAGGACATTTAGGCTAAGATGGGGCGAAATCCCAGAAAGTGGACGAATAAGCTCGTCAATTGGAGGCCATTTGGAACGACATCACCCAGAACACCATCCGGAAACTTGCCACATCGGGTAATAGCTTGTATCAAGACCAGAGGTGGATCAACACCATATAGATATGCTGACTTTGTGTAGGTCGTTCGGTTGAAAACCTAGACCACCTGACTCGCCCTAGGGCACGAGCAGCAGTTTGAGTGACCGGACATAGAGGTAGGTCTTCCGGTGTAATAAATCATTCAATTGTTCTGAAATTCGAATCATTTCTCTTTCTGAACATCCACATTACATGTACCAAATTTTGTGTTATTTGGATAATTCTTTCCTGGTGCGTCGATTGTTTTGTCTTAGAGTGTATATATAGACTTTTGTAAGAACTCTGTATAGGTCTAACGTGTACATTCAGGGACATTCCTCAGATGTTTTTTGAGGGTGCATAATTACTTTCCTTGAAAGTCCATGTTTGTAAATTTACCCATTTAATCTAGAAAATACTAATTCAATACAACACTTGCCTTAGCGTCTTCAAGTAACAACATGAAAATTAGCGGAAGAAAATGTATTTTTGATAGTTCTTACTCATAAATACTTACTACACGGAACCAGATACTCTTAAATACGATTTTTTCTTCATAAACCACGTGTCTGAAGCGCCTTTTCCTGTCGGAAGGTGTTTAGGGTGAAGAAAATTTTTACGAGATAAAAGACGCGAAATGACAGGGTTAGCCAACAAAATTATTTCAAAGATCCTACCCGCAAATAGAATGAAGCTAACTGACATTTCCTTCGCCTTTGAACTTTTCAAAAAGTGAAAATATTTGACAAGATGATATATCTACGCCAAAATTTTACATTTTGACATTTTTTATCATTGTAAAAATAAGAAAGTTACCCGTCCATTGTATTGCTTATAGATTAAAACTTTTATTGTTGAGATACCTACATTAGGAAATCATGCTCCCATTAGTAGCGTATAGTCGTCACATCAGAAATGTTAAAATTAATAAATAAATAAATAATACGTCAAAACCAAGGACAAAACGTTTTTAAAAAACAAAAGGTCTTTTATTTAGCATCTTAAAAGACGTACAAAATATTGTTAAAAACTGCCAGAGCGCTTTCGGAAGTATATACGCCCTTCATCAGTGGCTACATGAGTAGTAAAAGCATGGAATGTTTATATATAGAGAGACCATTTTAAAAGAAATTTGCATAAAATATAAAATGGTAAATGAACTTACTATAATAATACAATAAATATACACTGAAATTACAAAATAAGTTTAAAAGCTTACGAATTTTAAATTATTAAATTATTACAAGACAAGAACTAATGCAAATTTTAAAAAAACGTCAAGCATGATATTCCTGAGAATGACGTCACAAATAACTTTCAAGAGGTTTGAATTTCATAGAGTCGAGAATGAGTCGCCAAGCATAACTTAAAATTTGAACAGGATCAAAATAATCCGGGATAATAATAAACAGGATTTTGAACCTGTTCAAATTTTAAGATATGCTTGGCGACTCATTCTCGATTTTATGCAATTCAAATCTCTTAAAAGTTATTTGTGACGTCATTCTCAGGAATATCATGCTTGACGTTTTTCTAAAATTTGAATTAGTTCTTTTCTTGTAATATTTTAAAATTCGTAAGCGTTTAAACTTATTTTGTAATTTCAGTGTATATTTCTTGTATTATTTTAGTAAGTTCATTTACCATTTTATATTTTATGCAAATTTGTTTTTAAGTGGTCTCTCTATATATAAACATTCCATGCTTTTACCACTCATGTAGCCACGGATGAAGGGCCTATATACGTCCGAAAGCGCTCTGGCAGTTTTTAACAATATTTTGTACGTCTTTTAAGAAGTTAAATAAAAGATCTTTCGTTTTTTAAAACCGTTTTGTCCTTGGTTTTGTTTATTGTATGCAGGCGTGATGCCAATCTTGATTAAATAATACGTCGTTGAAAGCGTAGGTGACAAGCGATATGCAACACAAAAGATGAGATCGAGTGGCGACAACAAGGAAATAATTTCGAGCAAAAGCTTATGGGGTCCGATGCAAGCAGTTTACATGAACTCAGGCACGAAACAGACCAGATGCTTCCAAACCAGACTATATGTACGTCCCAGCGGATTGACGGGCCATCCAATCAAATGATGGAGACGAGCTGAAAAATCACTAACGTCTGACCAATCAAGGCAAGGAAGAGGACTTGCTCAGAGCAATATTGTGAATAAGTCGACTAATAAGGTGAGAGGAATTTTAAAGACAAAATGGACAGACAAAGCGATAATAGAATTTACCTGGTCTCACATTTTCAAGCTCCTCAGCGAATAATATGATAATTACTGTGATTAATTTAATAATTAACAAATGTTATTAATAAATAGTGGTATTTTAAGTTAAAAATGGTGCAATTAATTGAGTAGATTTATGTTAATAATTATTCTATTACAGGAACTAGCACTGAAAATTAATATGGTGGGCTTAAGTGGCACACAACGCAATGTGTATTAAAGTTTCATGATTTATGATATTCGGTCATGTTGAACAGAATTTAATTTAATATTATGCTTTGCACATGAGTTTTGTGCATCACACACTCACTGTTCTTTCCTTAACAGCATTTTTTTTTCACAGTGACGTAAGATTTACGTCACACTGTGACTTTGAGACGTCACAGGACGTCGCAGTACGTCTCGGCAATGTCATATTGAGCTCACAGCGAAGTCATTTTGGTCATATTCATGGTCATTTGTGACGTCGCATATCAACTTGTTTGTGACGTCACATTGTAATTGTCATTGTAATGCCGTCACATTGTTACGTGTTAATTAAATTGTGGAAACGTCACAGGATATAGTCATAATGAAGTTACAAAGTTACTAATACGTAACGTCGCATAGAAGTCACAAATATGATGCCACATTGTGACCCAGGTGTCACGTGACTACAACGTCACTGTCACACATGTGACGCTCTTTGCTGTGAGGGTTAGATCTATGGGAGCTGAGATTGAATTCCGGGTAAGGATGGAGTGGTACGTGTAAGCATAGTGCTTGTAAAGAATTTGAAATATGCTTTAACTTTCTAGTCCCGGTGAATGTAGTTCTGGTGTACAAGCATACAGAAGTAGAGCTCAAATACAATCCAGTCTAATCAACAACGAAAACTGTAAACACTGGTTCACTGCTACTGTCCAAATTGCACAGCTCGACAAAAGTCATGGAATAGCTAAACGTGCTGTAAAGATCGGTCTTTCGTTTGTTTGACCCAGACCATCTGACCTACCCGAATTTGTAAAGCATCTGTTTGGACGGCCAGGATAGACCAGAGCCCAGTAGGGGCGTCATCCACAGGGACTGTACCCTCCTTCTCCTACAAATAAACTCTCGGAATGATTTACAGCCCCACATATTTAATGTGATTGTACACCGCGTGAACATGGGGACAGTATGGGCATAGCAGGGAATCGAACTCGTGTCATCCTAGTGCAGACCCTGTGTCTTAACCACTGGGCTGTCCTGTACCTGTAAACATTGGTCTTCTTATTCTTCTGCTACACTGATGCCCAATATACCGGAAGGTGTAAGATATCTGTTTGCACGGCCGAGTTTGTGCCCCCCAATTTAGACCGAAACCCGGTGAAGAAGACATCTGCAGGGACCGTAGCCTAATTCTTCTACAATCAACCTATCGGAAGGATTTACAGACTCACATTTTAATGTGACAGTTCTCTGCGTGAACATGTGGATAGTTTGGGCAGAGGCGGAAATCAAACTCAAGTCATCCGAGCTCAATACCCCCGCGCTAACCACTGGGTTGTCCCACCCCTTGTAAACACTGGTCAAGGAACGTTCTCCTGTTAAATTCTTAATGACATAAGAAACAATTCTACTTCTCATAAAGCACATTTTCATATTTTTCAGGAGTTGCTAAGTTTCCGCTATTTCGCCAAATTCGACGCGAGTGTCGCAAAATTGTCTCAAATTTTGTTGACAAGAGTCATTATGAGACCGACAAACAGAGAAACAAACATACGGAAAGACAGGCGGAATAAAAATCCATATATAGTAATATTAACACGATCTATTCTCGAAATATTTTATTTACTCATTATTCGTTAATAGTTTATTTACTCGCTATTCGTTAATATTTTATTTACTCGTTATTCGTTATAATTTTACTTACTCGTTCTTCGTTAATATTTCATTCACACAGTATGTCACTCGAACGAATTGAACAAATCGAATAAAATGTAATACGATTTTTTTCTTTCAATCCATGCCCTAAGCTATTAATGAAAAGGAAATTTAAATAATGGTTATAATGGTTATACTTATTTGTGAAGTTAAAAACTAAATCTTTAGTTTTTCGAAACTCGAAAACCACTTCTAAGAGACCGCAAACACTTCTGCACAACGCCCGTTGAGTGGGCGTTATATGTCTTAAATAAGGACGTGAGGCACAGCATTTGCTAGCTTAAGCTAAGAAGTATAAGCACGCGAAGTAACTTCTTAAGCTAAGAAGTATAGTCTTTAAATATAAGCTCTAGCATAATTAGAAGCTGAAATATAGTTGAATTAGTGAAATGCCTAAAATTGAACTCGGTGAAAGGACAGATTCAATCAATCCTCCGCTGCGACTCTAGGTTTACGCCAACTACGGGGGAGGGTAACCAGGGATCTATCAACTGCCAAATAAGACCAGCACCAAGGGATCGAGTCCAAAAAAACCATTCACCGGACGAGGTCCTAAGATGGTCCCGAGTCTTGACCCCAGCCGCCGAGCGGTCTGGAATCAGGCCACGTAGACACAGTTCCTCTCCGCCACCTGGAAGGGTCTACTTGAGTTACTATGACCACCCCCTGGTCAGTCCACAGATTATCGTACCCCTTAGGTGAGATGGGTCTGAGGCTATAAGGAGTCAGTGCTCTTTAGGTATATGGTCTCACCCCTAGAGGGGATTCCGGGAGAGAACATATCACCTTCACCCTCCGAAGCAACCTGAGGGGTGTTATCGTCACCTCCGTTAGAAGTGACGGTGTTATCCGCCACCCAGCGAGACCACGACCAGGAGAGCAAGGGTCGGTGAAACCATTCACCGGACAGGGAGAAGGCAAACCACGGAGACACGATCCCAGTTACCAACGGGTCTGGAAACAGGTCATAAAGGATCTACTCCTCTCCTCCACCTGGATGTTCCTGCTTCAGGACCTAAAGCACGTTAGCACCTGGTCAATCCACAGATTGATTTAACCCCCACAGGTGAAAGGAGGATCAGACCTATAAATAAGCTAAGTTCTGAACCCCGCCATCTTGTGGCGGGCTCCCTGTGTGTGTATGTGTGTGGGGAGAACTCGGGGAGAGAGGACAATTGAATTTCTATGCGTGCTGAATTAAAATTTTTAAAATATAAGTTTTGGGAATTTTTCGGCCAGTTACATCACTCAAGTCATCCGCATACCAAATTTTAAGCCTGTACTCCTTTCAGAAGTGGGTAAACATTTTCCAGACATACATACATATAAAATTTATCTTTTATCTATACAGATGACATTAAATTTTCAAATATAAGACAGTTCCATGTATAAGACAAATTCCTCTTCAATTTGGTGCCGCGGTAACATTTGGAAATTATACCAATACTTTATGAGTTGGCTTTCGTAAAAATGATGTTTCAAATAGCATAAAATATTTTCTCTTAAATCATATCTTCTAGGTTTCTTATTTAAAAAAATTAAAATTTATTTCATTTGCTTCAAATGTATGAAATATAAATCGTTAGAATCCTATCTGCGATAAATAGTTTAAAAAAAATTATTTGAAACTTTCTTTTAACGTTCACAGGCAAAACGAATGTCAATAGAAAACTACCCATCTGCGCCCACATAGCAGAAAGATAATTTCTCTGACTAACGCTGCAAGCGGTGGCATATCGATTTAAATTCTTTCTTTGCTTGCCAGATTCAGCTCAAGCGTAAATAACATTTCAAACCTTGCATTCACGGTGTAAAATATTGGATAGTTTGACATTTTGAGGCAAAAGCATTTATAGATATTATATAAAAGTAAAATGCTGCATGCGTCCATGAGTAAAACTTTCAGAGTATAAACCTCCTGTTAAAAAGAAATAAAACTGACACGCCAAAAAGATTTTAAAATATTAATGGAATTCTTATTTCTAAATCCATATTTTATATAATTCGATAGTAATTTTCAGAAATATTCCAGTGGTAAAAAATAACATTAGCATAATTTTGAAAAAGAACATTTGGAGTAATATCAATAAACATATATGGAAGTTTATTTTCTGCTTCCAACCATTTTCCTTTTTTTCTTATTTTCCCTACATGCATAGTATAGTATATATAGGGAGGGTATTGTGAAGGGGTAAAAAATTCGAATTCGAGTTTTTGACAAAAGAGCAATTTTTAAATATCCTGAACTCGAATCTAAAGTATCTGAGGTGATGTTTGTGTGTATGCGTATGTATCTCCGGGGGCCGAAGCCCCTCTCCCCCGGAGACATTTTGTGTTAACGTAGCGTCTATTTATGTGACACATAATGTAGATATATTTATATAGGGCAAATAGTCAACTTGCCCCTCCCCAAAATTTCATTCCCCCACCCCCGGCCAGAAAGTTCTGAACGAAACACTGGCATGCTAAATGCACTTGTTTCATATTTTGAAGCCCAATAATTTGCCAATAGCCATTTTTTTCACAAGATATGCATTAGGGTTAATTGAATTTTTAAAAGAATTTTGTACGTGAGTATGTTCAAGTATGTTTCAATTCATTGGTTGCCAAAAACACCATATTTACAATTTAAGTGGTGTGTTAAATTAATGCTAAAATCATTGTATTGAGAATCTTGTGCGCAATTATTTCGCTGTCAAAAGAGTAATGTCATACATTACAGAGCGGAAGTGTTGCGACCACATTTTTTTTTTTTTTTTTAAATTTTGAAAGAAAATTTTTAAAAAATCTGCATCGCTGATCCAACTGATCATAATTATAGCATGGTACTCTTTATTTTAAACGGTGGGGAAAACTTTCTATTGAAACAAAGTTTGACAATGTACCCCATCAGGGTAGGAGGGGAAGGGGTAAAATGATGTAACGAGCACAAAAATTGTATAGCGGCTGCTTTTCAGAACAATGGTTAAAACTGTTAAGTTTCGAAATCATTTATCCATAAATAGCCCTTTTTATCCATAATTATACCAATTTTTTTATTGCCCTGAATAATTTAGATTTTTATATTATTTAAAAACCTGAAAGGTGTTGGACTTTAAATAAACTACAGCTTATATATATTATATCTATATATACAAATTTCCAAGTGTCCGTCTGTCTGTCCGTCTGTCTGCCAATCTGACAAGCTTTTTTAAGGCACTTCCCGAACAGATAGAGACTTGCGATCTGGTACATTTGTCGATCGTTCGATAAAACCCCCTGGAAAAATTGTATTTTCCGTAAATGTTCTGTAGAGGGTTTGCTCCACACAAAAACGCTCGAAAAGTGAAATGGTAGAAAGCATAGTTTGCGATGAGATAGAGACTTAACATTTAGTGTATGGGTAAATCGTTCGAATGGAAGAATGTCTGCAATTTCAGATTTCCCAATATTTGCTACTCTGGGGTGTGCAGCACAACAAAACTTTTGATGAGTCAAATAAATTAGAAACGCATCCTTTAAAATTTGTTTGAGGCTTGAAATTCGGTATACGGGCTATTCGTTTGATAAAAATACACAAGACGAATATAATTTCTCAAAATTATTCATTTAAGGGGGGGGGGGGGGTGATAACTCCACACCAAACCGTTTGAAAAGCGAAAAGATAGAGAAAATCATACTTCGTGATGGGATAGAGACTTCAAATTTAGTGTATGGGTTCAAATTTAGTGCGGAAGAAAGCGGGCAATTTCAGCTTTCCAATAATTGAAACTTTAGGGGGTTCCGCACACCAAAATGTTCGATCTGTGGAATAAATGAGAAACGTCTCCTTTAAAATGTGATAGAGGCTTGATATTTAGTATATAGGCCAATCAACTGATAAGAAACCCAAGACGAATGGATTTTTTCAAAAATGTTCATTTAAGGAGGTGCTCCACGGAAAAACATTCGAAAGGTGAAATAATAAATAACCATTTCTCGGGATAAGATAGAGACTTCAAATTGGGGTTCGAGTAGATAGTTCGAAATTATGAACGTGTCTAATTTCAGTTTTTCAACATTTTCTTTTTTGGGGGTTTTGCACACCAAAATGTTCGATTTGCCGAATAAATGTGAAACAGCAATTATTAAAAAATTTACATTATTCAGTGGTTGCTTATTGTGAGACAGTTGATTTTCGACGGGTATTCGGCTAGTTACTTTTAAAAGATCTAAAATATTTGTACCCTCGATAGTCATTATGTTTTGTTCTATAAAATATATTAATACATCAAAATTAATCTTAGTTTATATGTATTTAAGCTCTCTCAAAAATTGCCATTTTATGGTTGCAAAAATAAGGATTGAGACTCCATAAAAAAAAATTATTTTCCGGAGACCTGAAGTATTACTGTGGCGAATTATGCCTCTATCCGAAGCTTCGATTTTCCATTCCAGCCGACACAGGCAGAAATACAGATATTTTAAATATTAACATATGCAAAATGTTGTTATGCGTTTGTTAATGAAACTCTCCTACAATATTCGCAGCTAAATAAACATATTTCAGGCACTGCTCTATATACTAGGAAATAAATTAAATATATATGTTGTTCAGCAATCTTTATTTTTTCATTTGAATGTTCAACAATAATTGTTTTTCTTTGTGGTGCCATCTCTTATACAGCAGTCTGCATAAACTTTAACTTAAGTATGACCTTAGCAATGGAACTGAACACATTTCCCTTAGAGAATTTCGTGCCACGCTGGACTGGATGAAGCTCATGTTTTCAAATATTACGACAAAATGTATCAAAAATTACTTTTAGCGATTTGGAGAGAATAGATAAACAAAGCATATTTTTATAAAAGTCTAAACACGTAGATAAATTGGAATATTCAGATATACTATATAAAAAATAAGATTAGTAACTTTCATTGTCTGGTCCTGGAGATATGTTAAATTTTGCCTCTGAAAGTCTAAAAATCTCCAGAAAAGTTATCTGGCTGTTATCTAACAAGTTAATGTCTTATCAATACTTATCTAAGAATCTGTTAAATCTTGAAACATAACCAAATAAAGGCACTCTACTTTTAAAATCATAAAAAAATCAATTTCTTTTAATTATGTTATCTGGTAATTTCTGAACACGTTGATACCATTGGTATTTTTGAATGTTAATTTTTTGCGTAGATAATAAGGAAATACAATATATCAACAATACAATACCAAACATAAATATATATTTGAATATGTTTTTCTCAAAGCATAGAATTTTGATCTTGTGCGCATGATATTTCAAGAAATATTTTATGAATTTTTATAAAATTTTGTATGCTTAGTAATAATATTGTCCAATAATGGTACCAGATTTATGTGTATAACTAATAAATTAAAAAGAAATAAAAACAAACAAGTTGCTAAAAATTCTGAAAAAAATATTCAAAATAATTGAATACCATGCAAGCACATTATGAATGTCATCATTCATAAAACCCAAAATTAATTTCATAATATCCATAAAAATTTAAGATATCATGCGCGCAACAACATATTATGATTTCATTGACAATAATAAACTAGCTGCGGTACCCGAAGCCAGCGGTTATTAAATGTAGCAATGACTTTTATAGCAATAATATTTTTAGCAAATAAAGTAAAAAGTTAAAGAACACAAAGCGGACACAGAAAGTGTCTGTGAGCCCCAAATCCAAAAGATTCAATATATCATGACTCCATTCTGGGAACTAATTATTTTTAAACGCTCTACACACCAAAATAATTATTGGGAACTGTTTCAAGCCCTCCACGCGACTGAAAGGTAATTCTCCCGTGAAATATTTCCTTTTGAAATCCGTCAACCCTTTTCAGCAACCAGAGTTACCAAAGAAATGGAAAAAAAGTTGAACATTTTCGGAAATTTTACGTGAAATATCCTACGAGAGTTTATGAAATGAAAGTTATTGACTCCTTAATTTAATTGTAAAAAATTACCAAATAAAGTGGCAAAGAAAACAATTACAATTTTCCTGAATTAAGATAGGGCAGTATACGATGACTCATATTTAAGATCTACTTGGAAATAGTTTTCAAATGAACGATAAGTATTTGAAATACTCAGTTTTACTCTTTATTAAAATCTGTACAAAAAACTATTAACATTTTTAAAATTTGGGTGTCTAGAGGCTTTTTAATTTATCTGTCTCCCGTTGAAATGAAATGTGAAAAGCCTAACTTTATTTGTTTAGTAGCAGACAGCTTTTTTCGTGTCCTTTATTTCTACCCACATTTTAGAATTTCTATAATCATTGAAAAATCTATTAAAATGTTCAGAATTTTCGAAACCGCTATTACCAAATTCCATTTGTTATTTATATATAAAAAACCGTGAGGTTCTAGGTCAAATGAGGTCTTTGTTAGGTGTGATCACACGAATACTCGCTTGCTTGCAGATGGGACGCAATTGTTTTTTAGCTTTTTAATCGTATAAATTATAATTATATTTTATATAATATTTCTTAATTTTCATTTTATTTTTAATTTTTACTTTAAAGAACATCATTTTCCTCCACCCTAAGCATTTATTTCCAATAACTTCAATAGATTTTACTTCAGAAAAATTTAAACTTCTTTCGATTTTGTCAACCTTTTCGCTTTTTAAAAGTAGAGTATCCTATTAAATATGAAATGTCAAACATTTGGAATATTGTAAAACAGTTATGTTTTGCTATTTAAACATGATATTTTACTTAAAATAATACACTCGACGGCTTCCAAAAAATGCTATCATCAAAACAACATAATGGGTAATAGCGAAATCAAATTGGATTCCTATAATGTTAATATAAATAAATATATTCTTATTTAATTAAAACTCTAAAAGTCCATTTTTATATTTTAAATTAGATAAATTAATTTGAGAAACACAAAACGCTGAAAGAAGTACGAAATTAAATAAAAAATGGCTAATTTGTTTCCTACTAATAAAACTGCAAATATTTTTTTTCCAAATACTAGATAATTATTTGAAAAAGTAAACAATTAAAGCTCTCTTCTTAATTAATAAAAACAATTTACTTATAGAGATTATTTTGAGCTTAAGGCAATATAATAATAAATAATCTAAAGTTATTTTTTAATAGCCCAAAAAAGGAAAGATATTTAAAGATTAATGTGAGTAAGAATTAATTGATATTTTTTCATGTTTTGTTAATCTTAATTTCAGTATAATTAAACACATTTCGTAAGTTTTGTACAGAAGCTAAGAATATAACTAAGCATATGCCTATCAAATTAAATTTATTCAGTGCTCTTTTGTAGGAAGTACATAATCTTAGTTATACAGGGTATAAAGAGTCAATGGACCAAGCAGAGATTAGTATTTTGAAATTCGAAAAACAGATGGATTATTTGCGACACCTGAACTCTGCAGTGTTCAGGCTGCAGTGTTAAGTGCTGCAATATTCAGTGCTGAAGTGGTCAGTGTCTAATTTTACAATAAGAAGTTGCAATTCAGTACCAGTACCTCAAATGCAAGAACGTCAGTTAACCAGTAGAAAAGTTCCAGGTTGGAACAGAAAGCTGCTATGCAATGACGCCTGAATTAATCAACTCTGCAGGTTAGTGAAGTTGTGCTAAGGCGGATTTAGCGCCCTTCGGTATATTAAGCGCTGATTTCAAATTGGAAAGCCAAAGACCAAGCAGGAAGATAACCTAAGATAAAAAGAGTAGAAAGTAGTCAGTTAGATTGTCAGTTGCACACCAATCTGACATTAGAGAGTGGTTAATGCAAAGTCCACTTCACAATATAAGATCTTACAATTTCGTCTCAGTAACTCAAATGGAGGTCAAAATCAGGAGGCAATTACTATCAAACATAATTTATAATCAAACATCAGGAGGCAATAATAGTAGGTAAAATAGTAGGAAGTGAGAATAGCAGGCACTGGTTAAGTCAGAATGTCAAAAGAGTCAGTTAGATTCTCTAAAAGAATGCAAAGTTCATTTCGTTTAAAAGATCTTACAGATCCATCTCAGTAGCTCAATTGGGAGAACATCGGCTAACCAGTACGAAGATCCGCATTTCCATTTCTGTTTTTACATGGTTCTTTACAACTGCATCATTAATATAAATAAAAGACAAATTTTCGAATTTTCCAAGCAGAAGATGTACATTTCAAGTCACGTGTCTAGCACGTCTCTAGATTGTATAGTAGTAGGCGTAGAGGAAGGAGGAACTCATGCTGAAATCCTGAATAGGTTTTTTTCCATTGTTGAAAATAAGAATATCACCTCAGTATCTCAATGCATAATCTCGACTGATTGAACTTACATTTGTTTTAGGTTGTACAATCCAATTTGTACAACCTAGAACCAAATTAGGTCCATGAGCTGAACTAACATAAACAACTTTCCGTTGTTGAAATCTCTGACTTAGAATCACTATACATAATTGTTTAATGCACTTTAATATTTTCAAACCTTCAGAAAGCTCCCCTTTTTCCTGGAAGGATGAATCTTCGCACACTTATAGTATCAATTAAGAAGCACAACCTAACGGAGCCAGATTTTCGATCTTTAGACATTAAGTATTTTTAGGCGCTCCAAAAGCCTTTTCCGTTGATCTAGAAAGGTATTTGCAAACTCATAGAATCAACTACGGCACGGAACCTAATGGATCTGGAATTTTCATCTCCCCCCCCCCAAGGAAGAGGAAACTGATAATTGCTAGAAGTCTTTTCAGTATCACAAGAAGCCTCCTGGTGACCGAGAAGGGAGAATATTTGCACATTTATAGTAGTTACCATGGGACAGAACCTAACGTAAACGGACTTTCTATCCCTCTCTCGAGGTGGGGAGTGTGGGGTTTTTAAGGACTTTCCAGATCCTTAAGTTGCCCTTTTACAGAACTTTTTGGCTGGGTTGGGGGGGGGGGCTAATGAAACTTTAGGGGGGAGAAGTTTTCTATTTGCCCTATATAAATATATCTAAATGATTTCATATAAATAGAAACTAAGTTAATATAAAATGTCTCGGGGGGGCAAGCAATCCTCTTTGGAGAGGGGGCTTTGCCCGTCCCTGGATGTATGCCTGAAAGAAACGCTGAACTTTAATCCCACACTGGGGATATCAACCACAAACTCTACCACGGGCAGAACCTGACTAGGTCAAGTTTAAATTGAAACAACTATTTTCGATTCTAACCCCCCCCCCCCCACACACACACACACACACATTGTTAAACAAAATAAAACTTATTAAAAATAACTCGCAGCTTAATCTTTCGCGAACCTCCCATAGAGATAGCATTATACAGGCGATATATTTTCAGCCAATTTATCTGAAGAAACGTATATCATGATGCTTAGCAATGGAATTAAATTCAATGTATTTATATAGCAGATTATTTTATTGAATCTTTCTCGATTTAAATAATAAAATGTATATAAATATAAATATTATCCGAATTACTTTTTTACTGGATTATATCCATTAAAGCTTATGGGTTTAAACATTACGGGAAAGTTATTGGTATTTTCAATTTCATTCGTCATTTGTTTTATTTTGCAAAATTTTTAAACTCATATATCGTGTATCGTGTCTAACTCATATATTGTTTTTAGCCGATTCTTGAAACAGAATAAAAATAGTTTGGGTAAATCTTCTAATACAATTTCAGCGCTTTCATTTTGGTATATAACGATTTAATATCATATTTTATTTGAATTAATTTACAAATGGGACCAGAAAGTTTTATTCTTCAAATTTGCACTTGAAAATAATTTTGTATAGCGAGAACAGATATTATTATACCTTTTAGCAGAATTAAATTAAATATTTAATACGTTTTGAATAACAGTGAAACACTATATGACTTTGCTCATAATTGTGAATTTTAATTTTCTGTATATCATACATTCCGTACGAAGAACGGTAATACTGCTATATTTGACAATAAAACTGTTACAGACGACATTATTTGACATAATATGATTGTTATCGAATGGCTGCCTTATTAGGAATGATATGCATGCACAGGCATCTAATTATACAGCTTATGATAAACGAAAAAGTTTCAAATGTGATATAAAAAAATCTGATGTGGGCAGCACATGACTTTTCTTATATAATGCAATGAATTTACTACTTTTACAGTGAAAAAAAAAAGATTATTTTTATAGTAGTTATTTATATTCTTTCCAAGATATTGAAACTTCGTCAATGAGTCGTCATTTTTCATGGTGTTATCATCAATGAGTCGTTATTGATTTAGCGTCATTTTTATCCATTTAACGAGTTTTTCGTTAATTTAGTAACATTTAAAAAAATCGCCAAGTTGGCGGCATTCCACCAAATTTGACGCCAAGATCTCGCCAAGCGTTATGGACGAAGAAATAAGTCATTCTTACAGCAGATAAATGACTATTGGCGTTCAAATACAAAAGTATTACTCAAAGTATCCTTTTTTATGAATGGAACGAGCTACATCCACGACAGTGATGTCACCAAATTTATCGCATGGTATTACATATGAAAAGTGAACACGTTTCTCAATAGGAAATTTTTTTTTTTAATTTTATATGACGTTTTGGTAATTTTTTGAAAAATGTGCAATATCTCGAGAACGGCTCATGTTAGCGTTCTAAAATTTATGTCAATGGTTTTCTAATGAAAAATTACATAATAATAATCTATTTGCGTAACTTTATTAACGGTTTCGATTTTATGAGGATTTTTTCAAAATTTCACTCGAAAATTTAGGGGGGCTCTGTACATTCGATTGCGTATAAAAACAATATGCTTTCAGTGTTTACGGATTGTGATTTTTGTACCAAATTTCGTTCGAATCGGGCCATTCGTTCGTCAGTTATCGTCTCCAAAGGCTCACTGGCACACACACACACACACGCGCACACACACACACATCACTTCAAAAATGTTTGATTCGTGATCAGGGATGCTTGAAACGTGCTCTCCCGTCGAAAACTCGAATTCGTATTTTCGACCCCGTCACAATACTTTCCTTATACATTATGTATATAAGGAAAGTAATATATAACACCTTGGCATAGCAATATCAGTATTAAAGAATTGAAAAATACGATATATAATCATTTTAATAGATATCATAAATTAAATTCTACTTGTGACAAGCGCATTGATAGTGAACATCAATTAATTAAAGTGGCATTGGAAAACGGTTATCCTGCTGGATTCCTCAAGACTTATATAAACTTCTGTAAAGTTCTCAACAAGGACAACGTATTTATGCAGTTTTTAGCGATCTGTTGCCATTAGATAAAACGGTAACTTTGTATTAACTGAGACTGTTTCTTCGCTGTTATGGGAGTATAGAAAGAATCTTCTTTTGGAACCCTTGAACATCGTTCTCAATCTCTCGTTCCTGATGGTTGACTTCTTTTCGAGCCGCTTCTGGCTTTACTGATTTTTGAATCCTGGAATTTGTATACTTTGGGATTCTGTTTTTTCCCATGCACACGGTTTTGGAACTGCATCGAGCGATCACTGTTACTGGGTGTGTTTCCTAGGAATAAAAAGCACGCTTTTAACCAGGAATAGGGGTCACAATCCCCTTAGTCATTAATGCTCTCTCGTTTGCACTCCTTTTATTCTTTGATATCCTTCATACTTGAATTGTATATTTAAGTGTTCCTTTTTGGTATATATTATGAATGAGAATTAAGTGCTGCATATTGCGCCTTTACTCACTTCATTTTGTTTTAGATACTTCGATTGTCCTTTATATATATATATGTATATATATATATATATATATATATATATATATATATATATATAATTGAAGAATTTTAATTTACTTGTATTATATATACCTGAGATTGATCATTTATTGAAAAGTTCTGTATAGCAAAAATGAAAAATGATGTCTGAAGTAAAAACACACACACACACAAACATATATATATATATATATATATATATATATATATATATATATATATATATATATATATACAGGGTGTTCCAAAAACATTAACCTCGGCTTTTATTAATATTGATTAATATTAATTAAATATATTGATCTTAAACATATATAATAAATAACAAAGTTACATACAAAAAGGTACAGAATTTTATGAAATCGATAAAAGTTTTCATGGGATTAAATTTGAAGAAATAAAAAATTTAAATTTTTATACGGCCCCTCGTACAAAAACATTCCCAATGAGTAAAATGTGCCCCGTACACTAATATGGTGATGTACAAAATTTCAGCAATTTATCATAAAAAATTCCAGAGATATGTTTAAACAAATTTGGTGAGGGATTAATCACAAATCAAAATGTAAATGTTTACAGCAAGAGTGCGAATGACGCAACGCAGAAATGCATCACAGCCAAATAATATCTGCCTCTTATCTTTAATGGATCTTTGGCATGGATGGAAAACATTTTGAGAAAGCTTTGTAATCTGTGTGTAAACTTATTACTTCTACACAGTATAGATTCTTTTGTACCAATAAATAGCAAAATTATTATTTATTTATGCAATCATTGTTTTCTTTTGCAGTTTGTGTATGATCCCTGAAACGCGATTTGCCGACATAATTTTTCCCCTCTGAGAACACATATCGATGCATCGAAAAGTGGTTTGAGTCCGCATTTTTGTCTTTTCATAACTCTGGGACTTTTTATAATAAAATGCAGAAATTTTGTACATCACCTTATTAGAGTATGGGGCATAATTTACTCCTCGGAAATGATTTTGTACGGGGACTGTATAAAAATTTAACATTCGTACTTCTTAAAATTTAATTCCCTTGAAAATTTTAATCGATTTCAAAAAATGCTGTACCTTTTTTTACTCAACTTTCTAATTTATTATATATGTCTAAGATCAATATTTAAGGAATAAAAACCTAGGTCAATGTTTTTGGGACACCCTGTATATACAGGGTGCATATAAACTGATGGTCAGAACTGTAATTGGTTATAGAACTCACCAAAACAAACAATTTCCACAATACAATGTGGAGCCGGAAAGCAACCGGTGAACCGCGAGAGGCCGCTTTCTCTGGAATCAATGAAACGTCGGGTCAAAATGGAGAACACAGTAAATCCGCATGCTACACGTTCTAGATGTCACCAGCAAAGGTTCTCCGTGAATGTGTAGTCAAGGATTATCCACGACCACTTAATTAGCCCGTATCTGTTACCAGACCGCCTAGACGGACAGAAGTGCCTCACCTTCCTTTAGCAGGTGCTGCCAGATTTACTACGTGTTGTACCAGCAAATTATCCAGTAATTATGTGGTCCATCACGACGGAGCGCCAGCACATTACACCAGGATTGTACGGAACTTCCTGAACATTGCCTTTCCGAACAGATGGATTGCTCGTGGTCATTCTGTCGCGTGGCCTCCCGATCTGTCCTGCCTGGATTTTTTCCTCAGGAAACAACTAAAAGTCTGATGTGGGCAACACATGACTTTCCTTATATTATGCAATGAATTTACTAGTTTTACAGTTAAAAAAAATGTTATTCTTATAGTAGATACTTATATTCTTTCCAAGATATTGAATTTTCTTTAGTTAGTCGTCATTTTCATTGATTTAGCGTCATTTTTATTATTTTGGCGAAATTTTTGTTAATTTGGCAACAATTAAAAATGTCGCCAAGTTGGCGACATATCGCCAAATTCGTCGCCAAAATCTCGCCAAGCGTTATGGACGGAGAAATAAGTTATTCTTATAGCAGATAAATAACTATTGGCATTCAAATACAAAAGTATTACTTTTAAAGTATCTTTTTTCATGAATGGAACGAGCTAGATCCACGAGAATGATGTCCCCCAATTTATCGCATGGTATTACATATGAAAAGTGAACATGTTTCTCAATAGGAAATATTTTTATTTTTATTTCATATAACTTTTTGAAAAATGTGTAATATCCCGAGAACTGTTCATGTTAGCATTCTGAAATTTATGTCAATCGTTTTCTAATGAAAAATTACATAAGAAATGTCTATTTGTGTAACGTTATTAGCGGTTTTGATCTTTTGACGATTTTTTAATAATTTCACTCGAAAATTTAGGGGGGTTCTGAACATTTGATTGCGTATAAAAACAATAGGCTTCCAGTGTTTAAGGATTGTGATTTTTGTACCAAATTTCGTTCATATCGGTCCATTCGTTCGTTAGTTATCGTCTCCACAGACTCACTGACGAACACACACACACACACACACATACTTTCACACACACACACACACACACACATACTTTCACTCACACACACACAGACATCACTTTAAAAATGTTTGATTCGTGATCAGGGATGCTTGAAACGTGCTCTCCTGTCGAAAACTCGAATTCGAATTTTCGACCCCGTCACAATACTTTCCGTATATACATTATGTATATAAGGAAAGTAAAAAAAGCGCCGTTTACGAGACGCCCATCGAGTCACCAGAGTACTTTGTCGCCCAAATAAGCGTCGCAGATGCAGACGTTCGTGAAATGCTAGGAATCTTCCAAAGTGTAATCAATTCACTCCGTTGCCGCTGTAACGCCTGTCTCGCAGTTGGTGGTCGTTCACTTGAGCATTTATTCTAAACATGTTGTCAATAAATTTCCATTAATCATCTTCAATGTATTCGTCTTAACTTCACTTCATTTTGACGCGACGTTTCATCCACTTCCAGAGAAAGCGCCCTCTCGGGGCTCGCCGTTTGCTTTCCGATCCCACATTTTATTGTGAAAGTTGTTTGTTTTGTTGAGTTCTACAACCCCTTACAGTTTTGATCATCAGTTCATATACACCCTGTATATGTATATATAAACATATATACGTATATTAAAAAGAGCAGTAGAAAAAGTGCTCCCCCCCAAAGTTTTATTCGCCCCCCGACCAAAAAGTCCTGAAAGAAACACTGCCTGACACCTGCAATGCTTAAAAAAATACGCAGAAATATACTTTCTCGAGTTCAAATGAGCAGTATTTCTAACGCGAGGCATTTTGAACAGGTTGTATATTAGATTATTGTGCATGCAAGTGTTGTTTACTTTTACATTACTGTATAAGACAGCAATTCACAAATAACTATATTGTGCCATCTGTAATAGTTTCATTGTTGATTACTACTCGTTCAACATTGCTCTATAACTTAGTATCTGGCTTAGTAATTGTCGATCTCTCTTTGCCGTGTTTGTTATCCTAAGTTACATATTCTTCGCTTGGGGCGCTGCACTTTTCTATTTTATTCGACTAGGAATGGCTAATGTATTATTGATAGATCTAATATGTACACTTATAGGCCTTTCCTTATAAAGTCATTGGGATGCTTAAGAACTTCTTGGGAACCCCATATGTGCAAAGGACGTAACGAAATTTGAAATAAACAGTATTTCTTGTTGGTGAAACGTAAGTCTATTGCTGCTAGTCATCAGCGCGCTGTCGGAATTATGGTGAATTATAAAATTTAATATGTCTGAGAATAGATTTCATTTTTCTGCAATACTGGCGAGCGCTTATAATCATCTAATAAACTGACTTTTAATGTGTGTTACAATAAATAACTAAATGTAAATCATTCTATAACAAAAATGACATTTTTTATTGAAAATAGATGTTTAAGAATAGGTATTGTTCTCTGTAACATGCCTTAAAATTCAAAACACGATAAATTTTCCTTAAACGCGGAGCAATCGATACCAATATGGATTTTATAACTCACAAACCTGCCGGCCGATATCCGTAAAAGCATTTTTATGACCTCGCATAAAACTACAAGACAAATACATTTCAGAAATCGAGAAAGATCATATGAAATAACAAAAGGAAAATGAAGGGGAGGGTATGCAGCGAACGCATAAATGTTTTTAAAACTATTTAATGATTTTTATTTTATATTGTTCGCGTTATTTGTTTTGTGTTTAAAATGAATTACTCTATCAAAAGAAATTACAATGCATATAAAAAGGAGCATAATGTGGTTTTAAAACTATTGATAGAACTAATATTATGGTTTTAAAACTATTGATAGGTTTTAAAACTGTTGACCTTGTCGCCCGAATTAGCGTCGCAGCTGCAGACGTTCGTGAAATGCTTGGAACCTTCCAAAGTGTATGCGATTTACTCTGTCGCCGCTGTGACGCCTGTTTCTCAGTTGGTGGTCGTTCATTTGAGCATTTGTTCTAAACATTTTGTCAATAAATTTCCATTATTCGTCTTCACTGTATTCGTCTTCACTTCGCTCCATTTTGACGCGACGTTTCATCCACTCCCAGAGAAAGCGCCCTCTCGCGGCTCGCCGGTTGCTTTCCGAAAAGTTAAATGACTGAATACAATCAATCTCTTGATATCCCGAGCAACGTTGGGAGCAGTTTCTAATGTTTAATAAAAGATACATTTATTTCATAAAAGTAATACAAACTAAGTGTTAGAAGTAGTTAAATTTTTTTAACTACTTTTAACACTTAATTAGTTTTTATTACTTTTATGAAATACAATAGCAAGAATATATGCAATATTCTTGCTATTTAATAAATGCTCAATTGTTTTACAATAATGGTCCTTTCGAAAGTCATATCTATTAAAATTTAGTTAATTGGTTTTTATTTCTTTTATGAAATACAATGCCAAGAATGTATGAATTATTCTTGCCATTTAATAAATGCTCAATTGTTCTACAATAATGATAATTTCGAAAGTCATTTCAATTAAAATTTCCTTAAATAAAAAAAGAAGATTATTATTATATAAAAATAACATTAACTGGGCTGTCAGTCGTGACCCCCAAAAAATAAGAGTATTTTACAATACTGTTTTTGATCTTAGGTAAAGTAGGCAAATACTGGAGTTTCACGAAGATGTTGGAGACCATCTTCCGCGCTCAATGTACCTTTTTTTTATAATTTAAGTGTTCTTAGTGCCTTAGAATTTCTTTTACCTAGGAAGACCCCAGTAGGTGTTAAGGCAGCCATGGATATACAAGCTACATCTATAATAATAAAGGAATATGTTTGTGTCGTCTGTAGCGAAATATCTAAAAGTCATATGGACTTAAAATTTGGTAAGCAGATATTTCAGGACCGGGACAATATGCCTCGGCAAGATATTTTTTATAATTTGAATTAGTTTTTTATTTATATTATGTTTTAGTATCATTTTGAGAGATTTTGACACAAATCGGTTCCTTAGCGACCAAAAATATTATCGCAAAATTTCCATCTTATTACCATTTGAAAGATAGAGAAATTCTCTTTCGACCAGACTTTAAACGGAATCCAAATGATTAAAAGACTAATTTTCGTGAATTTAAAATAATATATATACTTTTCGGGTGTTTTAAACGTCACCGATTTCTATGTTGCGATACAAAATAGTTGCCTGACAATACCATCTTCATAATTTACCAGATGTGTCTTTGAATATCACACACTGCTGCAATCGAAAAATTATGTTTCAGCTGTATTCCGTTCACTAATTAAGAATTTTTATGTAAAACTTCATACATTTTCATAAGAATTCTAACACCGCACTGGACGATTGAATAAACAGGTGTTTCCCCGTCATAGGACGTACCTTGTGTTGGGTCAGGCATTAGCATTTCGAGGAGACATCTGACGTATTTGCTTTGCTTAATTTAATTTATTTAAATTACCATTTGGTATTAGAATTGAAAAGATTATTAGAGTTTACAAAAATTTTCATTTAAAAAACGTGCTGTTGATTTTGATGGAAGAAGCTAAAGTAGCTTATGTAGAAAGTCGAAGGAGCGCATATAGAGCGTATCAAAAGAGCATATTTAAAGCATAATACACCCACAAGGAGGGTGAAAGGCGTATTTGGAACGAATCAAGGGATATTATTTAGGATGTATTGAAATAGCTTATTTAGGGCCTATCAAAATTGCTTATTTAGGGCATATCAAAATTGCTTATTTAAGGCTTATCAAAAGAACTTATACTCCCGCCCACAGAGCAAAATGCGTATTTATAAGGCATAATACGCAGCCGTGTTAGGGAGTAATTTTCGATGTGCCCAACGACGGGATCAAGGGGCTTAGCATGAGCATGTGCTCTCATGTGTTTCTCCATTAAAGTATGTGCTCGCGCAGCAAGCGACTAAGTCTTTTGAAAAATTTAATAACTAAATGCAATCAATCTCTGCTTTAAATCCCGAGCAACGTTGGATAGTGTTTCTAGTATTTAATAAAAGATACAGTCTCAGATAATCCGTCCATTCATATGCAAATTCTTGTTTCGCGGTTTCTGACTGTGTATATAAAAAATCCATGTTTTCCTTCTTTTATTGTATAGCCACTACTGAAAGACGTTATGACTTCCGAATATCATATTTATTTGAAAATTTAACAATTTTATTTTGTCTCAGATAATCCGTTCTTTTCATGTGCAGATTCTTGTTTCGCGGTTTCTGACTGTGTATAAAAAATCCACGTTTTCCTCTTTTATTGTATTGCCACTACTGAAAGACGTTATGACGTCCGAATACATATTTATTTGATAATTTAACAACTTTATTTTATCTCAGATATTCCGACCATTTATATGCAAATTCTTGTTTCCTGGTTTCTGAATGTGTATAAAAAAAACCATGTTTTCCTCTTTTATTGTATTGCCACTACTGAAACACGTTATGACGTCCAAATACAGATTTATTTGATAATTTAACAATTTTATTTTATCTCAGATATTCCGACCATTTATATGCAAATTCTTGTTTCCTGGTTTCTGAATGTGTATAAAAAACCCATGTTTTCCTCTTTTATTGTATTGCCACTACTGAAAGACGTTATGACGTCTGAATCCATATTTATTTGATAATTTAACAATTTTAATTTGTTTCAGATAATCCGACCATTAATGTGCAAATTCTTGTTTCCCAGTTTCTGGCTGTGTATAAAACACCCCATGTTTTCCTCTTTTATTATATTGTCACTACTGAAAGACGTTATGAAGTTCGAATACATATTTATTTGATAATTTACCAATTTTATTTTGTCTCAGACAATCCAACCGTTCATATGCAAATTCTTGTTTCGCGGCTTTTGACTGTGCATAAGAAGCCAATGTTTTTCTCTAATTTAGTGTATTGCTACTGATGCAGAACATTATGACGTCCGGAAGAGCTCTGACCAAATTGTAATATCACTTTAACGTCTTAAATGGTATCATAATAGAAAATACTTTTTATTCGTAATATTGTAGGCTTTGCTGCTAACAATTTAGCTTTAATCTGTTTGTACATGAACTGAAAATCTGTAAGTATTTGTTTAATGCACATATTTCTTTACATAATTATGCAAAGCATAAAACAATTAAAATAATTTTAAAGCGGCAGATGCTAGATTTCATGAAAATTTAAATGCCGTTTTTAATTAATTTATTTTTTATGTTTGTTAATTTGACAAAATATTTAAAATTGAGTGAGTGTTATGTTTAGAAAGCATTCAATATACCCAAAACGTCAAATGTTGTAATATAATTAGAGCTATTTACTATAAAAGTAAATAGCTCTTACTTTTTCAAAACGCAGTTAACCAACTACATTGTTAACCAGATACAGATAAATTGTCCAACTGTACGAATTGAATTAAGGGATGAACTAGCAGGTGCATAACCGTCGAAAACAGAAATTAATATTTGCCATTTTTTCCCCAATTTTATAAAATTTCAACAAGCAGGGTGTCAAGAAAAGTCTTGGAGCAAGAAAATAAGTCAAGAAGTATTAAGTCGTCGTATATTTTGTGGCATCAGACGACTTTGCTCCTGCCAAAGACATCCATCGGAGATCCTAGGAACCTGTACCCGAATTATAAGTTCGAAGTGGAAGCTAGCTTTTGCTCTAACCTTATAATGTCGGTCTTGTAAGCACCGGGTTCTGAATTCGCACCTGGCTCGGGACTAACAACATCAATTCCTACTATGATGACCCTGGACATACGAACACGCAACCTTCTCTCTCCAACGATCTCAACACGAGATGGCAGCACCACGCTGAACTAGAGGTGCCGACCACTCCCTTCCTGTTTGACCATGACTGACTATCACGACGCCGCACTCTGAGGTACGACACGCCTCCCGGCTTCGTCCAAACAGTTACCTTACACCTTTCTGGTAGGTCGGACGGTCTGGGTTTCAACAACAACAACGCCTCCCGGCTATTCAGCCCCTCTACTGAGTAATTTCGAATGGGGACACGAGGGGGTTTTCTGGGTGCCTCCCTCCTCGCCGAAATTCGACCGGGCGTCGCATCAGGAGGTGGAGTGTGTGGCAACAGACGACTCTGCTCCTGCCAAAAACATCGATCGAAGATGCTAGGAACCTGTACCCGAATTATAAGTTCGGAGTGGAAGCTAGATTTTGCTCTAACCTTATAGTGTCGGTCTTGTAAGCACAGGGTCTCGAGTTAAGGGCCTTGCTCGGGACTAGCAACATCAATTCCTACAATTTTTTTAATCATATGTATAGGAAACCTCTATTCCGCAACACGATGAGATAATTTCCGAGGGACTGGTCCCCTCTACACGTAGTGATAACTTCCGGGAGACTGGTCCCTTCTATGCGTACAGACAACTTCCGAGGGACTTACCTCTCTATACGAGGAGACAACTTCTGAGGGACAGGTCCCCTCTACAGGTAGAGACAACTTTCGAGGGACTTACCCTCTCTACACGATGAAACAACTTTCGAGAACCTGATCCCCTCTACACGTATTGACAACTTCCGATGGACCGGTACCCTGTATAAAGACAACTTCCGATGAACTGGTACCCTGTATAAAGACAACTTCCGATGGACCGAAACCCTGTATAAAGACAACTTCCGATGGACTGGTACCCTATATAAAGACAACTTCCGTTGGACCGGTACCCTGTATAAAGACAACTGCCGATGGGCTGGTACCCTGTATAAAGACAACTTCCGATGAACTGGTACCCTGTATAAAGACAACTTCCGATGGACAGATACCCTGTATAAAGACAACTTCCGATGGACTGGTACCCTGTATAAAGACAACTTCCGATGGACTGGTACCTTGTATAAAGACAACTTCCGATGGACTGGTACCCTGTATAAAGACAACTTCCGATGGACTGGTACCCTGTATAAAGACAAATTCCGAGGGACTTATCCTCTCTACACGAGGAGACAAGTTTCGAGGATCCCCTCCACACGTATAGACAACTTCCGAGGAAGTGATCCCTGTACATGTATAGACAACTTTAGAAAGTCTTATCCTCTTTAGACGAAAGGCAACTTCCAAGGGACTGATACCCTTTTATTCAACGTGGTACGATATGGGGGGGGGGGGACTATTTTGCTTCCCGTTAGAAATAGGGAGAAAAAGTCAAATAAAATGTGTAGAGAGTTGCAAAATTAGTACCCTTTGCAAAATATTTCCCCGCAAAAGACGGAAAATTAATCTTTAAATCACGATTTTAAACCATACAATTTTATTATTCTGCATGTAACAGTGTAAACATAGAGACATTGACAAACACGCGGAGATATCTTATAACACAAGCATACATCGTTGCTGAAAGTGGAGATTTTGTATTTTAAGTATAATAAAGTTGTATAAAGCTTTTGATTTTATTAATTAAAAACTTTCGTATAAAGTAACTTTATTCTGTCGCTTTGTTTAAATGTTCAATTTTGTTTTGGAGGAGGGGAAAAAGTTTGATTGTATATATCGGTTTGAAGTTCTTTTAAATTTTTTTTGCGGGAGAACAAAAACGCTTTGCACTAATTTGGAAACTCACTACAACAACTTTGTAATTGAGATTTTTCACTAATTCTAATAGGAAACTATATAACCCGACCGCTCTCCTCTTAAAAAGGTATTCAACACCCTAAAGTTGTATCATCGTGTAATGTAAATGAGGATCTCTATACACCTGCATAAAAATAATCCGATAACTTGAATTCTTCTCGAGTTATTGGCCATGACTTTATTTGACACACTATTGTTCATTATATTCCTTGATAGTTTATCTTGAACACGTACTTTTTTAAAAATCTCACAAATACTCGAGATCCAGTATACCGTAGAGATCAGTTTGAAAAATTTAGTATCTTTCAAAATCTTGAATTTAAATTCTTTAAATATGAATGACATGAAGCATTTATAAAATTGTACGAAGTGACATTTTCTTTCAAAATATTCATGTACATGAAAAATATTTTTTACTATAAGATACTTCCATGCCAACTTGAAACATCGTTGTCGAAGTTATTTTGTAATATTATATATATGGAAATTTTTAAACAGGTAGAAGTAGGGTAATGCGGTTGCAATATCAGTTTGTAACACAATACTAATATTAACTTGCTATTTGAGTCTGTTTGATATGCAAAATGACAAATAATTTTTCTGATTCAATAAAATACTGTTTTCATATTTTCTTCAATTTTGCTCCAGCCATTACGTAGAGTCTATGTTTTGCATTAAAATATCATTACCAGACTAATGAAACCAATCTGTGAAAAAAATCTCATATGCAGTGAAAAAATGAAGATCAGTTCTTGATCTAAAATGCATATATATAAATTGAACAAGGCGATAAACTACTCGCATAAATGCATACACACAGGAGTTACACTGAAAACAGCTAAATCACGCAACAGATTGACAGTAAAGCGACACTATAATCCTCAACGCTTTGAATTTTGCAAGTAACGGGCGAAATTAAAATTACATTTTTTTCTGAATTTAAAGCGAATGTTTCTCTCAGAAGAAAACTAAAATGTTTATATTTAATAATTTTGCACTCGTTGGTCGTATCCCCCATGTTGGTGAACTAGATGAACGCAAAACCCAGGTCCAAAGATGGTGATGGAATTATAATATAAGTAATTATTTGCTCTGCGTAATAGAATGTTAGAAAACGTTTAAATACTTTGAAAACTTGAATTGAGAGTTTTAAACACATTAATTTATCTATACATAAAATATTTTATATGAAAAAAAAATACTTTAAGATTTGCACGCTGTAAAATATTCTACGCAGTAAAATTTTGCTACGCTGTAAAATTTTCCATCTAACTCTTTGCAGATTCCATCAAATTCAGCATATTTTATTATTCATTATTTAAGAGAATTATCCTGAAAATTATTTAAGAGAATTATGCTAAAAATTGTATAATGATATTATAACTGCCATTAAACTTTAACGATTATTAAGGACTGATTTAAAAACATTAGATCAAAGAAACATTTATTTCAAAGTGTCTTTTGAAATATAAAATTCGGAATTCCGGAAATTCGAATTTCGAATAAAGTTAACAGAGAATGAATGTTCTTCAAAAAATGGTAACGAACATGGAAATGCCATTTTATCTAAAATGCTCTCATGCGAAGTTTAAAGTTTTTCGTCACAGTTAATTTATTACTCCATACATTCAGAACAATATATAAAGGTAGATGAATTTGCATGAATCGAAGGCCTTTTGAAGTAATTAATTTTATTACCGTTGGTATTTGAAATCTTTTCTAATAAAAATGAAAAGATAATTGAAAATGCTGCTGACGGTCTTCCTACAATATATCTTTGAAATCCTTTGTTTATGAATTAAAACTAACTTTAATATTAAGTTTTAAAGCAATTAATGATGAAAAATTGTGGGGAACTTATTCAACAACTGCAGCAATTTATTTTGCAAATTAAAATATAAAACTAGAGAAATAAATAGACTTTTGTATATGAGATATCTCTTGTAAACGAAAGCAATAAGGCTGAGAACGCGAAATATTCTAAAATAATATATATTTCCCAAATCAGAGTTTCGCAACATCTCCAGCAGGAATTTTGTGCTCTTTGGAGGGCAGTAAAAGGACTCACACGAAACAGCATTTTGAAAAATTCTAAAAATTTGCTTTTATTGTATTGAAATTAACTGTCGTGATATATCATAAAATTACCTGCACGAGCTCTTGGAATGATACCGTATAAATTAACTAGAGTGTGACTGAACTTGGATGTTCCCATACAAGAATTCAATTTTTTTATTCAAATTTTATAAGAAAAATTTAAAATTCGGTATCGTGGATCCAAATGATTGCAACTCACCCTTCACTTCACAGGACTTGAAGAAATATTTCAATTAATACCATACTTGACAGTGCACCCCCCCCCCCCTCCGGAGGACAGTAACTTGATCCCCAAGAGGACTAATGACGTCAACAACAAAAAATCTGATGTAGGCAGTACATGATTTTCCTTATATAATGCAATGAATTTACAACTTTTACAGTTAAAAAAAATGCTATTCTTATAGTAAATACTTATATTCTCTCCAAGATATTGAATTTTCTTCAATTAGTCGTTATTTTCATTGATTTAGCGTCATTTTTATCCATTTGGCGAGATTTTAGCTAATTTGGCAACATTTAAAAATGTCGCCAAGTTGGCGACATTGCGCTAAATTCGTTGCCAAAATCTTATTACTCAAAGTATATTTTCTCGTGAATGGAACGAGCTAGATCCACGAGAAGGATGTTATCAAATTTATCGCATGATATTACGTATGAAAAGTGAACATGTTTCTTAATAGTTAATATTTTTTTTCATTTATGGGATTTTGTGATAAATTTATTTGAAAAATGTTCACTATCTCGAGAACGGTTCATGCTAGCGTTCTAATGTTTGTCAATCGTTTTCTAAGGAAAAATTACATTGAAAATGTCTATTTGCGTAACTTTATTAAAGGTTTTGATTTTTTGATGATTTTTTCGAAATTTCACTCGAAAATTTAGGGGGATTCTGAATATTCGATTGTGTTTTAAAACAATAGGCTTCCAGTATTCACGGATTGTGATTTTTGTACCAAATTTCCGTCGAATGGCTTCATTCGTTCGTGAGATATCGTCTCCACAGACCCACTGACACACACACAGACACACACGCACACATACATTCACACACACACACACACACATGCAGACATATCCTCAAAAATGTTCGATTAGTGATCAGAGATGCTTGAAACGTGCTCTCCCATTCAAAACTCGAATTCGAGTTTTTGACCCCGTCACAATACTTTCCTTATACATTATGTATATAAGGAAAATAAAAATATTTGTATCGCAGGTATTTTTCACAACAATGGCTGGAACTATGAAGTCTCGTGATCAAAGAGCTATAAATAAACCATTTTATGCATGATTATGTCAAATTTTGTCCTATGCTGCCATGTTAGAAAAATGTAAAATTTCAGTTCACATTTAAAAAAAATATATATTTAGTTCTAGATTATTTTTATATTAAAGCCGGATGTAAAGTTTCTTCATAATCCAATAATATTTATGGCTGCTATTCTGTACGCAAGGAAGAGACCACAGATATACGTACAGACAGACAAATGAACATCACTCCAAAAATAGTCAAAGTGTGTTCAAAAGGTTTTTAGACATACATTGGCGTCAAACTCTCGAATTCGAAAATTTTCGTGAAAACAATATTTTCTCCATTCTATATTACATAGCATCAGAAAGTAAATATGTCTATACAACTCTATTTTTTTAATTTTGTTTTTAATTATACAGCGATATAATAAAGTGTCGCTGATTTTTTTTGTTAAGTATGCTAATGTACTTGCAAACAGTACGGTGCAAAATACATATTTGCTCATGTAAAGCATTTTTCATGTCCTTTCATTTTTTATTTCCCTTTAGTTTAAGAAACATTTAATGTCAAAGTTAAATGAAGAATATTTTAGCTGCAAGTTTGTGTCCTGGATAGACTAGCTATAGCAGGATCACGAATATTTGCAAGCATGTACTAAATAATCGAATTTTTGCATAAAAGAATATTTTTTTTTAATTCCACTTTAGTTTATAAGTTAAACTATTTTTCTGCACTTCTGAAGTGAACATTTTTCTTTGGTATAGCCAAAGATTTAATTGGTCGAGTAAAGACTTATTAGGTTGCAAAGGCTCCAGGGGGGTTAGTGTGGGCCAGGGAACAAGAAGTAGGCCCCCAGCGGGCGTATTACGGCTGCACAACCCTATCCAACTTTTACATCTATGGCGTGGCGAATGACGGAGGTTGGTGTGCGCAAAGAGCAGGGAGGGGAGAGCTTGCCTCTAGGATTTAATTTAAATCTAATTTAAAGAATAAAATTCAAGTAATGTCATAAAATAGGAATGTTTTATAATAGTGTAATAATAATGCTTTATATTGTTTAAAATTCAAAAGATACGAATTCTCAAATCTATTGATAATCTTAAAATGCCAAATATATCAAAATGAGCGCACGTTGAAAATGTTATTCGAAATCTAATTCTGGTACAACCATTTCTTATACAACTATTTACTCAATTAATTCCGTGTACAATAATATTGTAAATATCCAAAGTACAAGGAATAATTAAACTTCATGTGTACCGCTTGGGAGAAATATGAGTAACAATTGGAGTCCAAATGAATACTGGTAAAATCAGCTGTCTGTGGAAATATGCATTGACACTGAAAGCTATTAAAATATTCCTAGAACTGAGAAGTATTTTAGCCATTTGTTTGGCCATAACAATTTAAAAAATCTGATGTGGGCAGCACATGACTTTCCTTATATAATGCAATGAATTTACTACTTTTACTGTAAAAAAATAGATTATTTTTATAGTAGATATTTATATTTTTCCAAGATATTGAATTTTCGGCAATAAGTCGTCATTTTCCATGTCGTCATCATCAAAGAGTCGTCATTGATTCAGCGTCATTTTTATCCATTTAGCGAGTTTTTCGCTAATTTAGCAACATTTAAAAAAGTCGCCAAGTTGACGACATTTCACCAAATTCGTCGCCAAAATCTCGCCAAGTGTTATGGACGGAGATATAAGTTATTCTTACAACAGATAAATGACTATTGGCGTCCAAATACAAAAGTATTACTCAAATTATCTTTTTTTCATGCATGGAACGAGCTGAATCCACGAGAATGATGCACCAAATTGATTCCATGGTATTACATATGAAAAGTGAACATGTTTCTCAATAGGAAATATTTTTTTTTATTTTATATGATTTTTTGATAATTTTTTTGAAAAATATGCAATATCTCGAGAATGGTTCATGTTAGCGTTCTAAAATTTATGTCAATCGTTTTCTAATGAAAAATTACATAAGAAATGTCTATTTGTGTAACTTTATTAGAGGTTTCGATTTTTTGACGAATTTTCAAAATTTCACTCGAACATTTAGCGAGTTTCTGAACATTCGATTGCGTATAAAAACAATAGGCTTCCAGTGTTTACGGATTGTAATTGTTGTACCAAATTTCGTTCGAATCGGTCCATTCGTTCGCCAGCTATAGTCTCCACAGACTCACTGACACACACACATGCTTTCACACACACACACACACACACACTCACACACTCACACACACACACACACACTCACACACACTCACACACACTCACACACACACAGATACACACACACAGAGACATCACTTCAAAAATGTGCGATTCGTGATCAGGGATGCTTGAAATGTGCTCTCCCGTCGAAAACTCGAATTCGAATTTTCGACCCCGTCACAAGACTTTCGTTATACATTATTACTTTCCTTATATACATAATGTATACGGAAAGTATTGTGACGGGGTCGAAAATTCGAAATCGAGTTTTCGACGGGAGAGCACGTTTCAAGCATCCCTGATCACGAATCAAACATTTTTGAAGTGATGTCTGTGTGTGTGTGTGTCAGTGAGCCTGTGGAGACGATAACTGACGAACGAATGGACCGATTCAAACCAAATTTGGTACAAAAATCACAATCCGCCAACACTGGAAGCCTATTGTTTTTATACGTAATCGAATGCTCAGAACCCCCCTAAATTTTCGAATAAAATTTTGAAAAAATCGTCAAAAAATCAAAACTACTAATAAAGTTACGCAAATAGACATTGCTTATATAATTTTTGATTAGAAAACGATTGACATAAATTTTAGAACGTTAACATGAACCGTTCTCTAGATATTGCACAATTTTCAAAAAAATTAATAAAAAGTCATATAAAATGAAAAAAAATATTTCCTATAGAGAAACATGTTCACTTTTCATATGTAATACCATGCGATAAATTAGGTGACATCATTCTCGCGGATCTAGCTCGTTCCATTCATGAAAAAAGATACTTTGAGTAATACTTTTGTATTTGAACGCCAATAGTCATTTATCTTCTGTAAGAACAACTTATTTCTTCGTCCATAACGCTTGGCAAGATTTTGGCGACGATTTTGGCGGAATGTCGCCAACTTGGCAACTTTTTGAAATGTTGCCAAATTAACGAAAATCTCGCCAAATGGATAAAAATGACGCTAAATCAATGAAAATGACGACTAATTGTCGAAAATTCAATATCTTGAAAGAATATTAGTATCTACTATAAGAAAAACCTATTTTTTTACTGTAAAAGTAGAAAATTCATTACATTATATAAGGAAAGTCATGTGTTGTCCACATCAGATTTTTGTATTTAAGGAAAGTAAAATTATTATATAGTTTTAAAGCTTCTTTACACTTATGTTCCGGAAATTGTCATAAAGCATTTATATAAAATGTAAAATATAACAACGTGTTAATTTATTCACTAAGTTTGATACTATCTTTTACTCTAGATTAAAAATCAAAATTTCAACATTCAACTAGATAATAACTAATATGCACCTATGTCTAGATTTATTTATGATATATGGTAAAATGACTAGACAATAATTTCTATGGCTAAATATCTACAAAAATGGCTATATCCAGCCATAAAATGACTAAATTGGCAATCCTGTTAACAGATTATTAACATCTTCTGATTAAAAATTTAGAAACTTTTACTATCATAAAATAATTTAAAATCTCGCGTTTTATAACACTGTTCTCAGAAAAGTTACTGAATTACCTGCACTGCGTCATTAAAATATGCAAAGTTTTCGGTAAGAAAAGTTGCTATGCCGTATAGTCAAGTGATGCTATGTTCCTTTTATGCATTAGCCTTTGAAGTAAACCTCATTGCATATCTCAGCTTATATTAAACCTAATTAAATCACGAACGGAATATATTACTTATGGATGCACATTGTTATTCAAAAATATTCCCATGTTGAGATTTTATCTTCTTCCTGCGTTGCAAGGACTGAATAAGTGCGTGAATGGATTTTGGAAACTCATTGAACTTTATAATAAATTGAATTGAATTAAAGGCTATGCTGTTTGCATGTACATATTCTTTAGAAAAAATTGCTTATTACTGAATATTCACATGTTAGTTTTTATTTAAGTCAGGAAGATTAGAATCTGAATATTAATTTTAAGAAATGAACTTCATCTTACATTTATAAAGTTAAGACACATTTTAGTGAGGGTAAAAATTATTGAAACTGAGTTTGGAAATTTCTATAATGTAGCAACTGAGCTTTCTGTTATTTACATTTTTTTATAATTTTCCTATAAATACAAAAAAAATAATAAATAAAATTAAAAATATATTATCGTTCTATATTTAAATATTTTTCAGTTTTTCTGTTTCTAATTCATGTTATGCATTTAATAATTCTTAAATGGAACCCCAAAAGTATTTTTAAATAGATTTTATTTTTATTATCAATGAAATTTAAGTGCTTTTAGAATTTTTTTTTAAGATATAGACTGTAATAAGACAATTTCATTCGAAATCCATCTACACAATCGTTAATCTGGTATAGTCATATTTTGCAAAATTGTGTCCATAGAACAGTGTAGTATTTAGAGAATTTAAAATATGCTCGGAAAAACATTATTGCATTTGAAAATGACAATAGTGTGATGCAGGTAAATGAAGATTATTTAAGTTAACCTTTAAGAAACATATTTAATTATTCTTGGAACATGGCCGTAATATCATATATTCGTAAAAGATTGCATTGTGCCGCATTAAAACCCACCCCCAACCTGGGCTGCTAGATATCATAAATAAACATATAAAACTACCTACGTGAATTCTAGCCTCACAAATAGGTCAATAGCAGAAGCTAAAACCCAGATCTTCCGAGTACCGTGCTCAAGTATGCTATTCATCCTGCATTATGGTTGGTCTATCCATATATTGGTTATGTTGGGCTATTCCATACATCCTCCTCCTACGACACAAGACTGGGGTAGTATTACAGTATCTGCCACACCTGCTCGAGCTCAAATTGTGAAGTATTTTATTACATTCCACTTAAAAATCAGATTTGACAGGAATTTGAAATCCAACTTAAATCTCCTGATGAAATCTGAAAAAAAAAAACGCCTATTATTCTGGACACGTCTTGAAATACCTTAAGAATCATTAGAATTACTGTATGAAGATGTGTTTCAAATTTTGGGATATATTTGTTCCTAAAACTGCAAAGTAAGAAACAATAAATGAAATCGGTATAGGAATATGATCACGTTTCCATTGAAGACAATAACATTCATGAATCGGTTTCGGCTATTCAGCATGGTGTAGACAATGCCTACAATGGTAGAAACAACGCTTTCTTTGTGGTACAAATTTGACAGCAGGAGCCTTACTATGTGCCACAATTTTGAGAAATCTATAATTTCAGTATTACCAAGCATCCAGCAATACATTTCTATACAACAAAGGTCAATTATTCATAAAGCATTGATTATGAAACACTTTCCAGTTTCAATGCAATTTTATTTAAACATCTCTAAAATGCGATACATTCCTCGGTAATATTTTAAAAATTATCACAATAATACATTAATTCATTATATTTGAAAACTTAAAACTTCATCAAAAAAATGAACTTCATTCAAATGACGGCATTGAAATATAAATTGCTTGGTTTAAACATCCCTAAAATGCGATACATTCCTCGGGAATATTTTTTTAAATAAATAATTTATTATATTTGAAAACTTCATCGAAAACAAATGAAATTTATTCAAATGACGTCGTCGAAATATAACACACCTGGCTCTCTCTATAAAAGCAGCATTTCATTCATAAACATTTTTTCATTCATTTCATTCATCACCATAATATAATAATTTATTTTATTTAAAAACTTAAGACCATGGATGTACAAGAAATTAAACTCTATGCTTAAAACTTCATCGAAAAAATCGTCCTTCTCTGTGTAAAATCAATGACTATTTCATTCATATCGGCTATATTGCAGACTCCATGAGCTAAAGAATTTTGCGTTAAAGAAATGCAAATTATTTACCGTGAGTCGATTTGTAATTTTGACTCCGTTCAGATTTTGAGTTATGCTTGGCGACTCATTCTCGACTCCATGCAATTCAAGTCTATTCATAGTTATCTTTGACGTCATCCTCTTGGGGATTGGGCCAGACTGCCCCCCTATTTTTTAAAAAAGTTTTGAATTTGAAATTTCTGTAATAAAATTGTAAAATTTACTGTACTTTTCGTGATTTATGCTCGATTTTGAATCTGTTCAAAATGTTTTGTATTTTGGATTCTCCTTAGATAAACGTAAGTTTATTGATAATTGTATTTATGCAAATTTGTCACCTTTTCTGGTCTATAGATGAACGATCATTTATTTCTATTTCCATGTAGCCACTGATGAAGAGCGTATTTACGCTCGAAATCACTCTGGCCATTTTTTAATTTTGTACGTCTTATAGGAAGTGAAATAAAGACCTTCTATTATATAGTTGTGATTGTTGTTTCTGCTATAGCAGCTCTGTTGTTGGTAAATCGATGGGTGACACCTTGTCTTCACCATTGAATTCTTCATACTTTCCGTGCGATGACTGCGTTATTTTTTGTGCTTTAAATGCTCGCATGGAAAGAATCTTCCTAGCACTTATTTTTTAAATTCTATATTTTATTTTCCATACATTAAAGTTCATATTAAAATGTTTAATCGATTTTTTTAATGTCCAATCTGTTCTACAGTTCTACTTAAATAATGCCATATCTTCAAATACTGACCTACCGGAGGTTGAAGCATTCAAGCTGGATACTTCCCATAAAATGACACCACCAAGAGCCCCAGGAATAATTTTTTTAAGCAAGAAGACTATGAGTCAATGCTTCTAATTGTCAATGCTTCTAATTTTTTCTGAATTTTCAATGCTACGTTGTAGTTTTAGGTTGAGGAAAGTGAATAAAGATGGCAGCACAGTGCAAAAAATGATAAATTGACGTAAAAGGCAACTTTTTAAGAATTAAGATAACTAAAACTTCTTAATTGAGTTTTAAAGCATTCTCGTCGAGACGTATTGCCCCGGGTCCTGAAGAACCTGTGTACTAAATTTCTTACCTACACGACGTTTTTTCCCGCTACAGACAGACATAGAGACACTGAGTTTGATTCCCGGTTCTGCCCAAACTGTCCCCGCGTTCACAAAGCACGTGGGCATCTTAAATATGTGGGTTCGTAAGTCCTTCCGAGATACTGGTGCTAGGGGAAACAGGTAACGGCCCTTGTAGATGCCCCCTACTAGGTTCCGGCCTAAATTGGGTGGCACTTCCCGGTCGTCCGAACAGATATCTCAAACTTTCGGGTAGGTCGGACGATCTGGGTCGAAGAAGAAGACTGACAGACAGACATATTCCTTTATTATCAAAGTATATTTTTATATATATATGACTCAAAAATAATATGTTATTCATCATAAATTCATATATTGTAAATTTTGCATTTTATACTATGTTCAAAATATAAAAATTCTTGAAATTATAAATAAATCCAAACCTTTGACCAATAATTAGTAAATTTCATATCGAGGTTTAATGACCATAGGATTTTGAACTTGAACATGCTCACTTTACTGCAAGTAAAAAAAAAAACGCACACTCAAAAACTTTTCCCTACGAGGCTAGTACAATATTTAACGACTTTTCAAAGAGTCCTGTGAATAGCTTCAAAACATTATTAGATATAATAAAGTATTTGTTTTATTATTACATAGATGCTATATATTTCTAATTATCAACAAATATTACAGAATTAACACAATTCGATTTTCACTCCATTTAAATATGCAAATATTTCTAAAAGAAATGCTATAATGTATAGCTGTGCACTGCATTATAGTTGCCTTTGAAGTGTGTCCCTGCATATCTCAGCGCTATTAAAGGTAATTACATCAAAAAGGGGAATAGTGTTAGAAATTCTTATTGTTATTCAAAACTATTCCGAGGTAGAGATGCTATCTTCTTCCTACTCTGCGACAACAGAGTAACAGTATGAATGAACTAAAGAACCTTATTGAATTTTATAATAAATTGAATTGTTTTAATGCAATACAATTTTCACGTTCTCGTTCTTAATAGTGTTCTGTGCGTTGCTGAATATTCAAGAGGTTGTTTAACATTTATGTGACGGAAAGAATAAGGTAGTGGAATTTGGTAATACTGAGAGAAGTTCACTTTAAGTTCTTGAAGTAAATGTACTATTTTCCGTACTTACATATACGGGGTGATTCAAAGAAAATGGGCCAAATATTACGAGGTGGTAGTATATACCAAACCAAGCATTTTTCGCCAGGACTTTCGTCAAGCATTTTATCGGGGAAAATGAAACATAAAAGCGTTACAGGGCGATTACTCGTTGGGGAACGGCTGTTCTGCAAACTTAAAAACGTCATTTTGGTTGTTAGCTGTTACTGGTTGATGAAGAAATCCAAATATGCAAATTTTGTCTAGGGATGAAGAGCCCTTATGCAAATTTTCGTAATTGCGCGAGAGGTAAGAAACTATCTGGCCTTCAATTTTCCGACCCGATGGATTGGGCGAGGTTGCCCCATAGCTTGGCCCCCATGATCGCCGATCTGCCGTGTCTTCACTTCTGGTTGTGGGGATATCTCAATAGCATCGTCTATGACACTGCCCTTGAATCTTAAGATGAACTCGCCATCACAATTTCGGCCGCTGCTGCAGAAATGCGCGACATGTCTGGTCTGTTTGAGATGGTTCGCCAATCTCTCCATCGCTTCTCTGAGACGTGCATTCAGGTTGGAGGTCGCTCTTTTGAGATATTACTGAAATAGAAGTTTTAAAATAACATTTAATAAATAATAAGTCATTCTTGTGTTTTCACCTCGCTTCATCGATTTCACCATTAAGCGCCCACTGGCGCCTTTACGTTTCATTTCCGACCCTGTAAAGTATGGCGAAAAATGGTTGGTTTGTTGTACTACCACCTCGTAAAGTTTGGCCCATCTTTTTTGAATCACCCTGTATAGCATATGATTACATAATGTATTCTAAAGTTGTAGATGAGTGGAAGTTTAAGTCAAAATTTGTCACCTAGGTAATTTTAGTTTTTGAAGTTAACGTACTTTATTCTGTACTTACACATATAGCATTTGATTACATAAAGTAGTCTAAAGTTGTAGATGAGTTGGAAATTTAAGTCAAAATGTGTACTTAGTCAACTAGGTAATTTAAGTTTTTGAAGTTAACGTACTTTATTCTGTACTTACATATATAGCAAATGATTACATAAAGTATTCTAAAGTTGTAGATGAGTTGGAAATTTAAGTCAAAATGTGTACTTAGTCAACTAGGTAATTTAAGTTTTTGAAGTTAACGTACTTGCATATATATCATTTGATTACATAAAGTAGTCTAAAGTTGTAGAAGAGTTGGAAATTTGGAACATAAGTTTGTATTCAGCCACCTAGTTAATTTTTATTTTTTCAACTTTCAAACAAATTACTTTAACTGCTGTAATAATAGCTAAAATTAAAATATTTAAAAACACAATATAAAGTAAATTGGTTACCAAATTAATCGGTTTCAGAAGCAAATAATAGTATTTTTTTTGCAAGATATTTTTTAGAAACCACACAAACAAAAGCATATAGGTGTCTATCGGGCGCAGGCTTTTTATTTGCTGGAGTTGTTGCTTTGACTATAATATATTCTGAAGACGACTACTTTTTGCCTCCAAAACAAATTGATACCTTTTCTATTTTTATTAATACTTTATTTTCAACGTACATTTTACTTTATAGATAATCTAAATAATAATAATATAGATAATCTAATCTAAATTTTTTAACTATACCATTTATAAAATAAAAGGGATATTTATCTAAATTGCTGGTAAATTTTAGATTGTTAAGATGTACAGCATGGAATTTTTTATCAGATAATCTATAAATTCTAAAAAGCTGATTAAGTTATAATATTTCTAAACTATAGAATCGAGTTCCAGGAATTAAATGGTAATATTTTATTAATGTTAAAATTCAAATAGTCTTTTTTATCATATAAATTAGTAACAATTCTATTAGAAGGTTCAATAATAAGATTTAAATCCAAAGACATTAACATTTTTACTAATAGAAGCTTCATTAGGAATTAATTTCAAATTGTCTGGATAGAAATCTATATCTATGACACAATTTTCAGTAATCAGATCATCAACATATCTGTATAATGTATAATCTATTGATGTAAAAGATATATATATATATGTATATATATATATATATATATATGACATTTATACGTAAATCAAATGGTATAATTTTACAGAACGTAAATTTGTACCGTTCTCAAATTATTGAGCGCTTTTAATCGAAAATGGAGAAATGATAAAAATACACTGCTGACCATCCAAAATGCAACATCATGAAGGAAGCATCCAATAAGCATGAAATTTGCACCATACGTAGACCTCGATAGGAAATACAAATGATTAGAATTTTAGCTCATATGCAAATAATGTGCGCCAGTAGCGCCACCTACAAGCGCTATATAAGGGGAGAAGAGAAGGTTGTTTTTAAGTACAAGAATGCTGTTTTACTCCCGCAATCCCCCCCCCTCCATAATACGCCATGCTGGTACACTCAACAGCCACCGCTACATTTCTGAAGTTTTGGAGCCTATTTTCTTACCTTACCTTCAAGGCTTGCCTGCGGTAAAGTTTCAACAGGACAATGCGAGACCACACGTGGCACATGTCGTTCAGCATTCCTTCATTGCCCACCAAGTTCCACCCTCCCTTGGCCCGCCCGTTCTCCAGATCTGTTGCCCATTGAACACGTCTGGTCGATGATTGGCAAACGACTGACCCAGCAAACACCACCAGCTGCTACGACAGATGAAGTTTGGCAACGTGTGAAAGCAGTGTGGACTGACATACCCCAAGAACACATCCAAAGTCTCTTTCTTTCAATGCCGAGGCGTGTAGCAGCAGTTAGTGTCAGCCATGGCGGCTGCACAAAATACTGATTTCTTCGTGTTCCGCAAGTCGAACGGGGCTGTATTTTCAATCAATTCACCCTTGTACTTTATGTTCTTTGTCCAATAAATTTGGCTCTAATATATCTTGTCTTTCATGCTGTTGCATTTTGGAAGGCCAGCAGTATATTAAACTCTTTTAATCAGAAATGGAGAAATGAGAAGAATATTTAACGCCTTTAATCAAAATTGGAAAACTGATAAAAATATTGAATGCTTTTAATAAAAAATGAAGAGATAATAAAAAAATATATATCTGAATGCTTTGCAAATACTTTAAACCAAAAGCAAATAAATATTAGCTTTCAGGCGTAATCTCGAGTCAATTCAGAGATATTAAAAAAAGTCATTTTAAGTCATTAAATTATCTTTCAAGAACGATATATTTTAAGATAATAGATTTATTTATTTGTTGCAATTTAGTAACAATAATCGTATTGATGATTAGCTACACTGAATTTTAATAATGCTCTATTTTTACTTTCCCTACAATACATGGTAATGTATAGGGAAAGTATTGGAATCATGCCGAAAATCGCAACTCGAGTTTTCGACGGATCTACACGTTTTGAGACGTCTAGAATACGAAAAAACTATTTTCAGCGTGACGTCTGTTTGTGTGTCTGTCTCTGTGTCAGTCTGTGTGCCTGTCTGCGCAGATTTTGTATCCACTCTAACTAAAAAACTAATGGACCGAATTTCATAAAATTTGGTAGGTAAGTCACTTGTAAGCGAATCTGGTGCTGATTAGTTTTGGATACGATTCGGAATAAAAGAACCCGCCTGTTTTTGCGAAATGACCCGCAAAAGCTTCTATCCACTCTAGCTGAAAATCTAATGGACCAAATTTTACAAAATTTGGTAGATAAGTCGCGTATAAGTAACCCTACTGCTGATTAGATTTTGGTACAGTTCGAAAAAATAACCTTCCTTTTTTGCAAAATGGCCCGCAAAAATCTACAAAATCTAAAATAAAAAAACTACGTATGCTAGAATATATCCATTAAATGCTTGTTTTATACGTAAATTTTGACGAAAAAAAAAGAATAAGACCAACCCCAATACACTAGAATTAGCAGTTCTCGAGATATTTTCGTTTTTTCTTTTTTTCCCTACGCCACCTCTGAAAATGAGTCCAGTTACCAAATGAGAACGAAAATAGAATTAATAGTGAATTAAATTTAATTAAAATAAAGAGAATGTGTATATAAGCCTGCAGGGAAAGTCATATGCTGCCCACATCAGATTTTTTGTTATTGTGTCCGCCCACAAAATGAAAATTAGACGGCTATAGAGAAAGTAACGTGTTTAAAACATCAGAATACTTCACACCTCGGTATTCCGTAGTGGTGAAACGGAACATTCTAAAAATAACTCCATTTATTCATATACGGTTAACTGAATTTTTAAGAATTACATTTTTTATATACAACATAATCATATATATAGATAGCGGAATTGCGGAGTATAACTTTTTGCCGTTTAAAATATGGGTCTATTTTGCCCACAAAATGAACGCATATGTATAAAGTTTATTTCAAACGAATTGCATTATAACAGACCAATTCAAAACACATTATAAAACAATCCGATAGACACTATTATTTATGAGATATTATATATTTTATTATCTACCAGTATTATTTTTTAAAATCATATAAAATAAAATATATTAGCTTTCAGAAACTGAAAACATAAATATTTACTGCTCAAACTCAGACATTTAATTTCATATCCCTTTTTGTACCGGGAATTCTCTTGCATATTATTGTTGCCGAAGGCGCTGTTTGGAAGGATATCTAAAGAAATATTCATTTCAATTCGGCCTGAGGAAAATATCAATATTACGTATTTACATTTTCTTATGCATTATTTAATATGCAAAAATTATTTGTAAAGGGAAAAGAAAGGTGTATTCGCTGAGCAAACCTTGGAATTCAGATAATTTCAAATGTACATTTTGCATATATTTAATATTAAGAAGCATTACTTTACGTCTCTATACGCAGTCTGTTTCTCTATAAGTTTGTATTGGTAAAAACGACATATAGCTGTAGAATCGTATTAAATTTGCGGCAAAAGCTGCAGCAGAGTGGGAGAACCCGAAGCTGATTTGACAACACCGTTTATTGCCAGCCCTTTGAATGATTTTACTTCTCTCGCTTCAGAAAAGTATTGTTTTCGCGTGGGAAAATACTTTTTGGTCAAACTGAAAATCAATATATTTTCGAGTGTGTTTATTACGAAAAAATAATCTTTAGCAAACTGTACGTCTGTCGATCAGTGAGTAGGAAATTCCATGCAGTTATGTATTGTTCGAAACGACTGAACTGAATAAAACTGTATTGTACACAAGATATGGCTGCGGGGATGGAAATAATGGTGCAATTCTTTTCAAAATTGGCGTTAATCGCGTCCAAAGTGCACGACTGTAATTTTTATGTTATTGGAATATCTCCAACGATTACGATTTACAATATTGCCGACGATTACGATTTACAATATCTCCAACGATTACGATTTACAATATCTCCAATGATTACGATTTACAATATCGAAAATGATTGCGATTTACAATATATTTCCAACAATTACGATTTACAATATCTCCAAACTATTTAGTTGATCCAATATAAATGTTGCACAGATGCAGGCTGTTATATCTGTCTACACTATGTTGTTTCTTTTAATACGTCATTAATCACGTGTCATCCATATTGTGCTCATGCGTAATAATGGTGCAATTCTTTAGAGAATTGGCGTTAATCGCGTCCAAAGTGCACGACTGTAATTTTTATGTTATTGGAATATCTCCAACGATTACGATTTACAATATTTCCGACGATTACGATTTATAATATTTCTAACGATTACGATTTACAATATCTCCAATGATTATAATTTACAATATCTAAAACGATTACGATTTACAATATATTTCCAACAATTACGATTTACAATATATCCAAACTATTTAGTTCTTCCAATATAAATGTTGCACAGATCCAGGCTGTTATATCTGTCTACACTATGTCGTTTCTTTTAATACGTCATTAATCATGTGTCATCCACATTGTGCTCATGCGTAAAAATGGTGCAATTCTTTTGAGAATTGGCGTTAATCGCGTCCAAAATACACGACTGTAATTTTTAAGTTATTTCAATATCTCCAACGATTACGATTTACAATATTTCCGACGATTACGATTTACAATATCTCCAACGATTACGATTTACAATATCTCCAACGATTACGATTTACAATATCTCCAACGATTACGATTTACAATATCTCCAACGATTACGATTTCAATACTTCCGACGATTATGATTTACAATATGTCCAACGATTACGATGTACAATATCTCCGACGATTACGATTTACAATATTTCCGACGATTACGATTTACAATATCTCCAACGATTACGATGTACAATATCTCCAACGATTACGATTTACAATATCTCCAACGATTACGATTTACAATATCTCCAACGATTACGATTTACAATATCTCCAACGATTACGATTTACAATATCTCCAACGATTACGATTTACAATATCTCCAACGATTACGATTTCAATACTTCCGACGATTACGATTTACAATATGTCCAACGATTACGATGTACAATATCTCCGACGATTACGATTTACAATATTTCCGACGATTGCGATTTACAATATCTCCAACGATTACGATGTACAATATCTCCAACGATTACGATTTACATAATCTCCAACGATTACGATTTACAATATCTCCAACGATTACGATTTACAATATCCAAAGGTATATATTTACAATATATACCTTTGTAGTTAAATATAACTACAAACTTAATTAACCGCTTTATTTTAAAACTAAACAACTAACTGATATTACACTCAGAACAAAGGTAGGCTACTGCATTTATGTAAAACCAATGATATGGTTTTTTTTAATTTTATATATCGTGTGCTATGAGCATTTTGCCCTTTTATCGTACTACTCAATAAAAAAAAAAAGATAAACAATCTAAAACTAATACGGTATATCGAATTCAATTTTTTGATCCCATAGCAATGCTTTCCCTACACATAATAAAGTTAATTGAGTGACTTTTGAAAACACAGACGGAGAAAACACCCGTACAAGCAACCTTCCCTATGACGTAAATCTGCAGTTTCCAGATGCTGAAGTTCGGCAGAGGCTTTCCAGATTTGGCAATTTTTCGAAGGTTCAAGAAATACCTCGAAATAATCAGTGTTCTACGAGATATGAGAGATATCCAGAAGTTTCCATAGGGAAGCTATAAAAGGAGTAGTCATTACTCAGTTGGAGAGAAGTTGACGCGATACGAACTACATTGAACTGTGATATCCGTCAATATTTAGAGAATAGTAGCTGCTGTTTTGTGACATTAGTGCAGCATTTAAGTGCTGTTTTCCTGTATATTGTTCCTGTTTAAACTGTGCTTGTGAATACACGTGTTAGTAATCCAGAAATGTAGATTCATTCTTGTATCTTGAATGCACACCCATGATTTCAATGAACACGTCGTAACAAAACTATGCGTAGAAAGAAAAATAATTCAGAAGCCGCTGGATAAAAATATATTTTTACGATAAAATGCACTACTAAATGTGATGAAAACAAGCAGATGTATGCAGCATTTGTATTGCCGTTTAGTTTATTCTTCTACCGATAGAGTAAGCCAGAGAAAGATTTTGTTGCAAATGATAATGGACCAAGAAACGCAATAAGTTCTATTAATGTCTGCTTTCCGTCCTGCCGGTAATGTTTAGGCTATCAAATGAATGAGAAAACTGCCTAATACATAAAATGTATATAGTTTTTAATCTCTTATACCATGGTATAGAGAAAGTATTGGTTTCTTATAAATTCTCGAATTCGAGATTTTTGCTGAAAACACGTTTCAGACCGTCCGTCTACATTTTGGATACATTCAGGAATATATGTGTCTATTATTTTATGTATTGGAGAGGTATAGTACGATAACTTAAGAACAGATGCACGTTTCGCTGTGAAAGCTTATGAGTGGACTGAGATTATGAAGAAAACTAGAACTATATAGAAATTTTCAGTAAAATTGATTAGAACAGGAACTACTCGAAATGCCAGATATTAATGCTTAAATTACGCTATGGATATAAATGAAACTAAAACTGTATACAGGGTGTTCGAAAAAGATTGAAGCGCTCTTTAATTCTTTGCTTGTTGAAGATAAGTGTGCAATGTAAATAGCAAAAATGTTGAAAGTAAGGAAGGACATAGGACTACGTTAATGTCGTAGTCCTCCCATTACTACGTTAGTCCCATCATCCTCCCATTACAACGTTACCCACGTTAGTCCTCCCATTAATTTTCTAATAATTTTAGTTTTTTTAATAAACTTGTTGCATTAAAAATAAAACTTTTCTGATTGACCAAATTTGTCTAAGAGGGTCATACAAAAATTTAAAAAGTGTTAATTTTTGGAAATTAATGGGATGACTATTTCATTAACGTAATCTTATTTCCAATCTTACTTTCAACATTTTTTAGATTTACATTGCCCACTTATCTCCAACAAGTAAAGAATTAAAGCGCGTTGCAATCTTTTTGGGACACCCCCATATATTAAAGGGAAGCAAAGTAACTGCAAAAATACATGATAAAAAGTGGTTCCAAATGAATGTTCACTGAGAACAAACAACCTGATCGTTATTCTCTGTGAATGATGATGTATCGGATGGAAGATGATTGATCGGACGGAAGGTGGTTGATCTCTGATGATTGATCGTCCCTGATGATTGATCTTTAGGAATACTTGTCACTTCCAGCACCTTCATCTCTTTTGCTGTCCTTGACCAGTATAATACTGATACAGACAGTGTTCTTTACACTATAATTTATATTCTTGCATTCAAATTACCTGTGTGTTAAAATATAATAATTGTCTTTCTGTCCTGAGTATGCTGATTACTTATAATAAACATTTATTTTGTAATCATTGTTTATCGTAGTCCTTTACAGTTATCTTACTTTCTCATAAAAAATCTTCATAATTATTTTCATAATAATCGCTCAAAATTTCATGCAAAATTGCCCTTTTTGTTCTAAAGATATCGTGTCCACATACATACAATCAAATACACACACATACAGCAGTGGCAAAGGATTAATAGGTCTCAGTTCGAAACGTCTAAATTCATCAAAATCCGCTTTTCGGACTTTAAGAACCTGCTCTCTTAAATACATTAAATATTGTAGAGAAAGGGGAAAAAAACCCACAAAATATAAAGGCAATAAACTTAACGATTAAGCACTTCCTTAAATGTTCCGAAAAAGAAGCAGATGATGAACCGCGTCTGTATCGCCGTTTTGTTTATTTTTTGCGGGACTGAGTAAACCAGGGGAAGGGAAGTGAAGCCTCATTAGAGAAGGGGAAATAGGCCGTGAAACGAAATAAGGTCTATTAAGTGGCTGCACTTCCGTCCGATCCTTTTCTTAAGCGATCAAACGTTAAAAAAAGTTGATGTGTGTTCAGCAAGACACTTCCTCTACCAATTAACGAATTTCAATATTGTGACAAAACAATAACGCATAATATCTGTCATGCGGGTTTCTATTCGACTTTCTCATATATTCATATCAGTGGTGACTCGTGAAGTGACGCAGGATAAGCGCTGCTTCACTTAATGTTATCGGCTGAATGGGCTATTATTTGGCGAATTTTTCAGACTCGTATGGCTACTTTTACATAATATTTGACAACACTTGTTCCAGGAGCATGATGTGTTTTGATGATTTTTGTTGTCGAGGAGGAGAGAGAATTCCATCATTGAATCTCCTTCACCCATTCCTGAAGTTACGAACCGCCACTAATTCATATTTCGTTTATAATGGCCGGGGATAGCCCAATGGTTATAGAAAGAGAATCGCACAAGAAGGACCCCAGTTCGATCCTCACTGCCGTCCAAAACTACCCTCGTGACTACACGTAATATGAGCACGATAAATTTATAGGTGTGAAAGCCCTTCCAATAACTTTTGTGTCAGGGAAAGAGAGTATGGTCCCTGTGGTTACTATTATTCTACTATCTAAATTAATCAGAAAATTGATAATCAGGTTGGGCTGTTATCATTCTTCTATCTAAATTGGTAATCAGACATTAAACTTTCAATAAGTTCTCCCAGGGGTTGACAGGGCATTTCAAAATTCCATAAAGGAGATATAAAATAGGTGGCTCACTATTTAATATATTGGCTCCCTCTGAGTGCTGTGCACACTATCATTCGAATTCGGAACGCCACTGTTTGGGCGTGGCCACATTTTTGCATCGAATGTCCTTTTCCTGTCAACAATGCACAGCAAACATCTCAAAATGTCCTTGCCAAGTAAAAAAAAGTTCTGGGAAAGTTTTCCGGTCCATGTTGGAAGGGGGTGATATCACACCGTGGCCTCTAGCCTTTGGCTGCTGGTCCGTACACCTGGTGCCTATTGGCTTGCCCCATGCACTGGTTTCTGCTGGCTCCACTTCAATTGCTCGAGGCCAAGCTAGAGCGAGTAGTCTGTGGCTGTCAGCCCTTGCATCTGTTATAAATATATTTCTTGTAATATCTTCATTTTCCTGCAACACAGACCGTCTGATCTACCCGAAGGTATAAGGTATCTGTTTGGACGGTCGGGAAGTGCCTCTCAATTTAGAATGGAACCCAATGGGGGTGGTATCCACATAGACCGTAGTCTCTTTCCCCTACCAGTAACTTCTCGGAAGGACTTACGGATCCACAAATTTAACGTGGCAATTCCAAAACCTCAAATTAATCGCAATACCACAACTTTTGGCAGTCATGTACCTACATAATTGAATTTTGGCTAGACGGCTAATTTCTATGTAGTTTATGAGCTATTCTACTGTATATCCACTACTGACTTCAGTAGTGAATATAAAGAAGTAGAAACATTTTCTTCTGTATGAGCGCGTCTCTGCGTTTCTCTGTCTAGTAAAAACTACAGCATCTAAAATTTTCACATTTAGTATATGTGTAGAGAAATGGTAATGAAATACGGTGAAATAAACTGTTTTTCGATTTGAAACAGCTCGCAAAGCAAGATCAACGAGCGCCTGCGAGTAAGAGATGAAGCCTCCAGACTCGCGACGCGAGTTACGGAGGTTGGCGATAGGGTAGTTAGCGCCGTTAAAGACATAGGGTGGAGCCCCCCCATGTCTTTAAAAACTAAAGGATAAATTTGATTTAGAATTTCAAAAATTGAAAACAAATAAATGGTACTGGATGTTGAAGTACAATTTGTTACTGCGAGACCAGAAATAGATCTCACATTTTATGAGACACTTTTATGTAGAAATTTATTAGGCCAAAACGGCGAACAAAGCGTGCAGACTGGCTGGAACCGAAGTTTATCACTCCGTGAACCTAGAGGTCAGAAAACCATAAATTTAGGGGGCCGTGACAGAGCAGCTGGCCTGGGCCTTACGAAATGTGGAATGGTGCCATTGGGTAAAGGAGTAACCAATAAGCGCCAAAAAGAAGTAAAGGCGGAGTTACACCCCCCCCCCCCCCCACACACACACACACTGAGGGAATCACAGCCTGTGACCAGAGCATCAAGCAGACAACTATTGAATTTTGACTTAGAAGCATGCCAGCAGAAACGATCAAGATGTTGACTTAAGAGCAGACTAGATAAGAATGAAAAACCTAACAGACTTGTAGAGTGCCCGTAGAGGTTCCAAAATAATGGAGATATATCGATGTGTGAGTGCAATCAGAGTACGAGGAGGAGCCACACACCAAAGAGTTAAGGCCAGTACTGAGAACTGATACAAGCATTTGAGATACGATCAAAGCCCAAGACGAATTGGAAGGTATGTGCTCAACAATAATCACAGGTCCTAGACACGATAGTAATTTTATAATTCTGGTCGCATATGTCCCCTCCGCTGCAATAAGTAATGGAAATAAATGTTGTTAATAAATGTTTCATTGTTTAAGTTAAAATGGTGTGATCAATTTAGCATTTTATTCATTAATTATTCCTTTACAGAACTCACACGAGAAAGGTAAAATAATTGGAGGGTTTATAGCGGCACAATGAGCAATGTGCGATTAAATAAATAATTCCACTATATGAGAGTTAACAGCCAGGTCATCTTAAATGAACTTAATATTCAAAAGTATAACTTCAGATTTCTTTCAAACAGTTACATAACCATGTTGATATATCATTTTGTTTTTGGCACGTGGCGAAAATAATAAAAATGTGCAATAAATGAAACAAATTATTTTGAAATATTTTTCAACCTTCCGATCGCGGTTAAATCCTATAGAGCAGCGGGAAAGTTTTGTGCTTTAAAAGGTATTTTAGTCACGGACCAGGTTTTCGTAATTTTATCCAGAAAAGCAAACAATAAATCAATCTCAAAATGGGGGCTTAAAATTTCGCACGTAGTAATACCTCATTTTCAATTTAATAGTGAACTTACTTATTTTTTCAAATCACAAAATTGGAGTGAGAATTATAAATTTTATTGTCCCCTTTCATTTGATAGGCTATATAGTCAGGTCCTTATTTTACCATTTGCAAAGCAGGCATATTCCTGGGTTCGATGTTATTTAAAGATCAATTTTATATACCTCATCAGCATTTTTCGTATTTTTTTAAAAATAAGATTCATTACTCTTTACAGCCACTTTTGGACGTCGCAAATATTCTTCTGAACTGAAAAGAATATAGAAATTTAAATGAGTTTTGAATATTTCAGAGATCTATTGGAAATTAGACTAATTAAAAATCCCCATAATTAAGCTCAATTATAAAGAAATAATTTTTCAGAAAATATCGAGAAAATTTTATTGTAAAAGCTGGGCCAACATGAATCAATACTTTATTTCGCCACGCCCATTTTTTAGTTCGAAATTCTCTTGGTGTATTAAAATAGATTTTATTTCCAGTAAATTTGAAAGAGGGGTACCTGTGTGAAATTTTAATCAGATTATTTAATTCAGAATCACTTTTTCAGAAAGTAAAAATGTGACTAGGGATAATTTTAAAAGTTCAAATAAAATTTTGCTGTGCATTTCATATTGTCAAAAATTCTGCCATATCAAGTCTAAATTAACGTTTTATTTTATTTATGCTCCGAAGAATCATAGGTTAATTTTATTTAACTACAGTCATTTGGGCATCTATCATTTAGCACTCATGTGTACAGCTCTAAATACAGCATTCTATTGCTCCATGGAACATGGAATTGCAATACTATATAAAATGATATACTTATGGGACTGTAAATAAGCACCGATAATATTTTAATGCTATAGTTTATATAAGAAATATTTTCGTTAATTTGTTGATTTCACCACAGACAACTGTCACTCAAGAACGCTGCACTGAACAGAGGTTGCAGCCAGTTACAAAAATTTGATGTGGGCAACACATGACTTACCTTATATAATACAATGAGTTTACTACTTTTTCAGTAAAAAATAGGTTTTTCTAATAGTAAATACTTATATCATTTCCAAGATATTAAATTTTCGACGATTAGTCGCCATTTTCATTGATTTAGCGTCAGTTTTATCCATTTGGCAAGATTTTCGCTTGTTTGGCAAAATTTTTTAAAAAGTCGCCAAGTTGGCGACATGCCGCCAAATTCGTCGGCAAAATCTCGCCAAGCGTTATGGCCGGAGAAATAAGTTATTTTTACATCGGATAAATGACTATTGGCGTTCAAATACAAAAGTATTACTCAAAGTATATTTTCTCATGAACGGAACGAGCTAGATCCACGAAAATGATATCACCCAATTTATCGCATGATATTACATATGAAAAGTGAACATGTTTCTCAAGTTAATATTCTTTTTAAATTTTATATGACTCTTTGATATCTTTTTTTTTTAAATGTGCAATATCTCGAGAACGGTTCATGTGAGCATTCTAAAATTTATGTCAATCGCTTTCTAATGAAAAATTACATAAGAAATGTCTATTTGCGTAATTTTATTAGAGGTTTTGATTTTTTGACGATTTTTTCAAAATTTCACTCGAAAATTTAGGGGGGTACTGAACTTTCGATTGCGTATAAAAACAATAGGCTTCCAGTGTTTACAGATTTTGATTTTTGTACCAAATTTCGTTCGAATCGGTCCATTCGTTCGTCAGTTATCGTCTCCATAGTCTCACTGACACACACACACACGCATACTTTCACACACACACACACACATACAGACATCACTTCAAAAATGTTTGATTCGTGATCAGGGATGCTTGAAATGTGCTCTCCCATCGAAAATTCGAATTCGAATTTTCGACCCCGTCACAATACTTTCCTTATACATTATGTATATAAGGAAAGTCATAAACAGTAAAATCATACTTACATGACGTAATTAAGTTCAATTAAGTAAAAATGCAACAGCTGTTTGTAGGATACGTTAGAAAGCTTTTTCTTTTTTTTCATTTGCGACGACGCGCATTATATTTTCTTTTTGTGTGTGTGTATGTGAGTGTTTGTTGTTTACGAGAATACTCTTTTTGTATATGTTTCTCGCGAGCCTCTAACTGACACAGAAAGGTGACTACTGATATAAAGCTCTATTCATACCCGTTTCTGAGAAATATATGTTTCACGGAAAATTAACTGTAAACATATATAGATGGCAAATTTGGTACATCTTTAGTATGCGGGATTTTCAATTGGTTAGATTTTTGGTGGGATAAATGACGAGAATTTTTATGCGATTAATAGCGCTATAGCCTTTGTATCTATTTATATGGCAATCCCTTGTTTGTGAACTGCGCCGTGTCGTAAGAGCAAAGAATATGCATGTAAGAGTGCGTATTTGGTTTTAATTTGAAACCGTTAATTTCAACTGCGTTCTTCCTAGAGTGAATATTTAAATTTTGCGATTTTCATGTTACATCCGCGCAGCGGACGTAAGCCTGTACTCCATTAGCCTGGAAACACCTGTTGCACTAAGAGCCGTTGCTACGTGCGACTTCCAACAGCCAGTGGGGTCGGATTCTGTGATATTTTTTTAGCTGGCGTAAGTCCATTTTTGAATTGCTAAGGACCAACTGTTGTACAAGCAATTGTTTCCACATTATGACCTTCGACAGAGAACAACCATTCCTATGTAAATTTTGAGTTTCTACATAATTTTAGCCATATTTGTAGTTTTGACTTGTGCTATCTTCCTCTTTTGTATGATATTTACGATTATCTATGCATTTTTAAATTGTACTTATATAGTTTTCAAATATTTACACTCTAAGCCTAATATGGCGTTCGTAATCACTTTTCAAACAACGTCTTCCTTGGCGGCATTTTTGCTTGCCTAAAAATGGGGGATTATGCCAAGATTCTGTATATTAAAGCCGTTCCGCAAATTTCCTTGCCACTAAAAATTGTGCATCTTTTTAAAATTTCATACTAATTTCTTTTAAAACAATTCAAAAAATATCATTAGCAGATTTTAACAACAACTTAAGAGTCGTATATAAACTGAATAATATATATTGTGAGTTTTATAAGGAATTATAACTATTTTTCATAGGAAATAATGCTATTAAAATTTTAAAAATCGAATATTTCGAGTTCTAATAAAGAGAATGACTGCAAATTCTATATTTTTCTTGTTTCTCCAATAATGCATCTACACTTAGAATGTCATAGTCTTGGGGCATGCATTTTTGAGTTATTGCCCTTACACCTTACATACACACGCACGCATAGAAATAATGCTGTCAAAATCTTAAAATTCGAATACTTCGAGTTCTAATAAAGAGAATGATTAAAATTTCTATATTTTTCTAGTTTCTCCAAAAATGTATCTTCACTTAAAATGCCATAGCCTTAGGGACATTCATTTTTTAATTTTTGCCTCTACTACGCCTCACTGACATGCGAACATACACACACGTAGATGGATGTATTTCAAGATGGATACACAGTGGTTATGGAGGTTTAAATTGCGTTTATCTATCAAAAATTTCGAATTCAAAAAATCTATATCATAGTATGTGAAAGTAATTATATATTTTCTAACTTGATATTGGTGAAAATTATTAGGTTCTTTATTTGTATCGATTAATATAATTCTAACAATATTTACGGAAATCGTTTGATTTTTATACAAAAATCGCACACTCTGTTGAAAAATTAATGTTTTTATATCTCGTGAACGTCCATGATAGATCATAAAGAACGGTGTCTATTTATGGTTAAAAGTTCTTCAAAATCCCTATTCATTTAAGAACATTGAACATATTTATTTTTTTCTGACTCTTTCTATTTTAGATGAAAATCATACGATATCTTAAGAACGGAGCAATCCAAAGTTCTGCAGATGATGCCAAATACAAATGAAATGAAATTTTTTATGGGTGCATATATATACTTTTTTGTGTAAAAGAGTGCATATATGTATAGTATTTCTTTAACGTTATTTGTATTTTTTAAAAATTGCGGGAATATACATGCTTGAGAAAGATGTTTGGAACATAGCTTGGTATGTTTATTTTATTACCATACAGAGTTATACACAGGGATGATATTGGAATGGGATCGAAAATTTGTAGTTTGAGTTTGCGAAGGATTTATACAGGGTTATCAGGAAAGAATCATCCGATTACAAAATTTAATATTTTCCATAATTACAATTAGAAAATTATAATTAATATATCATTGTAAAGGAAAAATGTTAAATTTTTAGTTTGTAACATTTTCAACGCATTTGTGATGCTTTACAAACAGTTAATAGTGAAATATTACAACGTGTTTGGCAAGAAATGGGATATCGCAATGATATTATACGGGTGACTAAAGGAAGTCATATCGAACACTTGTAAAAATTGAGAAAATATTAAATTTTTGTAAATTTTCGTAAATTTTTTCTTTACAATGACATATTAATTATAATTTTCTATTTGTAATTATGGAAAATATTGAATTTTTGTAAATTTCTCCTTTACAACGGCATATTAATTATAATTTTCTGTTTGTAATTATGGAAATATTAAATTTTTGTAAATTTTTCTTTTACAATGGCATATTAATTATAATTTTCTGTTTGTAATTATGGAAAATATTAAATTTTGTAATCGGATGATTCTTTCCTGGTAACCCTGTAGACCTTAATAACTCTAGAATTTGATTCCACTACATTGCGCCTGTTGTAAATATTGTAACAAAAAACTCTTCTAAAACGAGGTTAAGAATAAGGGGTACGTTAAATATACGTGCAAATGTGCATCTATGTACCCATTCTGGCTTAAAGCTGTATGACTCAATTTCATCATATTTGGCAGCTAACTAAATCAAGAATTACCTTGGTTCTGATTCGAATTTGGTATAAAAGGAGAAAAATAAAACTTGATCCTTTCCCTAAATTATCCGAAAAATAACATCAAGAACTAATATGAAAGAATTAACCTGCTAAAGTGATTAAATTTGTAAAAGTCTCACTATCCTAACTGAGGATCGATCTGCTAATAATAGAACTGGCCGCCTGATTCTGTTAAGATTGAGCTACTGGAACAAATTTTCAAGTTCTTATCGAAGAGGAGCATATAATCACACCCTCTGTAGTTTATTGACGTGCAACTGGTGATCGGAATTTTCACCTTCGTATTCTCTGCTTCTTTATCCAGGCCAGTTTCTCGTGTGGTCGTGATGTTGAAACTGCCGCTGTAATCCACAAGTTCTATTAAAATTCGTAATTAGGTCTTTTTCTGACCCCTCCCCCCAACACACACATCATCATTGCATCTAACCTGAAATGTTAATTCTTCCTGACGCCGTTGTAAATGTATTGCTGTGCCAGACAAATATCGAATTGTCGACCTTTGAACTGGCCAGCCGATGCTCTAACCATTGACCTACTGGGGCAAGGTTCCAACTTTTTCTGGTCAAAGGGGATCCTATAGATTAAATACTTATATTCTACGCACATTTTGATAGCGAGATAACGAAGAAAATAAAATCACTATTACTTAAGGAAAATAATTTCCTGAAAATTTTCAGGTTCTTCTAAATTTTAGCATCGTAACTTAAGTAGAAATGTCTAATGTGAGCAGCACATGACTGTCCCTGCAGATTCAAATTCATTTTGTAATTTTTTATTTCACTATGCTTTAAATTGGGTTTAATTGCAGAAAATAACATAGATGATTTTTTGATATTATATCGAATTCGTTTTTTTATTGCATCTTCGTTTCGTTTGTCAACTTAATTCACTTTAAATTCTTCAGGTCCTTAAAATTCTAAAAAACTACAATGTATCGAGAACGGTTTATCCTGAAATCATGGGGTCAGATTTATTCCCTTAGTTGTCAAATTTTACATGTAGAACAAGTACTTAATTAATATGTTTCATGAATTTTAGTCATTTCTTTCAGAGGTCCACTCTCTTGCACATGTAGTATTTTATTTTAGATCGAATATAGCAGATTTGCGGGTCATTGCGCAAAAAAATGGAAGATTCTTTTTTCCCGAATTGTATCAAAATCTAACCAGCATCACAGTATCCTACGAGCGACTCATCTACCAAATTTTGTGTAATTTCATCAATTAATATTGCGTAATTTGATTAATTAATTTTTTGTCATCTAGAGTAGACACATATAATTTCTGCAGGCCATTTCGCAATGAAAGCAAGTACATTTATCCCGAATCGTACCAAAATCTAATCAGCACCAGGGTCGCCCAGAAGTGACTAATCTACTAAATTTCATGAAATTTGATTTAGTCGATTAGTTGAGTTAGAGTGAATATATACAATTTTTGCGAGTCATATCGTAAAAATATGCAGATTGATCTTTAACGACTCGTATCAAAATCTAATCTGCACCAGTGTCGCCCAGAAGTGACTTATCTACCAAATTTTATGACATTTAGTCGATTAGTTGAGTTAGAGTGAATATATATAATTTTTGCGGGCCATTTCGTAAAAGAATGCAGATTGTTCTTTATCGAATCATATCAAAATCTAATCAGCAACAGGGTCGCCCAGAAGTGACTTAGCTACCAAATTTTATGAAATTTAGTCGATTAGTTGAGTTAAAGTGGATATATACAATTTTTGCGAGCCATTTCGTAAAAGAATGCAGATTGTTCTTTATCGAATCATATCAAAATCTAATCAGCAACAGTGTCGCCCAGAAGTGACTTAGCTACCAAATTTTATGAAATTTAGTCGATTAGTTGAGTTAAAGTGGATATATACAATTTTTGCGAGCCATTTCGTAAAAGAATGCAGATTGTTCTTTATCGAATCATATCAAAATCTAATCAGCACCAGTGTCGCCCAGAAGTGACTTAGCTACCAAATTTTATGAAATTTAGTCGATTAGTTGAGTTAAAGTGGATATATACAATTTTTGCAAGCCATTTCGTAAAAGAATGCAGATTGTTCTTTATCGAATCATATCAAAATCTAATCAGCAACAGTGTCGCCCAGAAGTGACTTAGCTACCAAATTTTATAAAATTTAGTCGATTAGTTGAGTTAGAATGAATATACAAATTTTGCGAGCCATTTCGTAAAGGAATGCAGATTGTTATTTATCGAATCATATCAAAATCTAATCAGCACCAGTGTCGCCCAGAAGTGACTTAGCTACCAAATTTTATGAAATTTAGTCGATTAGTTGAGTTAAAGTGGATATATACAATTTTTGCGAGCCATTTCGTAAAAGAATGCAGATTGCTCTTTATCGAATCATATCAAAATCTAATCAGCAACAGTGTCGCCCAGAAGTGACTTAGCTACCAAATTTTATGAAATTTAGTCGATTAGTTGAGTTAAAGTGGATATATACAATTTTTGCAAGCCATTTCGTAAAAGAATGCAGATTGTTCTTTATCGAATCATATCAAAATCTAATCAGCAACAGTGTCGCCCAGAAGTGACTTAGCTACCAAATTTTATAAAATTTAGTCGATTAGTTGAGTTAGAATGAATATACAAATTTTGCGAGCCATTTCGTAAAAGAATGCAGATTGTTATTTATCGAATCATATCAAAATCTAATCAGCACCAGTGTCGCCCAGAAGTGCCTTAGCTACCAAATTTTATGAAATTTAGTCGATTAGTTGAGTTAAAGTGGATATATACAATTTTTGCGAGCCATTTCGTAAAAGAATGCAGATTGTTCTTTATCGAATCATATCAAAATCTAATCAGCAACAGTGTCGCCCAGAAGTGACTTATCTACCAAATTTTATGAAATTCGGGTCCATTAGTTTTCGGGTTAGAGCAGATACATACATTTCACAGACAGACACACAGACGTTACGCTAAAAGTAGTTTTTTCGTATTCTAGAGGTCTCGAAACGTGCAGATCCGTCGAAAACTCGAGTTGTGATTTTCGGCACGATTCCAATACTTTCCCTATACATTACCATGTATTGCAGGGAAAGTAAAAATGCGCCAAGTTGACTTTTTATAGATGAACATTTAATGCAATTTTGAATAAATATATATTGCATTTTTTAATAAATATCTATTTTGAATATCTATTTCTGCCATGCAACTGTTACAGTGATAAAAGAGAAAAAATGTTAACTTGTTTGTGGAAAAAGTCGTATGTTATCCATCTCAGTTTTTTTTTTATCCGCACAGGTATTTTATACAAGTATTTTAATGGACCTTCAGTCGCTGGTGGGGGATTCAAGGAAAGAACCAAATGTAAAGGCTCATTGAAGCAGAAGGGTGATGAACCGAAGAAAAGGGAAAAGGTCCATTAGTAGACTGCACTTCCACCAGTTCTTTTCTACGTGAAGCCAAATGGTTGAAAAAACACAAACAGCTTAACTTTAGTACATTTATTGAATGTATCTTGGTAGGATTTCAAATTTAATGGAAACTCCGGGATATAATATAATTTAAATCGAAAAAAATATTATGTGGATAACAGACTTTTAGTAAACACCGTAATGAATTATTTTGTAATACTTATAAAACATTTATTTTCTCTTGTTTTTATTACCACGTTAAAATGCTTTTATCGTAAAACTAAAATTCAGAGATTTGGCGACTTTATTGCCCAGATAAAACTACTTTATACATCTGTGCGAAATCCAAACATTTTTGTTTAGTTAATGCTGCGTAAAATATGTTAAATTTGGCAAAAATTTGGCACAGAAACACAAAAATATTATAAAATGTTGTCTTTTTCAGTGAACAGGACATGCTAACTTCACAAGAAGAGCGTATGTAAATAAATGTTTCACAGATTACATATGAAAAGCCGATTTATATTTGGATACTAAATATTATCTTTTGAATTTTATGTAAGTTTTTGATAAATTTATTCGGACGTCATGCAGAACTTGAGAACTTGGGTTTTGTAGTCGTGCTATTTCTTTGCATTGTATCTCTCGCCATATTCATGGACTATCGTTGTGCGTAGTGAAATAAGTCAGAACAGGACAAGCGGAACTAAGAATCAGCGTAGATAGTTCAAAACCGGACTCATATCCCTCAGTACAATTGTACCTAAACAAACTCAGGTTTGTAGAATAGGACTTGATATTACTTGCCTGATTCTTATCGGACGGTAGTTGTGCTATTTATTTACATTGCATCGCTCGCTTTATTCATAGACTATCGTCGTGCATTGTGAAAAGGATCAGGACAGGATAAGTGGAACTAAGAATCAGCGTGGATAGCGCCGAACCGAACTCATTTAGCTGAGGACACTTGTCCCTAAACAAACTCTGGTTTGTAGAATAGTAACCGGACAGGGCGCCTGCCTGATCATTATCGAACTGAAGTCACGTTATTTCTTCACTTGGTATCGCTCACCGTATTCATAAACTATCGTCGGGCATGGTGAAGCCGTCACCACTGGAGACAGTTATATCCCGTAAAGTAGAGCCGGAACACCACCATACAATCTAAAGCTTAACTCGATCCAAGTCATAACATGAGTCTTAATAACCACATATCTGTCAAAACTACAACAACAGGGCCGGAACACCACCAGGCAATCTAGAGCTTTACTCGATCCAAGTCATAACAGGAAGCTCAATAACCATATATCTATCAAAACAAACTGCAACTACAGGGGCAGAACACCACCAGACAATCTAGAGCTTTACTCGATCCAAGTCATAACAGTAGGCTCAATAACTACATATCTATCAAAACTACAACTACATGGCCGGAACACCACCAGACAATCTAGAGCTTTACTCGATCCAAGTCATAACATGAGGCTCAATAACCACATATCTATCAAAACTACATCTACAAATGAGCTAGCATCAAGATGAAAATAAATCTCAAACACTTCCACGCACCCATAGCTGAAACTCATAGCCATAAACAAGCCACGGCAAGCTCATAGATAAAACAAGGGCAAGGGCGAAGCAAGCTAATTTCGAAGATGTTAAATGAATCTTAACGAAATCTCGCAACTATATATTTTCAACGAGTACGTTCAATCATCACGCAATATTCCACGTATTTAATTCTTTTAATTATAAAATAATTAAAATCTTAAATAGCCTTGTGATACTTAGCATCAATCACCGTGCGGCACAATGAAAGGAACTAATTAATTCATTAAATTTGGTATAAACGAGAATAGCAACTTGATCAGTAACAAGGTGTCTTGTCCAACTAACTCAATGATTACAACATGAACTGACCATTTCGAAGATCCATAGTATCATCCACGGCTGTAATAGTAAAACTGTTACAAAAATAAATATCTGATAATATGTAACGGCTGTTTAAATTTCCAGAACGGCTCAGCATTATTTACATAATATTTTCATTGTTAAGATTAGTTGGGAGCAGGTTTGCGGATAAAATCAGTTTAGTCATTGTATTGCATTCATTTTAATTCAGTATTGTCTCAATTCAAATTATTTTAGGCATTGTGTTGTATTCATCTTAATTCAGTATTATCTCATGCAACGTCGATCATTTCTGCTGGTCTAAAATAAATAGCAAAGTATTGTTTAAGCATATAAATACAACAAAGGTTTTCTACTTCAGTAAAACGATCGGAACAAAAAATCCTCTCTTTTACTCATGTTAGCAAATACAATACCGTTCCCAGCGCAGAAAACCATGTGAATTCGATTTTAAAGGCATAGAATTTCTTTCTATGCTTTGGAATTGTATCTTTCCAGGGCCAGAAAAGGAAGTATCAAAGGGTTCCGGTAAGAAAAAAGAATTTTGGGGGTATAAAAAGCAGCTTAGATGTCTTTAAACGCTTGTGGAGATTTTAGCTTGCAGGAAAAGGAATTTTAGGTTTGAATAAAAATAAATTTTAACATTGAAAGAAAAGCGTTGTATTTGCTAGTTCTGTTAAGCCATATATATAAAGTTATTGTTTAAAGAAGTAATTTTCTGGGGTTGCTAAGATATTAATAAAATATACATGCATAGTTAAACATTATTATGAAAAATATTTTGACATATAAGCTAATTTAATGGTATTTTTCACATTACCAAGAAACGATAAAACAGTATTTTTCAGAATAAAATATCCAAAACTTGGTTTCAAAGTAAAGAAAATACAACCTCTATGGATGAAAATCTTGTAAATAAAACAATGCTTTGAGAAATTTATTTGAAAGTCGCTACAGTTAGTTCTATTTCACCGGTTTTTATTTAAGATATAAGGAACGTGAAGTATATGTACTTTTGAATATTTTTTATTAATGTATGCAAATAATTTCTAGAAGTAGTAAGTTCGCAAAATTGGATATACAGTATATGGTTAGAAAAATAAATTGGAAAGCAAATTAAATTTGAATATCCAGAAATAATTTTTATTGCTTGAACTATAATTTATATTACACTGATAAATATTTTTTGCACATGTTTCTAATATATAATGAAATTCCAGTTTTCATCCATTTTCAACCAATTGAAATGAAGTAAACCCTGGAGGCTACACTGCTGTGCATAAATATTATCAGATGTTACTAATGTTTTATTATCGGATGTAATTGCTGTTTTATTATATCTGGCAGTTATTTACTGATCTTGTAAGATAGTTATTGAGCTTTTCGCTGTATATTGTTCCTGCTTACGTTTACAAGAGCTTTTATATAAGTATTTGTGATCCAGAAATTTTCCAGAAATTTGGACTCAATCTAGTACCTCAAGAATACACTCACGATTTCAGAGGATACCTTGTAACAATACTATAAGTATGAAACTAAAATTGTAACAATTATAAGTTGTAATTTTAGTATTTCTATAATTGTAAAATTATAGCAATACTACGCTGTAACAATAAGAAGTATAAACTCACTAAAAGGCGTAAAAGCTTATTTACAAACCTGATTACTTTCGAGCTTTAAACGTCTTTCATCGCAAGCATATGGCAGGAGAAAGGACTAATTAGGCATTTTATACCCAGCCAAACCGCGAACAAATTTGCATATCACTCACGGTCGAATCTAGATACTCGAATATCATTCATGGTCGAATGTAGATACTCGAATATCATTCATGGTTAAATCTAGATACTCGAATATCATTCATGGTCGAATGTAGATACTCGAATATCATTCATGGTCGAATCTAGATACTCGAATATCATTCATGGTCGATGTAGATACTCGAATATCATTCACGGTCGAATCTAGATACTCGAATATCATTCATTGTCGAATGTAGATACTCGAATATCATTCATGGTCGAATCTAGATACTCGATTATCATTCATGGTCGAATGTAGATACTCGAATATCATTCATGGTCGAATCTAGATACTCGAATATCATTCATGGTCGAATCTAGATAGAGTGTGTCGAAGGTCCAGACCACACGACTGACCCAAAGGTATACAGCAGCAAAATGTGTGGCCGGTAGATAGAGTGTGGAAACTCCAGGCCGTCCGACTCATCCAGAGGACTTGAGCAACTATTTGGACGACCGGGAAGCGGTTGATAGAGTGTTGTTGTTGTTGTTGAAACCCAGACCGTCCGACCTACCAGAAAGGTGTAAGGTAACTGTTTGGACGGTCGGGAAGTGCCACCTAATTTTGACCGGAACCCAGTGGGGGAGACATCCACAGGGACCGTACCCTCCTTCCCCTACCACCAACCTCTCGGAAGGTAGATAGAGTGTCGAAAGCCCAGGCCATCCGACTCGTCCGAAGACTTAGAGTTCTTTTAAGGGTGGTCTTCTATGTTACCTTGGCGCTGCTAAACTGTGTGGAAAAATACAAACACGTTAACAATTGTTTTATAGATGATCAATTAATTTAACCTGACGGTAAAGTTGTTCGAGCTCCATAGAAAAAGCTCAAGTCCCAAACGGGATTCGAACCACGATCTTCAAACTGTCAATATGACACTCTGTCCATTGAGCTGCTAAGACGAAAGGATTATTTCTTATATGTACGTGGAAACTGCAAGCCCTCTTACTCCATTACTTAAAGGTAACTTTCAGGAACTTGGGAGGGAAAATATCGGCAATATACCAAGCCTAAATTTCAATATGGATATAACATAATCACTGGTAGGAATTTTGTAAATCGATAGCAATTCTAAATTGGTAATTTAAAACCCCACAGATGTAAAAATAGTATCCACGCGTGATATTTTCAAATGAAACTTTAATCAAATTTAAAATGAGCGAATATTTTCTGAAAAATATAGCTTGTATATCTATTTTTAATTTGGGGAAGGGTGGGGGTGTACTTGGTGCGAAATAAAAAGACAGAAAACATCCAGTATTAAATGAAAAATGCAAAAGGATCTAGTGCCAGGAATCGAAAAATCGATAAGGTTGCAGTTATAGTTTTTTTTCCCTGCTTTAAATTTTCACTTGAGTCAGAGGAATTAATTTAAAATAGTTCGAAAATTCTATATTAAGGCAAAGTAGAATATGTGGAATTGTTAAAGGTTTCAGGAATATACTTAATGAGAAAGTTCTGTAAAATTATTGGGTAAATTTGTGTTATTAAAATACTAAAACACACACACACACATATATATATATACATATATATATATATAATTAAAATAAATGTAATAAGACTAATTTAAAACATGAATAGTGGCTGGTTCCCTGGTTCTATAACATCAAGGCCTGGTTCTATAACATCAAGGAGGTTAATAATATAAAAGATGATTTGAAATAAGATATCTAACAGAAGGAAACCAATGATATCATAGAATTACCATAAATAGAATTTAAATTGATCTTTCTTTTAAACTATAAGGTAATATAATTAGTAATACATGTTAATACATTAATATTCAAGGGTGATATACACAAACTAAGCACGAGCATCAAAGGATTTTCAAAAACTGGAGGCTCAAAACATTAAAATGACAACAAAAAACACATTGCAAAGATAAGATGCAAATTGAATATATGAAATTGGATGGAACCTCTGTAGATGCAACTTTTCAAGGATCTTTACATCTATAGAGGTTCCAAATGTGTTTCTCATAGCGACACAGCCCCGTGACTGAAACACAGCTAAAAGGTCCGACACATTACCAGACATATATATATATATATATATATATACATGGTGTCCCGAAAAAGACTAATGAACTTTAAAAATTAATATCTCGGGCACGGTTACAGATGAAAGGGTGAAATAAAGTGTATGTCTACTGGACAGCCGGTCAAATTCACATACTATGGTTTTGGTTTCAACCGATGGCATTTGAGCACAATGAAAATCCTTTTTTCCAACGAATCCATCTCGTTCACTGCACAAAATATCTTTTCATGTTTCAACAGCCGGACACAAAGAAGACTAAATGAACGGTAGAACACACCACAATATAAAGGCAACTGAAACGACGCCTGCAGCGTCATCTATTGGCAAAAATTTGAAGTAGTTTTTGAAAACCACTGTGTGTAAATCTTACTGCCTGCCCAATAAACATACACCTTATTTCAGCCATTTATCTGTAACCGATATATATATATATATATATATATATATATATATATATATATATATATATATATATATATATATGTATGCTTATTTATTTATTTGTAGTAGTTTAATTTGTAGCTTTTGTGTATAGCTTTATATGTATAGGTCTTTAAATATGCATACGAATTGATATAACCTTTTTACTTTCCTTATATACAACAATGTATAAGGAAAGTATTGTGATGGGGTCGAAAATTCGAATTCGAATTTTCTTTTGTGTATAGCTTTATATGTATAGGTCTTTAAATATGCATACGGATTGATATAACCTTTTTACTTTCCTTATATACAACAATGTATAAGGAAAGTATTGTGACGGGGTCGAAAATTCGAATTCGAATTTTCGAAGGGAGAGCACGTTTCAAGCATCCCTGATCACGAATCGACCATTTTTGAAGTGATGTCTGTGTGTGGCGGCGAGTATGTGTGTGTGTGTGTGTCAGTGAGTCTGTGCCGAGGATAACTGACGAACGAATGGACCGATTCGAATGAAATTTGGTACAAAAATTATAATCCGTAAACACTGGAAGCCTATTGTTTTAAAACACAATCGAATGTTCAGAACTCCCCTAAATTTTCGAGTGAAATTTTGAAAAAATCGCCAAAAAATCAAAACCTCATATAAAGTTACGCAAATTGACATTTCTTATGTAATGTTTATTAGAAAACGATTGACATAAATTTTAGAACGCTAACATGAACCGTTCTCGAGATATTGCACATTTTTCAAAAAAAATTATCAAAAAATCATATAAAATAAAAAAAAATATTTCATATTGAGAAACATGCTCACTTATCATATGCAATACCATGCGATAAATTTGTGACATCATTCTCGTTGATCTAGCTCGTTCATTCATGAAATAGTAATACTTTTGTAATTCATGAAAGTAATACTTTTGTATTTGAACGCCAATAGTCATTTATCTGCTGTAAGAATAACTTACTTCTCCGTCCATAACGCTTGGCGAGATTGGTGGAACGCTTGGTGGAATGTCGCAAACTTGGCGACTTTTTCCAATGTTGCTAAATTAACGAAAAACTTACCAAATGGATTAAAATGACGATAAATCAATAAAAATGACGACTCATTGACGAAAATTCAATACCTTGGAAAGAATATAAATATCTACTATAATAATAATCTATATTATCTACTGTAAAAGTAGTAAATTTATTGCATTATATAAGGAAAGTCATGTGCTGGCCACATGAGATTTTTTAAATGTATATAGGGTTATGGAATAATAAGTTTGATAAACTTTTAATTTGAGCTATAGTTTAATGATCTAAGTGAGAAATATAATTTTCTTCCTTGTGTGGTTACTTTATGCGAAATTTTTAATGAGTCCCGATATTTGAGGATTGCTTTAAATATTTTTATTCAATATTAACTATGCGGTTTATAAGTTGTACACTACTGCGCTAGGCCTACTTTTATTTGATTTATCTATAGATTAAATTACAATTTAAAATTATTACGTTCTTAAAATGTAATCAACATCTTTAAGCCTGGTAGAAATATTTTAATATCAATATAAAGAATAAAATAAAAATAAATGATTGAATTTGTTTAAAGAATTCTCTGGTCTGAATACCCGTTTGTTATAATTTATCACAATTTACACAGAGAAAAGTCATGATGAATTTAGCATATCGATTTCAATTAGAAATCGATATTCTAACGATCCCGGTGTAAAAATAAAAGGCAAAATCGACGACTAATACTTTAAAATGAAACATTTATCAATTCTAAAAGAGGTAACACTTGCTAAAATTGAATGGCTGGGATATCATTTTTTTAATTTCAGGTTCCGGGTGCAAAATAAAAATGCAGAACTGATTTAGTATTCGCTGGGGAATATAAAGACGTTTGATGTTGAAATTAGAAAATCAATAGAAGCGCAGCGGGATTCTATTTTTTTTTTCTGCTTTAAACTTTTACCAGTCAACGGCTTTTATCTAAAATATTCCGAAAGTTATATTTAAAATATGAAAATATGGAATTGTTAAAAGTTTGGGGATTATAATTAATGAGAAACTTTTGCAGCATTATCGCAAAACTTTGTGTGTGAGTTCGAGTTTAAATTTTTAAAATAAAATGTATCACAGTTGGTGTTTTGGAATAGGATTTTAGTTGCAGTGCTGCTTAGAAAATTTTTGTATTTTATGTTAAAAATATTTCTTTTATTTACATAGAGAATGATAAAAACTTTAATTTATAAGTTTAACGGCATTTTAAAGAATTTGAATAACAATCTGTTTTTCATTTATGTATGTAATGAATATTTCTGAATAACTTAATGGATTTGGACATCAGACGGTTACTTACGCATTCATCTTATGACCTAAAATTGTCCTCATATATCAGTAAGAAACACCTTTAGCTAAAAATAATTTCTTTAGTGAATAACAGAAAATAAAAATATAATCATAAAATATTTTGGGGACAGAATAACTTTCTTCGTCATAGATAAGTAAATTAAAGAAATTATATCAGCCATTAAAATGCCAAATGAATAACAACTTGGATAACTGTTGTAGGTATTGTATTTATTGGCGTTCCTGATGGATATTTTTATCCTGAAGAATAAAGCCAAATATAATTCCAAAACCTATTGATATTTATATTTTTATTTTTTGTTGGTTCATTACAGGCGTTTTTGAATTCAGTGGCGATTAGTATGCTGATAATTCATAAGACTGTTTAAATATTTCATAAATAATTATAAGATTAAGTGTTCTGCATAGATTTCCAAGTCTTAGTCATGTGACTTTGGAATCAATTTAGCGACACTTGGCGTAGAATTTTTTGAAATACCAACCAAAAGTTGATTTTTTTACTTGTGGATTTTAAATGATTGGTATATTGATAATTTATAAAACCGTTTAATTTTTTTCATAAATAATTATAATATTAAGTGTTTTGCATAGGTTTCCAACTCTTAAGCATGTGATTTTGGAATCAATTTAGCGACATTTGGCGTAATTTTTTTCGAAATACCGCCAAAATGCTGCCTTTTTTGCTTGTTTCAGAAAATTCCAGAAAGAAGTGGATAATGATAGATTTTTAAAAAATTCGATGGATATAGGACCCGAGTAGAGGCCAAGATGCTTGTAAAAGCCAGAGAATACATAGTTTCTGAATATGAACGAGAAGTTCAGATTGTGCAGAATTTTTGCACAATTTTTGCAGCCCTAACATTGATATTTAAAAAGAAATTAACTTTTTTTATCGAAACGCATAAATGATTATACAAAAACCACTCAGACCGCTATCTAGAATAATCTGAGGTGCAAACACTACATATGTAACAGCTTAAGTGATTAAAAATATTTAGTTTTGGAAATGTTAGATAGTTAGTCAAATGTTTGTATTTGCGTTTAATGATTTTTATTTCTTTGTTGAAGGTGCATTATTTTGATAAAGGTACATTTTAATTTTTAACGTACTGGAAGTATCATTCACTTTTAAATAAAATATGACATATAAAATGGTAGTATAGTCACTAATTATGTACGTATTTGTTATTATTTTATTATTGACGAACAGATTATTGAAAAATGGAGAATCTTTTTCAGGTGCGTTCTTACCAAAATAATTAAATCGTTAATTCTATGAAACGTATTTAATAACACCACATTTATTTTAAGTTGTTCAAATTGCTTAAGAAATATACAACACCCAGAATCATTGATAATCACGCAGAAATTATTTTAAAATGATTTATTTGTAATCAGGGATTCTTAAATCGTATAAATCTAGCATCCCAGAAGGTTGTTGTTATGCATGATCGCGCGTGGCATATAGGTCCACAACCAAAGAAGCTCAGTTTCTCAATGAAAAGCTCTTGTTAATAAAATATTATCGCAGTACATTGAATTTATTCAGTGTATAAACATATGTGATATTCGTAAGGAGTAGGCATTTTCAATTTTTGCAGTAAATGCGTAAAAATATGTGGCATTATGAATATGTAGCATTTAGGTGCAGAAACTTTTGCACCTAAATTCTACAAGTAAATATACAATGAAATATATAATTAAAAATCCAACGAAATCACAATAATTTCCCAAGTCCTGAAAATCCTTTCAATACTCAACGAAATCGTATAAAAATTTCATTCACGCATCATTTGACAAAGGACAGCATTAAACTCAGCAACACTAAAAACTAGGTGAACAGAATTGCCAGTTCTTGGAAAACTGCAAATGCTACAGCTGGGGAACAAACACAGTGCCCCCCCCGCCGGTTTTCCCGAGTTAAAAGTAGTGTCGATTTTTTTTTTACCCCAGCACAAGATTTTCTTTTTACATATATTGTGTACTTATGAGAAAGTAATAAGCTTAAATTAATATTAGTGAAAAATTGTTAAATTCGGTATGTAGTTTAACGATAATATGTGATAGAAAGGGGTTAAATTTGGATACTTATGTTGATTTTCAAATGTCATAACATGACTACTGTTAGAAGAAACATATTTTTTTTTCATCAATATATGGTGATGTTTCATTTTAAATATTTTATTGTATTGGTGTGGCAACCTGATATATTTAACAGAGTAAAATGTCTGCAGCAACGAGCATTAAACTTTAGACAGCTCACTCTGCTCCAGCTAGTACATGATGCATTGTACTCCACATAGTACATGATGCATTGTACTCCACATAGTACATGATGCATTGTACTCCACATAGTACATGATGCATTGTACTCCACATAGTACATGGTGCATTGTCCTCCAGTTAGAACATGGTGCATTGCACTCCAGATAATACATTGTGCATTGTACTCTTTGTAAATGAAATGGAATCAGTTAAAATTTCATGTTGGGGAAACGGTAAAATAGTTTCAGACAATAATTCAGGTGGCTCTGGTGTAAGATAAATACAACTGCATTGTATGTATTTCTGTGACAACAAACTCTTATTGAAATAAATTCTATTTATTTAAAATGTTAATTTTGCTGAAGATATGTATAAGTTCAATGCAAATTAGAACTCAAAACTATAAAGAATATTCGTGCGTAATTTTATTTTAACTTTCAATTTATTTTTGCTTACAAATATTTGTACTCTGTTATAAAGCTAGGAAAAAACAGTTATTACTTCTACTTCATAATTATGGAATTTACAAACAATTTTAAAAACATATATTAAAAACGCACTATCATGTTGTGTCAAATAAAAGCAGATGGGACTTTAATAATACTAGTGACATCTAGATATAATTCTCAACTGATATTTTCAAGGTTTTCATCCATAGTTTAATTTCCTCTCTAATTCTATCGCCTGCAGTTTTTTAAGTAATGTAAATATTACTTTTCGTATATGGCAACATTTGCACAAATTACTGTAGGTTGGAATCTGAATCCTCACCAAATATTTCTTTTTAAAGATGAAATGGTGTAAAAATTCGCACAAAAAGAAACCCTTGGTTCAGTTCAAATAATAACTGTATCCTCTATATACTGGCTGCGGTCTTTAATCTGATGACATATGTGTTTTTGAGTCAAATATTATTCAAGATTTCCGCAGTGCAGTTTAAAAGTTTATGGAAATAATATAAATCAACATAAGTGACGAAATATTAAAATAACGTTTCTGCATATATTTTGATCCGTATATCTGTTTCCGATTTCTAAATAAATATGTGTGAAATATTCTCTTCAAAGAACTTAGAAAGCGCATTTTAATCACAAATCTTTACTCTAAATATTCCACTACAAAACCACTCCTCAACATAATTCTTTTGAAGGGATATGTATTTATTCAGAGGGGACATTTACAGAATTTAATTCTTCAATATCCGTTTTTAATTTCTAGATCTCAGTGAAAAAATAGAAATGCAAAACACCTTCAGTAACCGCGAGGGAATGAAGTGAAATAGGATGCAAGAAGTACAAAATCGATAAAAGCGCGGATTATTTTTTCTTTTGTTTTGATTCTGTAAACTTTAAAATAGACAAAGTATTTTAATAGACAAAATCTTTTAAGTATTTAGAAATTTTTACTCAAAAGTGACGATAGTGAATTGAAGTTTTGGAGTCATGAAGAATGAAAAAGTTTTTTTGCATCATTGACCAGTTTTGTACTAAAGTTTAAATTATTGAAACAAGACGTTACTTGGAACTACAACATTTTATTTGTAACAACATAGGATATATGGTTAAAGGTATCAGTTTGTTTCAGAGACGAAAATGCCTCTTTTGTCAGGACAGGGGTCTTTCAAGCAAAAACAAGAAAATGCGTATCAGACAGTATCCTATGTAAAAAAAAATATTCAATCTCAAATACTAAACGTCGCTTTATACAAAATGTCTAGATTAACGCGTAACATGCTGAGAAAATAAAATGTAAAATATATCTATTGTTTCAAAAGAACGTTATGAGTATTTTTCTTCTTCAGTTCAAACCTAACAGAATGCGCTTGCTGCGTATTAGATACTGCTTCATTGCAGTAGTGTTGGTGCCATCTAGAGACAGGAAATAGAAGGAACAGCATAAACGGGCAAATACTAAGCGGGAGAAGTAGTCGTTAAACAGGAATATAATAGTAGACAAATTATTAATCCTGTTGCTATTTAATTAATCATTTGAAAAATGTTAATTTATGACACCATATTTCTCAGATTTATGACTTAACCATGCTTAATAAGTTTTTCTCTTCATATTGTATCTCCTAATTTTCGATTCATTATTATTTTTACTTTATTTTAATCCTTCTGCCTCTCCTTAGTTGCACAACTACTTCAGTATATTCATAATCATCTCCATATATATATATATATATATATATGTGTGTGTGTGTGTGTGTATATATATATATACAGTATATTCGTCATCATTGTATATTCGTACCTTATTTATTGCGTTGAACGAACGAATATTTTGTAATCTTCTGCTATCTATTTCACTGCGTTACGCCTCCTAAGTTTTTTCTTTATTGGCACTGTCAATCTTCTTAGGTCACGTGTGATTCTGTTGGCAGAAATGTTCTTACCTTTATTATAATGACTGTTCTATCCTATTTAACGTTTTTGCCTTTGAAACCGGATGATACACGTAATCAGATGTTTATGCCGCAACAAACAAAGCCTTATTGTCATAGGATTTATGTTATATATTTGGGGGAATATTGTATAATATTAACATTATTAAAAATATAAAAATAGAAATAATATATGTATATTCTTTTTCCACCCGGGACTTTATTATGCAAGCGTATTTATGCAGTATGATACAGGGTATACGATAGGTTGTAGACACAGGATTGCAATTTTAGGAAGGTTTTAATTAAGGTAGATTATCATTGTACACAAATATTAAGCTTGTGGAATCTTTTAATAAAATGTATAGGATGTAACATTGTATACGGGTTCCCTAGAACAAAATTTTAAATAATAAAATATTTCCATAATTTAATTAGTTAAACAAAAGGAAGTTACATTAGCATATGATCAAAATCACCCGAAATATCATTAATTGATCTTCTCGACTTTTAATTATGGACTGCATAAAACTGTTGCTAAATATAGGTACCCATGTAAGTATTCGAATATACATTTTATTTAATGAAATTCCATTTTTGTGCGGCACCTGAAATCTATGGTTTTATCTATTCCTTTAAATGGGAAAAAGAGATTTGAGTTATATAACTTGACAATTTTTTCACAACCCATTTCTCATATTTGAAACCGTGTTTTTTTCTTCAAAATATTTTTAAATAAACAAGAAACAATTCGCTAATGTGAACTTCTTCTGTGGAAGGCCTGTATAAAAAAATGTACATGTTTATTAAATTATTTTTTTATCCTATGCCTGTCTCCGATCTTTCGGTCACAAGTCGACGAGCAGCCCAATACAATGAAGAAGGATAAAAATAGTCACTAAAAGCCCTGTCAGCAACACATAAAGGAAAACAGTCAAGAACAGCAAGGCAAATGTTGAGGTGCTCTCCAGTCATGGGTACGCCATGGTCGCAAAGAGGACAGACATCTGTATCTGTCAGTCCCATTCGATAGAGGTAACTCTGTAAGTAATCATGACCCGTGGCAAGTCTAAAGAAAGCCACTCCAACTTCTCTATGCAAGGAACTGGGTATTCTTGGCGACTTATTTAACAGGGAGTTCCAATTTTTCCCAAAAGCTCTCTCCCTGTACAGACTGAAACGATTAGATTTGATAGAGAAGGATATATATCGCTTTATATGCCGCACAGGCAAGGTATTATCCGGTTGCATCATTTGAGATCCATTCTTAGCCAAGAAATCTGCCCACTCATTTCCGTATATCCCGCAGTGGCTTAGAATCCACTGCAGGACAATGCGGTTCTTGATGTTCAGCAGCTTATCTATTTTTTCCATACAATTCTTGGAAATCTCAGATTCCCAGAGATTGAAAGTTGTTAAAGTCACAATTGCCGCCCTGGAATCAACAAAAAAGACGATATTTTCCTTTTCACACTGCTCCATTTTGTCTAAGGCTAAAGAAATGGCGGCTATTTCGCCATCAAAGTGTTCAAAGTGTTTTCCAACGGGGCAAGACAATGTAAAGTCTATAGAGTAAGCGCCAGCTCCAGCATTTTTAATGGCCCCCCTCAGCCGAATCATCAGTATAGACATACATGGAGCCAAGAATCACCCGGGAAAAGTTCAAGTATAGAAGTCAAGGCAGTAAATTTCAATTCAGAGTCAAGAGATTTCTTGTTAGAAACAGAGACAAGGTCCAAGTATCTCTCAGTAAGTTTAAAGTTTTTCAATGGACACCAAGGGTCTGGAAAGGGGAAGCGAGCAGAAGAAGGGTTGTCAAGGGTATCATGTAGTTCTCTTATCCAAGAAAGGAAAGTTCTTTACGTTTTCCTCCCCTCCACAGCTGGCCAGTAATGACTCAGAACATTGTCCCTTCTTCTCAAGATTGTTTCAGCCAGGTTTAAGGCCCTTCTCCATCTACGGTCACACAAAGGCGCCAAATCAGATTGAAGTTCCATAGCGGCAATTGGTGCAGATCTTGTACCACCAGTAATGAATCTCAGGATACGGTTTTGGAAAATATCCAATTTTTTCGAATTTGTCTCTGAGATTGTTATAAGTGCTTCGCCACCATACTCAACTACCCGTCTTACATAAGTCTTATAGGCGGTGCAAAGGACATCCTGAGTAGAGCCCCAGGTCGTGCCGGCTAATCGTTTTAGAAGTTAGTCCTGTTTTCTCCATGTTCAACGGCTTTTTTAACTTGACCAGTCCAGTTTAATTTTGAATCTAAGCCCAAGCCCAGATAGGTAGTACTTTCAGTTCTTTTTAATAGTTGAACTTTTAATCTAAGAATTATATCATGATGTTTAGTACTTAGCGAGAAGTGTTGGAAGGTGGTCTTGTCTGGATTTACTGTCATCTCATTTTTTTATTAAATTATGTCACGTGACTAAAACTGCTGTAGTCTGAAAACTCACACTATTTGAAGTATTTCTTAAATTAAAATCATCCATTAATCGTTCAGTAAATATTTATCAGCGGAATATGTTTATAAAACCCTCTATAATATACTATACTATACAAGAGGGCCTCCACAGTCTGGAATATGACTATATGGGCCAGTTAACAGGAGCCATGTATATTTACTCTAGTTAGTGTTGTGTATTTGTTGTATCTATGTATATTTACTCCAAGTTTTATTCTTGATTTTGTTTACAATCTTGTCCAGATATGTGCTGTTGATTTCAGTTGAAAATAAAAAATCTGATATGGGCAGCACATGACTTTCCCTGCATACTTATATCTACGTTCTCTTTATTTTAATTAAATTTAATTCACTTTTTATTCAATTTTCGCTCTCATTTGGTAACTGGACTTATTTTCAAACTTGGCGTAGAGGAAATACGAAAAAACTAAAATATCTCGAGAACGGTTAGTCCTAGTGTAATGGGGTTGGTCTTATTCTTCTCTTCCTTAAACATTAGGTATGAAACAAGTATTTAATGGATATACAGGGTGTTTCTAAAGTCGTGACACCCACATTTCGGTTGATATCTCTCATAAATATAAAGACAGACGTTTGAATTTCGCGCTATTTATATATCATATAATGCAAAATAGATGGCATTGTTAGTACAGAGCCAGTTCACATAGTTCTAAAATGGCGCTCAGTTTTTTTGTATTGGGAAATATCAAACGAAATGTGGGTTGCGCGATTTTAGAAACACTCTGTATTTGAGCATACGTAGTTTTTTATTTTATATTTTGGCCGTTTTTGAAGACCATTTTGCAAAAAAGGCAGGTTATTTTCTTCCGAATCGTACCAAATTCTAATCCGTACCAGAGTATCCCACAAGTAACTTATCTACCAAATTTTATGAAATTTGGTCAATTAGTATTTTAGCTAGAGCGGATAAATGAAATTTTTACAGGCCATTTCGTAAAAAAAGGCAGGTTCTGTTTTTACGAATCGTACCAAAAACTAATCAGCACCAGGCTCAAATCCAAGTGACTTACCTACCAAATTTTATGAAATTCGATCTATTAGTTTTTGAGTTAGAGTGGATGCATACATTGCACAGACAGACACTCAGACAGACACACACACAGACGTCACGCTAGAAATAGTTTTTTCGTATGCTAGAGGTCTCGAAACGTGTAGATCCGTCTAAAACTCGAGTTGCGATTTTCGACATGATTCCAATACTTTCCCTATACATTACCATGTACTGCAGGGAAAGTAATATTCTATTTCAGGAATTATCATGTTAATTTCAATTACTAATCGTTATACAAAACATACCTCTGCAAAAGCGAAACGCGAAATCAACGCGCAATAGATTAAAGTAAAATATTTCACAATTCTAATTTATAAAATGTCATACCAGGATATCAGTTTTTAGCTTATGAGAGTGTAATATAATATTCACAGCGTTATGTTGTGATAGGAGAAAGAAGGGATTTTGCGTCGGAAATAGAAAAATTAATAGAAGCGTTACGCCTTTCAAAAAAGAACGGCCCAGTGCTTCTATTAATGTTTCTTCAACATTTTTAACTTTTACCAAAGTCAACATCTTTTATCTCAAATATTTATCATATATTTTATTCATAATTTCTATCTTAAAAAACTAAAGTATGGAACTGTTGAAAGTTTTGGAACATAATTAATGGGAAATGTTTTGTTAAATGTTTGCAGTATAAATTTGCGGAAAAGTTAGATTTTGGAGCATTAGAACAAGATATATAGCATTTCGAATTATTTTTAATAGTATTATACCCATAAGGATGGATATATATTTAAACAAATTAGAAGGATGACTCTGGTTTTCCATTGCTGTTTGCTGCACTGGGACCATGATTACAATATTTTTAATGCCCCATTTAGATGGTTGTGCGACTAATCATTTATTTAAAAAAATATATAACGTGCAGAAAAAGATAAGAACAGTTTCCTGTTTAAGAAATATATAAGAGTTTTTCAACATATATTTCATAAGGAAAACTGGAACAACATATATAAGCACAAATACCACAATAATGCACTTCGTCAGTGCAAGAAAACCAACAAACCCGAAGTTGGTTCTCTTTCACTGAGGAAGGGGATTCAGCGTATCCTCGAAACAACTGTGAGCTGCATTGTGTTATTTGTGCCTATGTACGTTGCTCAAGTTTTCCTTATCCTTCACATAAAATGCATTTTACTTATTAATATTTTTCATGTTTAATTTAAAATATAAATCTAGATATAAACTAACCTTTTTCGCTGCAACCTGAAAATGCGTGTTAAAAATTTTGCGTGCAAGTAATATTGCTATATCCAAAAAAAAATTGTTATTATTATGGACGAACGAAACGAAGTCCTCTCTCCATTCCTAACAAATCGAAATCAACATTTGCTTGAATTTTGTTATTCCCTTTACTCAAAAACTGCAATAGGTAGTAAGAAGAAATTTTCCATACATGAAATTTCCCATATGTGAAATTGCACGCAAAATTGCAGAATCACAATTTCAATTATTTAAACGATCTGTAACTGGGCGAAACGCCCATTTTGGAACTGCGCTTGCTCACTACGCTTCCCATAAATGGTGTGCAAAAATAAAATATAAGCCTAGCAACACTTCTGATATGAATAACTATTGTACAAAAGTTAAATAAAAAATAGGCCAATGTTAAGCCACACTGCACTATTAAGCCTCACTGTACTATTAAACCTCACTACACTATTAAGCATCACTGCACTGTTTAATTCTATGCAGAAGAATGCGACGAAACCAAATTCATACCATGGAGTTGGAGTTACCCTTTACCTCCATGATATCTACATTAATAAAACGCAAATCTAGCGAAATACGTTTTTGTAATTTAAATGTGTTAATTTGATTTCATTGTTATCGTATATTCTAATTTGTTTAACTTAGCAGTCAACATTCTAAAAACGTATATGCTCTTTGTATTGGGATTCTCAAATATTGAAAAAGAAATTGTACTTCTAATTTCATAATTATTTGTAAAATTAAGATTTAATTTGATATCTTTCACAGCTCGCGTACTTCATATGCTCGAGTCAATGCATAGTCCGGCGGTTTTTGCTGTAATTTATAACCATTCCAAGTTACAGTTTCGCTGCAGTGTGGATATAGAGTTTCAGAGAAATTCTAAACTTTAGAAATGGGTTTGAGTGTGTTTGATAACTAGAAAAAATGTATCTGCTAAACATGGATAAGCACATGAATATGTTTATTGTTTTATACTGAAAAATATATGTTGTTAAATCTATGACACCTCGATTAATGAATGAGATTTGCCTTAACATACATAAAACATTAATATCCATATTCTGCAAAGCAACTTGGACAATCATTAGAGTTTAAGGTTGAGCGTCAGTATATCTTCTGCCCTATCCTTGCTTTGTTAACTTTCGCAGAACACATTTTTCGCCGAAATTCTGCTCAAACAGTTGCGAAATATTTTCTGAAGAATAAAATGCAAAGCTTAGATTATATTAAAACTAAATTTCATACTCAATAAAATATAGAATATATTTTGTATTTTAATCCAAAATATTTTTGGGGCTACCATCTGTTGTAATTTAATTCATACCGACTATTTTTATTTTTTAATGAACATTTTTAAATGTCTATTCCTTCCAATACGCTATTAATTACAACAACACATCATATATAATAATGCCACAATCACGGAAATGTAACTGAACTTGGACTTGAAGACAAAGGAACTTGAAGACAAAGCTGCAGTCCTCAGTGATGTACATTCAGATCCCCTTATCAAATTTATAGAATGAGAAATGACCTTTCCGTGATTGTGGCATTTTTATATATGATCCGTTGTTGCATTTAATATTGTATTAGAAGGAATAGATATTTAAAAATGTTCATTAAAAAGTGAAAATAATCGGTATGAATTAAATTACAACAACAGATGGCAGCACAAAAATATTTTGGAATAAAATAAAAAATGTATTCTATGTTTTATTGGGCATTAAATTTAGTTTTAATATAATCTAAGCATTGCATTTTATCTTTCAGATAATATTTCGCAACTGTTTCAGCAGAATTTCGGCGAAAAATGTGTACCGCCAAAGTTAACAAAGCCCAGATAGAGCAGGATATTTGCTGACGCTCACACTTAAGCGTCCCAAACAGCATCAGACTGCTCTGGCAAGATTCAGAAGCTGTCATACTATGCATATGACTTTTGAGAGGAGAGTCAAGTGTTTTTCAACTTGCCCTTGGACTTCTTTTTCTGCTACCCCCCTGTCATATTGCTGATTGTTTTGGCGTTTCTGTGCGACAACTCTCAAGCAAACGAAAACTAGTGGTTGAGTGAATCTTTCGTAATGGTAGTATACAAGGTGTCCCAAGAAGCTTGAAACACGCTTTAATTCTTTACTTGTTGGCGATAAGTGGGCAATGTAAATTGCAAAATTGTTGAAAGTAAGGTAAGAAATAGGACTACGTTAATGAAATAATCCTCCCATTAATTTTCAAAAAGTTAAACTTTTTAAATTTTTATACGACCCTCTTAGACAAATTTGGTCAAACAGAAAATTTGTATTTTTAATGGAACAAGATCATTTAAAAAACCCGCATATCTGTACCCGCATACCTGAAAGACTCTTTCATCAGTGAAAATAGGGATCATAAACAAATTCACGATGGGAATTGTTTAGATCAAAAATACATTAATATGTGTCAAATTTTTTTTATCACAAATGTATCTAAATAAAGCATTACATTCATAAACAAATTCACGATGGAAATTGTTTAGATCAGAAATACGTTAATGTGTGTGTCACATTTTTTTTATCACAAATGTATCTAAATAAAGCATTACATTCATAAACAAATTCACGATGGAAATTGTTTTGATCAAAAATACGTTAATCTGTGTCAAATTTTTTTTATCACAAATGTATCTAAATAAAACATTACATTCATAAACAAATTCACGATGGAAATTCTTTAGATCAAAAATATGTTAATATGTGTCAAATATTTTTATCCCAAATGTATCTAAATAAAGCATTACACAGACAGAGATCATATAAAGCAGTGGTACTCACTACGCGGTTAGGTATCCTATGTATTATCATAAAGTTTTATCTTTTTTGTGATATGTCAAAAATTTACATTTCTAATTTAATATATGGTCCCCATTCACAATGTTCAATTTCCAATTAAATATAACTCGCTCAATTTTAAAGATACAGATATGCGGGGTTCTTTTTAATGATCTTGTTGCATTAAAAATAAAAATTTTCTGATTGACCCAATTTGTCTAAAGGGGTCGTATAAAAATTTAAAAGGTGTAACTTTTTGAAAATTAATAAGAGGACTATTTCATCAACGTTGTCCTATTTCCTACTTTACTTTCAACATTTTTGCAATCTACATTGCCCACTTATCTCCAACAGGTAAAGAATTAAAGCGCGTTTCAAACTTTTGGGGACACCTGTCGACTTGGTGAAGGATATTTCTAGACCATGGGGTTTATAAACAACGTAAATTTTTCTAAATTTTCTTTTGCAATTGTCAACTTAGTCAATATTCTGCTTTAAGAAACGTGTAGTCTACAATTTCCGTCGCTTAAATATTTCCATACGACTAATTTTGCATAAACCTATCTTTTATCAACCTTGTCTGAATCTGCATATTTATGACACTGATGCAAATCTTTTGCTTCGCAATTGCCAGACCTCGAGATATGGCTATAAATATTTTATCCCCTGAATTAACTAAGCTGACTGAAAACCGTGCGATGTGTATCGTCAATTTAGTAAAACAATATTCGATCTTGCTTATCTACGCATTTTCAAAAATTTTAAAATACGCGCAGAATGTTTATATCCCAGGAGATTTAGTTTCTGAAATTCGTTAACATCACAGTTTCGCCTCAAAGGCAGAATTTCAACGCATAAAACTAAATTCTATTCTTTTAAATTTAAAATCGAATTCGTGTGTTTTTAGATGTTAGGAACTGTACTCTCTTTCCTAAGACATGAGTAAACATGTGACTGTTTTGTTCTTGTCGTTTTACAATGGAAGTTCGATTTTGTTTTGTCTTGGGATTTCTGAAAGACGAAATGCCATTTGTCTTAGTTTGACTTTATTCTGCATTAAATTTTCAAAAGTTATCTGCAATTTTAAAGGAAAATATTACTCAGTTGACTCTGCTTTTTCATATAAATTTTTTTGGATGAATTAGTGATTTGCGTAACAGTGGTATCATCATACAGTACATGTCATTAAAACGAAGTAAAATATATTATTAGTATATACTGGCAAAGTAGATAAAAATCATGCTTGCAGCAGTTTTTCCAAATTTTAAACGTGGGTGTATCCCATTTCGACATTGATGTTATAGGTTCACCCGTTTTTAAAGATTAATCGTACTAATGTTCATTTCTATTCATATGGCAATAAATTCTTTAGAGGTTGATTATTCTGTATAATAAAATTTCAATTTTTTCAATTCGGTTTGAAGTGTTTATTTTAAATTTAATCTAGAGTAAACTACAAGAATTTGTAAAATAGAATTTTTAATCACGTCTAATTTAATAAAATAACATCAGTTTGTTTATCAGACTGCCATATGTTGAAAAATTTAGCGGCTTTGGCAGCAAATTTGTCATGAAACATGTCTCATATTTCACGATATTTATTTACCTTCACAACAAATTAGGTCATCAAGCATGTTACCCATTTCTCCAAATCCATTGGAAGACAACAAATATATCATCAAAAGTGTCACTCAGCTCATTAAATGCATTTGGAAACATTGTATGCAAATTCATCACCAAAAATCTCTCATATGTCATAAAATATATTTGGCGATCTTGATAACAACTTTGTCATCAAATATGTCTCGTATTTCATCAAATATGTTTGGCGATCTCATCAACATATTTGTTGCCAAAAATGTCTTATATTTCATCAGATGTATTTAACAACCTTGACAGCAATATTGTCACTAAATTTCTCATAACTCATGAAATTTATTCAGCAATCTTGTCAACAAATCCATCCCCAAAAATGTCGCATATATCATCAAATATATTTATCGACCTTGACAACAAATTTGGCACCAAAAATATATCATATTTCAACAAGTGTATTTAGCAACATTACCAACAAATTTATCCCCACGATTGTTTAATATTTCACCAAATATATTTGACAACCTTGAGAACAATATGTGTTGTCAAATGTATCTCATATTTTACTAAATATCTAATTTTTGTGTTTGAGACATTTTAAGTGCCATATCTCAAATCCATCTTAACAGATTAAAACAATTGCATCGGAACTGATCGTTTATTTCATAAAATATTCATATTAGAGATGAAATATTTTCGAATTTTCCCCTGTATATAAAATCCCAAAAAATCCCAAATATTATATCCATAAACTTGTTCAAAATTAATCCTCGCAAATCAGTGTCATTATGTACATACGTTGAACATATCTCGAGTTGTAAGAGACTATGTACAGAGATTGAGACAAATGGATAAAATAATTTATCTAAATTTGTTAAACCGCGTTTTATATAGAATTATACAACTTATATTAAAATATAACCAAATGACTCAGCCGTGTTGCCTGAAAAAAAATTCATTAAAACCGTTTGCGTGCTTTAGAAAATATTTCGCTTATACGTGAATATTTGAATTTACCTTTCTGTATAATACATTCATGCCACTTGAATTGAAAATATTTTGAAATCTCCATATGTGATTCTATGAGCTGTTCAACTTCTCTTTACTAAACCAAAATATGCTGTTAACAATACAAATATACAACTAAACAATATTTTTATAAATCCCATTAGAATTATATTATTATTATTGAAATCCACCAACATTACAATTTCACCGTACAGGAAAATTGATCGAATTTCAGAAAAGAAAAAAAAATTGATGCTCTGAGATTCGGATGCAATTGTTTTGAAGAAAATATACACTGGTCCTTAACTTGAGTAAACCTGAGACTTTTGTTTACTCAGTTTTACAATAGAAGATAAATTTTGCCGAGTCTGGGAATTCTCAAAAAATGACAAGCGATTTATCTTAGTTTAGCATTATTCTGTATGGAGAGCCCAAGTGGTATGTACGATGTTATGTTAAGGTAAATAATTTTCCTTCATATTACTTTTAGTGCAGATGGGTAGATTATATGCTGTGTTAGTAAAATGTATGCAGTTGTAAGGATCTTGTGACCCAGCATGTTTCCTTGAGTGAATAATATACACTCTAAAACAAAAAAATCGACGTACTAAGAAGGATTTGTCCGATTGTGATAAAAATGGGTGCATGTGAAGAACATACATAGAAAAAGAAACTGTTAAAATTTCAGAACAATTTAATGATTTAGATTTTAACCGTATACAAAGGGAGGAAGTCAATAAGGTGTTGGGCCACCTCTGTTCTGGATGCAAGATGTCACCCGGCGTGGCATAGCCTGATAAAGTTCTCGGATGGTGTCCTGCGGAAGGTCTCGCCAAATTGTCTCCAACTGTCGGGCTAAATCGTCAACATTCCGGGATGGTTGCAATCGCCTTCTCATAACGTCCCAAATGCGCTCTATGGGAGAGAGTTCAGGAGACCTAGCTGGCCAAGGAAGTGTTGGGGCAGCTTAAGGACAATTCATAGCAACACGTGTCGTGTGTGGCTGGGCATTATCTTGCTGAAAAGTAAGTCCGGGATGTCGCAAAGGCATAGCAACACAACCAGTCGCAGAATGTTGTCTACGTACTGGTGTGCTGTCAGTGTGCCAGAAATGACTACCAAAGGGGTCAGGCTATCAAAGGGGATGGCACCCCAGAATATACCCACCTGCAGATATACACCTGCCCAGACATACACCTGCTGAATGCGCGGTTCCGATGAGCTGGAGCTCCCACTATTTATAAATTGGACACCAAATTTTATTCATTTGAATGTTGGCTCAAAATGTCTTTGCATACGAAATTACATTACAATCGGACAATTCCTTCTTGCTGCTTCGATTTCTTTGTTATAGAGTATATATGTATTAATGGGAATAAGAGTTAATTAAAACTTGTGGGTAGGAATACAATGTACAGGATGGCCATAATTAAAATAGAGATGTTTAGAGGCCGATTGTGAGAAAACTGGTAGGTTAAACTCAACCAAATTTGCAGTAAATGCTATTTAGACCATGGGATTTTGATTTTTAAAAGAAAAAAAAATAGTTTGAATTTTTGCCACAGAGGGCCAAAGTGGTGCTGTAAGGTCCAATTAATTTTGAAGTAAAATAAGTATAGGAAGTGCAGAAAGTTAACACTTTACATGTATTTTCATATTGACATCACATTTTGCATTCACTTTTGCACTTACATTTTATCAAACATTTAAACAATCATGTCTCCCATACGCAGTAGTGGGTTATGGTAAATATTTAGATTCTCACGGAGAAAAGAGGTAGTAATGCAAAACGTTATGCAAATTTTAATCAGCCGACTCTGGAGGCATTAGTACGAACTACTAGTTTTGAAATTGGTCGTGTAAAGTAGGGGAGGGGGGGGGGGTCATGTAAACGCCGGCAAGCAAATCAATGGAGATCTGCTGCATTCTGCAGTAGAGAATGCTGTTAAGAAAATACACTTTTTGAAACATATGCAAGGAGAACATATTGAATCACACATGTAAATGATGCCAATATAAAAGTTAATGTCATACGTATGTAAATGTAAGATGCAAATGTAAATATAAAATGTAAATGTGATGCCCTTTTTCAAAATGCATGCAAAATGTTAACTTTCTGTACTTCCTATCCCTATTTTACTCCAAAAATAGACCTTACAGAGCCACTTTGGCCCGCGATGGCAAAAAATCCGGACTATTTGTTTTTTCTTTTAAAAATCAAAACCACATAGTCTAAATAGTATTTACTTCAAATTTCGTTGAGTTTGGCCCAACAGTTTTCTCACTATCTTCCTCTAAACACCTCTACTTTAATTATGGCTACCCTGTATATGCCCAGGCCTACCACTGTTTGTTTTATGGTAAATTCAAAATTCATATTTATATTCATATTTGCTATACTCGTAGTTAATGTTGAAATAAATTTTTAAATTGTTTTCTAATGAATTGCAAAGATGCAAATCTTCTAGAATTGTGGAAATCAGATGTTACGTGAGGAATATGCATTGACTAATATAAGTACTTAAAAATATACATTATAATAAATAAATGCGTATATACTGAATAAATATGTATTTATACATTAAGCTTAGGGTTATTTCTCGATATGTTCATCGTATATTATAGAAGCGATCGCTTTTTTCTTACCGAATTGGATGTGAATAATTATTAAATACCAGAAATCGCTCACGGCTTTATCTTTCGGAACAGGGTCTGATGAGGCACCAGATATTTTCTAATTTTGTAATATTTTTTTCTAAAAAAAAACACACTCCAGGATTTTCCCACACATTCCTAGTAGCATTTATTGTTGGTCTAATATTGTATATCTTGGCATTGCATTGGAAATATTTCTAATGTAATCTCAATTTTGGGCAAATACTGGAATTATATTGGCCTCCAATATTGGCTAATATTTTCATTACAATATTACGCCCATATTGGTGTTACATTGGGAATATTGACTAATATTTTCATTACAATGTTACGCCCAGATTGATGTTACATTGGGAATATTGGCTAATATTTTCATTACAATGTTACGCCCATATTGGTGTTACATTGGGAATATTGGCTAATATTTTCATTTCAATATTACGCCCGTATTGATGTTGCATTGGGAATATTGGCTAATATTTTCATCACAATATTACGCCCGTATTGGTGTTACATTGGGAATATTGGCTAATATTTTCATTACAATATTACGCCCATATTGGTGTTACATTGGGAATATTGGCTAATATTTTCATTACAATATTACGCCCATATTGATGTTACATTGGGAATATTGGCTAATATTTTCATTACAATATTGCGCCCATATTGGTGTTACATTGGGAATATTGGTTAATATTTTCATTTCAATATTACGTCCATATAGGTGTTACATTGGGAATATTGGCTAATATTTTCATTTCAATATTACGCCCGTATTGATGTTGCATTGGGAATATTGGCTAAAATTTACATTACAATATTACGCCCGTATTGGTGTTACATTGGGAATATTTTCTAATATTTTCATTACAATATTACGCCCATATTGGTGTTACATTGGGAATATTGGGGTAATATTGTCCCAATAATTTAATCCAATATGGGTCAATTCTGATAAAATGTCCACGTTTTCATATTGGTTCAATATTAGACCAATATTGGCGTGCTACTAGGGATACAGTTAATTTCTGCAATTGAGTTTAATTACTTCAATTGACAAATGACCATAAGCCAGTAGCCGACTTATTATGGCTTTCAGTGTTCTAAGTCTGGCTGTGGGAAGAACTGGAGATGAACTTCACTTCCTTTGTATAATGTTACCGCTAAAGTGCAGAAATAAGTTATTCTACAGATTACCTAGGTAATGTGCAGATTAACTGGGTGATCCGTTAAAGTGCCGAAAATTGTTTCATTTCTCAAATTACCTAGATAATCTGCAAATTACCTACTAGGCACTCGTTAAAGTGAAAATAAGATATTTGCTAAAGACGTTTGCTAAGAATATTTTCTTCATTTTACTCACCAATTCGGTGCTTTCTTGAATACTAGGAGCTAAATTTATCTGTTTTAAAAAAATCACGACAAAAATTCACGCGCTAACAGGCAGAAACGAATTTGAAAACAGAATTAGCTATGCTACGCACTGGCAGCCGACGTAAATTATGAGAAATAAAAGCAAACGGCAAGACGCTGGCGAAACCAAACTAAAAGTTGTGGGAGAGGGGGAAGGAGTAGGGAAAGGAAATGAGAGAAACAAACTTTTGAACCTTTTCGATACGGAAGCCGTTAATGTGCACATTACCTAGGTAAAATGCGGAAAACTCTTGATTCCGCACGTTAACGGAGCAAATCAGTTAATCTGCAGATTAGGTAGGTAATGTGCACATTAACGGCTTTCGAGCTTTAGCGGTAACACATACACAAAATCAGATTCATTATATCATACATATGGAAACATTTTTACAGCACAAACAGAATCAGAGTAACGCATAAATGACTCAACTGCAACATTTTACAAATTTTCCTTAAATAATTTTGAAGCTAGTGTCAGTACCCACGTTTAAAATACAGACAAATGGGAATGGATACACAGATAGATGCCACGCTAAAAATATTTTATTTGTATTTTAGAGTGCACTAAGCTTGCAAATCCACCCAAAACATGAATTCACCTTTTTTATCCTATCTCCATAAGTTAGTTTTCATTCCCTACTGCGTAAAGTTAATTTACATTTCATCATTTATGCCCACTCTGAAAACTTTAAATGCAAGGTTTAAATTTGACTGCTTTGCAGGCACTAAAAGTTCCAATGCTTTTCCTAGAACCTAATATTACTTTCAAATACTCTAGCACGAACCATTTTTCTTTTCAGATTGCAATCGAACTTTCTATGGTGATGCTAATGTGAAGTACCCCCTTCGAGTGACCGGACCGTCGTTCCAGAGGTACCTTCCTTTCTTTTGTCAGATCTCTTTTGTCGCAGGGGGAGAGAAATTTGGAGATTTCGTTGAATTGACCTTCCTTTCATTTCAAATCGGAAGACTCGAGTTGACAAGGTGAGTTACTTTGGATTTTTATCCTGTATAAAGCTGTCTCGGGAAAAACTTTTGTTTCTAAAATTGTTCCGTGTGAAATACATACGATGAAAATTTGAAAAAAAAAACATATCTTATTGGCATCTTTTAAATCTAACTTTTTTATGTCACGATCTGTTTTATGCGAAATGTTCCGTTATCCACGGGTTACACAGTTTATTGTTATAAGTAAATGTAAGCGTATGTTCTACAATTTATTGTAAAAAGTACATTTTTTTGTTTCTTGCAGATATCTTACTTATCACTTAAAAACATTAACATTGTAAAAAACATTTGCAAACATGTCACTGAAAGAGTCTGGGAAATCTGCTCTCCGTAATGTTGAGTAAAGTTTCTGATAGTTCTGATAATATATAGTATATAAAAATACAAAAATAACACTTCGGCAGACAATAATTAGCTGAATACTTCAAAAATTAAGCTGGAATTTTCATGAATGCCTTTAATTGCGGCTTTTCTGATAGTTTGCCAAAATTATCAACAAAATAGCTGAAAAAAAATGAACAAAGATTGCAAAATGTTTTACAGTGAATGTTATTCTCCTTTACAACTGTGTGAATAAATTGGTTGGAAACAAAAATAATTTGAAATATTTCAGATGTTGTACTTTTGGTTGTCTAACTAATGTAGTATAGGATTATCTGAAACAGATGATTGAATACCAGGAAAAAATATCAAAGTTGTATTTTGAATCAATGCAAATCTATTTCTCTCGTTGAGGAAGGTGGTTCATTCACAAATCAGGATATGCATGTCAGTTGCAAAATTCCATCCAATTTAGCATGTGCAACATAAATTATGTATTTTGTAAAAATAAATTTGAGGAAGGCTACTTGGTAGTACTGAATCTGTTTACCTTTATAAGGTCAGTTAAAGCGGAGCATCCAGCAGGCTTAGTGTCATTACAGATATCAGTTATTCTACGCTGGCAAGCTCATAATGGACGTACATGCTATGTGCAGCGGAAGCAGGATCCTATATTTGAAACAGTTATAACTTATTTTTTAGTTCCAGCAATTTTAAAGAAATAATTGGGATAAATAAATTTTCACTTAAAATGTTTAATGTAACTTTCAGAAATAAATTTATATATATTTATACCTATATGATAAAGTGTGGCACTGTGGATTAGCATACAAATTGATCACTTTAAAAGTCCCTGACGCTCTTGTCAAACTTTTAATCTCATACTTAAATAACAGACACTTTCAAGTCAGAGTAGGAGGTAACTTATCAACACCCAAGCTCATTAAAAGTAGTGTACCGCAAGGTTCTATCCTGGGCCCGACACTCTTTAACATATACCTGAATGACATCCCCAGGACTCCAAACACAGAGCTGGCACTCTATGCAGACGATAGTGCGATACTTGCAAAATACCCTTATGTCTCAGTAATGCACAGACAGCTACAACAACACTTAGACATGCTCCAAACTTGGCTGGAAAAATGGCGAATAAAATTAAACCCCAATAAATGTCATTGGATTTATTTCTCTAGAAAACGTAAACCTCCGCCGCCTCTGTACATAAATAACCATGCCCTAAAAGCGGAAAAATCTACTAAATACCTAGGTGTAACGATAGATTCCCACCTAACCTGGAAACAGCACGTAACGAACTTAATCAAAAAAGCGTATATGGCCACAGGAGCCTTATACCCAATGATAGGAAACGGAAATCTAAGTTATCAAAATAAACTCCTAATTTATAAATCGGTCATCCGCCCGGGAATGCTGTATGCAGCACCCGTATGGGGATATGCCTGTAAAACTACAATAGACCTCCTAGAGACAAAACAAAACAAAATCCTACGGATTATCAGGAAAGCTCCCAGGTACTTAAGAAACTCGGTAATTAGGAATGACTTCAAAATAAAAACTGTTAGAGCCCGAATTAAAAAGCTAGCGCTTAAATTTTACAGAAATTTGCCATCCGTTCCAAACGAACTGTTATTCAATCTGCATGACTATGATCATCGCAAGGCCAAATCTCGTAAGAGACCCCGCGCTGTTCTAAACATCGATAATCGGAATTAAAAGATCCCACCTCAAACATCTGATTTTTAAATAAAACTCGCGACCATTATTTTATTAAAAAAAAAAAAATAATATTCTAAACTCTAAACTGCCAAAACGCTAGGTAACCCTTAGATCTGCATCAACCTCCCAAACTGCTTAAACTCTAAATGTGCAACAAACTGCCACACTAGGAGCTAGGACAAATAATAAAGTAGTAAATAAAAACCTCGAACCTCCAATTAGGGTCACTGAATTAATGTCACAGTTTGACGATAAGAACCACATATTGAAATTGGAGATTAAAGGCGCTTCGCGCCTGGTGCTCTGTCTTGTACGACACTACGACTTATGATTTTGTTGTTAAACAAATTTCAAATGTTTTATAAACATAATCCATATTTACACTGATTATACAATGAAGCTATACCATCATTAGATTAGACGGCGATGTTGTACAGAATAGAAATGGATAATTAAGTGGCTTCAAGTTGCAACTACTTGTCGTTTCAGCATCGGTGTTCTCGGTTATATTAAGGGAAGTTGATGCCAGTTTTGTTATTTCAAAGGGTAGAGTTGTATAATTAATAAGGAGGAGACCGAAGAGGGTTCATATATACGTTAAAAAGAATTAGATGTGGACTAGAACACGGAAAATTATGGTTAATAACATACTGGGCGAGAGCCGTGGACAGTTTATTATCAAAGCCATGTACACTTTAATATCAAAACCGTGTACAGTTTAATATCAGTTTAATTTATCAAATATAGGATGAAAATTGTTGTTAACGATAATTTTCATCTTATGTTTGGTAAAACTTTTCTTTTAATTAGCTGCAATAACCCCCGAAATATTTTACTTTATAAATCCCGTTTTATTTAACTTTACCGTGAATTTATTTGTAATTTTGATACCGTTAAGACCCTTAGTTATGCTTGGCGTCTCGTTCTCGACTCACTACGTTGTTGAGACCCAGACCGTCCGACCTACCAGAAAGGTGTAAGGTAACTGTTTGGACAGCCGGTCGACTCACTAAATGTCAAACATTTATATGATTTTCTGAAAATATAGTTGATGCTTTACTTCTTTTTTTTTTACCATTTTCCTACTGGTTACCATTTAATTTATGAATTTTTTTTCATTTCATTGTATTTTATATGTTACGGTTAAATTATATTTTAAATGCCCCGTATTTAAAAATGTAAAAATATAAAATTAATATTTAAATTTTGACTGGCGATTATGGCCTATATTTAAGCACATGTTCACCCTCTTATTTTCACTTCGCCGCTGATAAAGGGCATAGTAATGCCCGAAAACGCTATGGCCGTGTGATTTTGTACGTCGTAAAAAGGAGATTTTAATAAAATACTTTTAATTGTGGCCAATTTTATTTGATTATCTTTATATTTAAAGTATTATTTAAATAATTCAGAATAAGAAAAGTATAAAATGTTGCTTATTAAATATACAATATCCAAAATGTAATGTCTATATACTTGAACAAACATAATTTAAAATTTCATAGAGCTCTCATTTCTGACAAAATATTGTGGTGAGAAATTACTAACTTCTTGATGCAGGGAGGGAGTACATCATTTCTGCTATACTTAACTGCATCTGTTAAAAATAGCTACTGGAATGTTTATAACTTAGTCTGCTGCGTAACTCAGTGGCTGCAAAGAGAGAAGATTAATTACGTTTTCCATTCATCCTTACTTGTTCTGTAAATAATTGGAAAATAAGGGATTGTATACAAATGAAAAAAGCTGTTTAAGATTTCGCTGTATTTGTTGAGAATTTTATAATGGCGTTTGTCAAAAGTTTGTCATGTTTGTGTTAACTAAAAAGATTTAAAGTGAACTACGAATGGCTTTTTTCTAGAGATTGAGATTTAAACTACTTTTTCCTATATTTAGATTCATAAATTGTATTTTATCGCACGATACTTAAATAATGAGTGTGAATTTATATCAAATTTACGGTTTTAAAATAAATTCCTTTTTCATTTTGTGGGCGTTGTTTCATCCACTTCGTTCATTTTTGTTATTTTTTTAATTTCTTATTAAAAAAAAAAACAACTCATGAACAACTTTTCAAAAGTTTTAATGCTTTTGCTGATTTTAAATTAACAACAGTTTAGGGATTTTTTTAAATTTCCTATACATTCTTAATATTTTTGAAAAGTTTTAAAAAGGTTATGAAGTTTTTTTTTTTTTTTTTTAATTTAGCAACAGTTTAGTGTTTTTTTTATTTTGCTATTCTTTTAAAAAATTCTTCAAAAGTTAAAAAAGTTATTAACGGTTTTTGCTGTTTTCAATCTAGAAACAGTTTAGTGTTAGCAGCAGATAGCAGATGAATTTGATATATTTAAATGAAGTTAATATATACTACTTAAATCCATAAAATAGTTTTAAATAACATTTTTACAAGAAAACACTTTTGAATTACACTGTAGAAAACTGTGTAGATTCCATTGTCTATTACGAAAGTTACAGAAATTATCCAGTTTCTCCGTAGAAATAACAATGAGAATTTCTCAAATTCGAATAATACAGGGTGTTTTATAAAGGACTCCCTAACTTTGAAATGAAACAACTCGGAAATGGTGTTCAATAGAAGACTAAAATAAGTGATATGTTTATTGGGAAAGCCGTAAAAATCTGATACAAAAGTTTCAAAATTAGTTACAAATATTGCAGACAGATGGCGCTGCTCTAGTCGCAGTCCGGAATCCGAGTAATAGGCTATAATGTGCAAAGTGCATATTTTGAATCGATTTTGATGTGCATACAACGACTGCTAAACCAAGAACAAACAGTCTCATCTCTATTTATAGACTATTTCTCGGATTCCATACTGAGACTACAGCATATAGCGCCATTTGTCAGCAACATTTCTAACTAATTTTGAAACTTTTCTATGAGATTTTTACGGCTTTCCCAATAAACATATCATTTGTTTCAGTGTTGATGTTGATGACCCAGACGGTCCGACCTACCAGAAAGGTGTAAGGTAACTGTATGGACGGCCGGGAAGTGCCACCCAATTTAGACCGGAACCCAGTGGGGGAGGCATCCACAGGGACCGTACCCTCCTTCCCCTACCACCAACCTCTCGGAAGGACTTACGGACCCACATGTTTAACGTGATCGTACTCCGCATGAACACGGCGGCATATGTGGCAGCGTGCAAATCCAGCGCGCAAACCACGGGGATACCGCACCCGAGATGGCCAACAGCACGCGGCGTTCCGAGGTGGTCACCCACCAAGTACTAACCGCGCCCGATGCTGCTTGACTTCGGTGATCTAACGAGAACCGGTGTTTTCAGCACGGTACGGCCGTTGGCCATTTGTTTCAGTGTGATATCGATCACCGTTCCTGAGTTGTTTCATTTCCAAGTTAGGGAGTCCTTTGTGCAACAAATTGTACGAGCTCTAGTAATGTGAATTTCAATTTTTTTTTTATTTATGCTGTTCATATAATTCATGTACCCATAAAACACTTATAATTTAAAAATATACTACAAATAGATACTACTTATAATTTCAAAACACTCCTTATGGTTATAGGTAATGGTACTGCTTATAGTTTTAATGTAATGCTTATAAAACTTATAATTCAAAACTTATAATTACACCTTTATCTGAATGGCTTTTGAATTAAAAAGCATTTGAAATGCATCCACGTTTCTAAGAAAATGTCTTTGTAATAGTCCTAGACTTTACATTTTGCAATTCGCATTTAAACCTCTAATTAAAAATTCGTAAAATTCAAAGGATTGAGTTGAGGAATATAAAATGTTCTAAACTGAAATATTTATAATTGTATTATCCTTTAAACACCAACTGAATTGAGCAAAATTATTTTTGACAACTAAAAGATTGATATATAGACCGCTCAAAAGGGCGTTTAAACTTTTCGTATTAAATGCACAAAATGACACGTGCATATATTTATTAATGTTGGCAATTGTATGTGACTTCATGTTTATCAATGTCGAGAAATGTCACAGAGGAAAGCCATACACATATCACAAAATAATGCCAGTAATAACAAATGGTTTTAAAGTAAGGATTGATGGACGCTCCTTATGAGATAATTCAGAACAGGCAGCAGTTAATCAATTCACTAATAGGTGGCACTGTATATGAATTTTGAGAAATAACGGAAAAGTAATGAACAAGACAGTATACATAAATTAGACGGAATATGAAAATGATAGAAAGTTCGAACTGGTATTAGAACGAAAAACTGTTTACGATTGAATAGAGGAATAGACGAATTGATTACGATATGGATAAGTATTGATCTGGAAATATGTTTTTACGCATATCCTCCAACAGTGAATGCGTATTTATTTGATCTCTGGCTGTTTCTAAGTTTTTGAAATTGAACTAAACTGAATTAAGTGAAAAATAAGCAAATAAGGAATATTCCAGAAAGTAAAAATGAGAGTAGCACAAGTTTGATTTAGAATGCAGGCTGTTCTTAAATTACGAACATTCTTTATAACAAATGTTTGCAACTTCCTCAACAATTCATACAAACCTTTTTTAATTCGCCAATACATAGAATTAGGAAAATTGAAAACTAAACGCACATAAGCACAAATAAGACAATAATGTAGCATATATATCTTTCGAGGATAGGTTGGAATCCCTTCGTCAGTGCAGGAGAACCAACAAACCCGAAGTCAAAATGGCGAAATCGTCTTTTGGCGAAGGGGATCCAGTATGTCCTCGAAACAGCTGTATGCTGTATTATTGTCTTATTTGTTCTCATAAACGTTGCTCCAGTTTTCCTTATCCTTTGTGTAAGGTGTATTTTGCTTATTGACATACATGGAATTGTTTGTAGAAAAATGCCAAGCGTATAGGGAACTTAAATATAATATTTAAATGAATTGTGACTCAATATCTTTTTTATGCTCTAAATTTCTAAATGTATACACACAAATGGCGGGTACGTTTTAATAGTTTATTACAAAGTAAAACAATGAAAAAGAGTAATAATAAATGAAATACATATAGTATCGTTTCCATCGCCGAAAATATACTTTACTGGGTGTCTGGACATTCGGGCATTCCAGGAAATGGGAGGGCTAATGGATTGGCTAAAAAGGTTCAAGTACTCTTTTTGTTGGTCCCGAGCCAGCTTTGGGTGTTCCTAATGAACTAACTAGAAGAATTGTCTATGACATCTTCAGAAAACTTCAGTGCAAGAACTGGCGCAATGCTAAGGGCCAAAGGCAGGTGAAAAAACTGAACTTTAAATACCCTAGCATGCGTCAACAGGAATTATTCAAGCTCAGTAGAACTGGCATCAGAAGGACTTTTGGATCCTTAATGGGCACTGCACTCTTAAAAGACATCTAATTATTATGGTTGTCACTAAGGATTCGCTATGCAGAGGTTGCAATTACAGCGAAGAAACAGCCTCACACATACTTTATGAATGTGAGGTGTTCTCCGCTCATAGGTTCAAACACTTGGGTCGACATGTGATTGAACACTGGGAGTTGTATGACATTCCTGTCAAATGCCTGCTTATTTTTGTCTCAGCTACTGGTTTCTTTCTTAAGGACCTTCGCTTTTTGAGGTAGTACAATAGAACTGTGGTCGATGTGCTGGGCTCTCCTGGAGCCACCCGCTTTAATGTCATTCATTCATCACCGAAAATAAATAAGACTAATTATTTGATTAATAAAACTAATATGTGATAAGATAAGTGCTAAGTTAAGTACCCAGTTGTCAGAAATTTCAAAATTGAGTCTAAAGCCTCGTTAGGTACTACTTTTCAGGTTAGTTTTCAAAATCAGAACCGTCGTATCATAACGATAATTATAACTAATCGAACAAACATTTCGTTATTAACCAAGCTACCTAAATTCGCTGAAAACTTCGAATGGTACAGTTTGTTTGTTCGATCTATACCGTACAATCTACCAGAAGGAGTTAGGTACATACACTCACGGACAATGAAAGTTGAGCACCAAGAATGAAGCATAGGATGGAGCTGAAATTTTATTGATGGTAGGATACAGATGAATGATATACATAATCACAAAAACAGCGCAGCAGAACACGTTCAGAGGGAGCTGTGGTACACAGTCCGGTCATCCGCAATAGCACGTTGCACCGCCTCGTGCTGCGATACAAGCAGAAATAAGGTCCGGCCTGGTGTCGAGCAGACACATGATGCTGTCCTGCGGCAGACGAGTCCACACCTGTTGAACATTACGTTCCAAATTCCGAAGATTGCGACAAGGAGACAGCTGGCGTTTCAACTGGTCCCACACATGCTCGATAGGGGACAGGTCTGGGAAGCGAGCAGGCCATGGAAGTGTCTGGACATGACTCAGGCAGGTCTGGACAACCCGAGTCGTGAGCAGACGGGTATTATCCTGCTGGAATTGCGCACCTGGAATCTCAGCAACGAATGGGAGAACATGGGGCCGTAGAATCTCATCCACGAACCGCTGATCTGTCAATGTCTCAGGTACTAATACTAAAGCGGATCGGCTGTAATAGGCTATGGCTTTGCAGTCCATGATGCCTGCAGTGGGGCTGGTGTGGCACTCGATAACGAGTTTGGTTTTCAGCCCGATGATCAGACCTCTCTCGAAGTCTGTCAGTTGCGTATATAGACGTTTCTGGCATCTACAGACCTTTCTTTTCACCCCGTACTCGTGCTTGCGTCGGCCGAAGCTTCTCGCATTGATGGAGCGTCGACTACACGTCGGTTTATAAGGACGCTGTATCATGCTTGCAGCGCCACTCACGGATTATTTGCATATCAGTCCGCTCTCTAGCTATTTACATGATTTCGCAGTTGTACGATTTTTTTTCTTGGTGCGCAACTTTCATTGTCCGTGAGTGTATTTGTATAGCCTGGACAGTGCCATCCAATTTAGATCGGAACTCAGTGGTGGCGGCATCCACTGGGACAATATACTCCTTACCATACTACCAACCTCTCGGAAGAACTTTCAGATTCACATATTTAATGTGGCCATACTCCGGGACAGTTTGGGAAGTGCCGGGAAAGCTTTACAGTTGTCGGTTTAATAGATATAAACCACGCTATCGCAGAAGTAAAATATCCTGTAACTGAAACATTTCACTACAAGCCATCACATATAGACACTTAAAATATTTGTATATACGTTGATACACGAAACTTATAGTACATAATCCATAACGGGACGTTAAACTAAAAATACAGAAAGACAATTCGATGGTTAGTACATGTTCTTCATGCATAAAATTGCCAGATTTTAGGAACAAGGCAACCTTCTTCACCGCCAAGTATTCATACTAAAATATTACAGTTAATTTGAAACAATATTTTAGCATTTCATTTCGAAATGACTAAACTGACATATGTAAATATTAATGTATGTTGGGCTTACCTTCCGTTTATGCAAAGTCAAGTGGCATTTTACAAAGAGAAAGCATTGACATATTTTCAGGAAATAGTAACAGAGAATAGTTTGAATGTCAGATGAGAAGAAATAAGGCAGTTTTGTTAATAAGACAACGCCATAGTCAATAACTTCACTAATAGATGTCGCTGCATGTGAATTTAAGCAAACATGATGGTAAATAGTATGACAAGATAATAGAATTTCAACGACATGCCAGAGTCGACAACAAATTACGAATGAATTGAAAAATGACATTATGTGGATTCTTCAGCCGTCCAGAAGGAATTCTTTTGAAAATAATAGATAATGCTAATTTGAATAGACTAATTAACAAACGAAGATAAAACACTACTAGTATGTGTGGTACCTTAAACGAAATGACTAATATATATCCTGAAATGTCGCAGCTCATTTAAACCATGATTTTAGATTTTATTTCAGAACTGACATAAGCAAATATTAATGTATATTTCCCTTTCTGTACCTTTCCACTCATCTAAAGCTGGATGGAATTTCACAATATGAAAGCATAGACATTTTTCAATTACTGGTAACGGCAAGTGAGAGGAATTATAAGGCAGCTGTTAATAAGACTATTCCATAGGCAGCATTTAATAACTTTGTTAAAAGGTTACCCAGACTTCATTTTAATTCAACCAGTTTCTGAATTAAATAATAAAAACTTAGTGTAATATACAGCATATAACTAGTTAGTATCGGTATCGACTGGTTTCGGAGGCAATAAAATATCTCCCTTCTTCAGAATTAGGAGCCAGAGGAGCCCGACCAATGAAAGTAAAGGGGTTTAGCAGACGCTTTCTTGCTATTGGCGTAGTTTCTGTTATGTTATCTTGCAAAGGAAAGCTGTTCTTCACCTACAGACCCACCGGTTGATACCGTTACTGATTAGTTGCTTGCTGTATTTGTAACGATGTTTTAACCTTATATTTTATTTCACAGTTGTTTGATTGATTTAATTTAAATTATTTTTTTCACTGTTTTAAGTAATACGCTTACAGACCTTACATTGGAAATGTTGTTATTTTACAGCATTTAAATCATGCAAATTCAACGAAAACTTTATATGGAATTTTCATCATTGCATACCTAGTACATACATATACATTGTTGATATTTCTTGGTTATGTTTTTTTCACTCCTTTTTCCAGTTTTGTAAAGTTGAATCGTCTAACAGATTGTAAATTGTTGTTGAAATAATCTTCGAGTCAATTTTGTCCGGGTGTATTAAGACATGAACCGGCTTTTTCTACAGATGCTATTTAAGATCTGTTCTGTTTCGTGAGTAATATTCTAGGCATTTGATACTTTAGTGTATTGCCAATATGCCAGCGTTTTAATGGTACAAATTCTTTGTGATCTTGATGAGCATTTAATTACTGTTTCATAGTATCTATCGACTATTTTAGGACTTAGCGAGATCGTTAATAGTTAACATTTCTATTTAGCTCTTAATCTTTATTGCTGGTTTGAATACAATAAGAGTTATATAGAAATTATACAGATCCGGAAAATGCACTTGACTCTTCAAAGGATATGACATAATACCCGAGAAAAATGAAAAGTATATCGTATGAGTTATGCAATTGATTAAATTAAGGAATTGACATATTTTTATTATCTTAAGCAAAATAACTGATTATAGTCAGAAACACTTTAGTCCATACAAAAGCATTATTTCACATTTCGTTTTTAATAGAAAAGCTGACGCCCGTAAATATTTATTAATGTTGGACATCCTGCTTGTGAGAGATGTGTGTGGGGATCTTTGTTTATGTTCATAATGTTAAGTGATACTACACAACAGAAAACCGTACACATATCTGCAAACGCTGCGAACGGCAGATGGTTCTGATGCAAGAATTAATCTTCACTTGTTATAAGAGATATCTCTGTAAACAGGCAGCAGTTAATCACTTCACCAACAGGTGTCGCAGCTTATGAAATTTGCATAACGTTAAAGCAATGTGACAAGATAATAGATTTAAAGTAATATTAATGTACTGACGCAAAAGGCACATTAGTGATTGAAAAATCAAACACGGATATTTAGGTAGTGTAAGAAAAATTGTAAACATTAAAGAATGCGTATTAAATCACTTGTTTTGTTTTTATATATTTAATTCTTAAATACAATTTTATAATAAAGTTTCTTATATTTATCAGGTCTATTACATTTAAACAAACTGTTTTATTCTCATATTTTGGATCCAAACTAAATTAACAGTAGTTTATTATATATTTTTTTAATTTTCTGACTTAATGTAGCGTAATAAATCAGAAAAATTGTGAAGTTTATATGGTAAATGATCTATATCTAGCACAAATATGGGCTAATCATTTTATTATGTAGCTCCACATTCGATGAGCTAGAAAAGAAATTCGAAGCATCATGTAAAAATTGATAAATTAAGTTGCTTGATTGAACAATTTAAGCAACACATACTATTGAAACAAGTTTATTCAATACGTGCAGCTCAAATTGCTGTTAAGATAATAAAACTATAGTAAACCTTGTTTAAAGCAACATTTAACAATATTAATAGTCCCGGTCGATTTTGAAGGCAATAGACAGCCATCTACTTCTGAACAAGCAAGAAACACAACCCGTACTAGTCAGAGCAAGATCGGCAACTTAGCGGTTAGAACAGCATACTTAAGTGAAGCAAGGTATTCCAACGGTTAAAAGAGGAGAAAAAAGATCAATCATGCAGTAAATATTGATTGTAAAACACTTTCTAAATGAAATGCAATCTGTTGATTGTATCGCATCTCTAAAATGCAATAAATTCAGAGGTTATATATTTTTAATTATCACAGAACTACAATAATTTTTTTTACTTAAAAACGTAAAACTTCATCGAAAACAATGAACTTTATTCAAATGACGTCAGCGAAATATAAATCGTCTGGCTCTCAATGTAAAAGCAGGGAATATTTCATTCATACAATTTCATTCCAGACCCAGTTAAATAATTTTGCGTAAAAAAATTCATCAATTCTTATACAACTCATCTTACAATCGCTTTTCTGCATTCTCATAAATTATCACAGTACTACAATAATTTATTTTACTTAAAAACTTAAAATCATGGAGGTAGTACTTTCTAATCAAGTACTTTCTAACTCCATGCTTTAAACTTCATCGAAAAAGGCAATGCTATAAAATCGTCTGTTTCTCTATTGTAAAATCGATGAATATTTCATTCATATCACCTATATTCCAGACTCCAAAGCTAAATAATTTTGTGTTAAAACAAATTCAGCAATTTTTATATAACTCATCTTACAGCTTGATTTGTTTACATTCTGCATTCGTTAAAATTAAATTAGGCTTCGTTGTAGAAATAGTCAAAGTTTGATGATCATTTAAACTAAAAAACATTGTAATTTCGTTGGAGCAGAATAAAGATGTACAGAAAAAAAAATAAAGCGGTTTTAGGACACTAACTATAAATTTAAAAGGACTTTAAAAATCACTATTTTTACTCTATGAAAAAAGATAGATGATATATTTTAAGTAGGTCACGTGATATTTTCATATTATATGGGTGTAATTATTATTTATTTTTATTTAAAAAACTATCGAACATATTTTGCTGAAATTTTTTTATATGTTTTATGGGATAATTTGAATATTTTCTAAAATTTTCGAAGACATTTGAGAATTTCAACTTCGCTTAAAAATGTTTGTAAATTTAGGTTGATTTTTATGCTACGTAACGCGTATCCTTATAGGCATTCGCGGTTAGCGGACGAAAATTTTCAGTTAACCGTTCTACATTTTTCGATTAACTGCGACGCAATTCGCGCAGCTTTCTTGAATCTTTCAACAGTTTACAGACCGCCAGAATTAAACGAAACCATTTATTATATAAAATACACTTTTAAAATATTATTGGTACATATATGGACAATGTGGGAAAAATATTTTTCTTCTGTAATCTCAAACGTTGTGGGGAGACAGAATAAAAATAAACCTTACGAGCTAACTACATGATCAAATAGCCAAAAACTTTACTTATGACCTGACAATCAATGGATAAAATACAAGAAAGACCAATCATGCTTAAAGCATTGATTATAAAACACTTTCCAACTTCAATGCAATTTTATTTTAAAAAGTCTAAAGCGCAATACATTCCTCGGTAATATTTTAAAACTTATCACAATACTACATTAATTTATTATACTTGAAAACTTAAACCTGACATTGAAAAAAAAGGAACTTCATTCAAATGACGGCATTGAAATATAAATTGCCTGGTTTAAATATCTCTAAACTGCGATACATCCCACGGTCCATAAAATTATCATAATACAGCAATAATTTATTAAATTTGAAAATTTCATCGAAAACAACTGAAATTTATTCAAATGACGTCATAGAAAAAATAACACGCCTGGATCTCTATAAAAACAGCATTTCATTCATAACTTTCTCCCATTCATTTCATTCATCACAATACTATAATAATTTATTTTATTTAAAAATTAAGACCATGGAGCTACAAGTAATTAAACTCTATGCTTAAAACTGCATCGAAAAAAATCGTCCTTCTCTTTATAAAATCATTAATATTTCATTTATATCAGCCATGCAGACTCCATGGGCTAAATTATTTTGTGTTAAAGAAATACAGCAATTCTAATACAACTCATTCTACATATTTTGCTGTTTACATTTTACATAAGTGAAAAATAGGATTCGTTGTATAAATAATCAAATTTGGATAATCATTTAAACTCAAATATATTGTATTTGCGTTGTTTCAATATGTAGATGCACAGAATTTAAGCAAAAATAAAGTAGTTTTAGGACGGATAACAACACTCAATATGAATTAAAAAGAACTTAAAAAATCACGATTTTGAAACAAGATGGATGCCACCTATCATTTTGAAGTGGGTCATGTGATCCTTTCATATCATGGTCACGTGATCGTTTCATATAAGAGGTGTAATTATTATTTTAATTTTTATTTAAAAAAATACTGAATATATTTCGCTGAATTTTTTTTTATATATTTTATGGAACAATTTGAATATTACCTAAAATTGTCGAAGCAAGTTGTGAATTTTAAATCCGCTTAAAAAATGTTTGAAAAATTAGGTCCCAGAGGGCTCAATGTGTTTCATTTTTTCAACCCGGGTTCAATCCAAAACTAATTGGGTGATATTATTCTTTTATATTCCCATAGATCCTACAGACCGTTTGAAGAACATACTAAAATTTCATTTTTATTAAGTCATTTTTACAGCAGTTATCGTGCTAACGAACAGACAGACAGACAACAGACAGAATGAACAAAGTCATAAACACTTTTCAACTTTGTTGTAAAGTGTTAAAAATGAAATTTAAACTTGAAATGCCTGAATTAGTACTAATATAAAATCCACATCGAAAAGTTATTTTAAATTCCGTATTTTTTCTTTTTAAGTAGCAGCGCAGAAATTGCGATTTGGAATGAAATTATCTGCTAAAAAATTTACCACTGTCTTTTATATTTACTGTAAATAAGCACTATTTTTGCGCATTCCAAACACTGCGAAACAAGAAAGATCAATCATGCATAAGCATTGATAACGAAACACTTTCCAACTGTAATGCAATTTCATTTAAAAATCTCTAAAATGCGATATATTCGGTGGTAATATCTTTTACATTATCACAGTACTACAGTAATTTATTATACTTAAATATTTAAAACTGTATCGAAATATAAATCATCTGATTCTCTGCGTAATCAATGAAAATTTCATTCATATAACTTGCATTCCAGACTCCAGAGCTAAATAATTTTGTGTGGAAAAAAATACAGCAATTCTTTTGTAACTCATCTTACAATCGCTTGAGATATTTGCATTCTGCATAAGTTAAAATTAGGCTTCGTTGAAGAAATAATAAAAGTTTAAGGATCATTTAAAATCACAACTATTGTAATTGCGTAGGCACGGAATTTAGATACACAGATAATATATGTGTGTGCATATGTAAGTGTTCAAAGTATTGGAATCGTGCGGAAGATCGGAACTCGAATTTTCGAAGGACCTACACTTTTTGGGACTTCTAGAACACGAAAAACTATTTTTAGGAAGACGTCTGTGTGTGTAAGGGTGTATCTGTGTGTGTTTCTGTGTGTCTCTGAGGATATTGCATCCACTCTAACTGAAAAATTAATGAACCGAATTTAATAAAATTTGGTAGGATAGTTTTTTGTGGGAAGCACTGATGTTCATTTGATTATAGTGCGATTCGTAATAAGAGAATCTGCCTTCTTTAAGAAAAGGCCTGCAGAAATTGCCTTTATCCACTCTAGCTAAAAACTAATGGAACAAATTTAACACAATTTGGTGTATAATATTTCAATAACCTACAACTGATTTATATACCAAATTTAACAAAATTTGTTATATAAATCACTTGGTTATTATAGTACGATTCGGGAAAAAGGAACGGGCTGTTTTTGCGAAATGGCCCGCAAAAATCGTTAAATATAAAAATAAAAGACTACGTGTGCTCAATTATATCAATTAAATTCCTATTTTATACGTGATTTTTGACAACAAAAAGAATAAAACTAACCCCATTACTCTAAGACTAGCCGTTCTTGAGATATTTAATTTTTTTTTAGCGTTTTCGCTACGCCACTTTTGACAATAAGTCAATCTTTCAAATGAGAACCAAATTTAAGTTTAACGTGCAAATTCAATGTCATTTAAAATACTTATGGATGTTATTTTGTGTAGATAAACTCAAATTATTATTGAAGAAATAAAGAGAACGTGAATATGAGTCTGCAGGAAAAGACATGTGCTGCCCACATCAGAATTTTTAACAATATTACAACAATGATTTATAAAAGTGAACGGGGATTATTTGCAGGCCATTTCGAAAAAAATGTAGGATCTATATTTAAAGATTCACCAAATTGTTGTAGAATAAAATGTTCTACAAATTTAATCTGTGTACCAAATTTTAATTCTCTAGGACGTAGGAAAGTACATTAAAAACGTCATCAAATAAGTATATCATAAAAAGTTATATAAAATTTAAAAAAAATGTGAAAAATTGTTATCTACCAAATTTATTTTAAAATGTGAAGCCTCTCTCATATACAAAATAATTAAACTCTTGGAAAGATATTTATTATATAGAAAATCTATCCAAGATATTTATCATATAGAAAATATTTCCTCCATAAAGAAAAAATATATCTATTTTTTCTTTCTGGAGGATATCGCAAAAGTTAGAATTTAATTGAATTCGTTTTTCTCCCTATATTAAATAATTTTTAATTAAAAACACAGAAATTGAGCAAAAATAAAGTGGTTTTAGTAAGAATACACATTAAATTTGAATTAAAAATAACTTTAAAAATGACGATTTTGACACAAGATGGATGCCATGTTTTATTTTGAAGTGGGTCACGTGATCTCTTCATATAATATGGGTGTAATTATTATTTTAATTTCATTTAAAAAACTACCGAATATATTTTACTGAAATTTTTTTTATATATTTTACGAGATAAAGTAAATATTTCCCAAAAATTTCGAAGCAATTTGTGAATTTTAAATGTGCTTAAAAAATGTTTGAAGAATTAAGTCCCATAGGGTTCAATGCATTTCATTTTTTCAACCCGGGTCCAATAAAAAACTAATTGGGTGATATGATTTATTTATATTCCCACATGTCCCACAGACCGTCTGAAAAACATCCTAAAATTTCATTTTGATAAAGTCATTTTTACGGCAGTTATCGTGCTAACGGACAGACAGACAGAATGAACAAAGTCATAAGCACTTTTCAACTATGTTGTAAAGTGTTAAAAAAAACAAGAGAGATCAATCATGTATAAAGTATTGATTATAAAACACATTCCAACTGCAATGCAATTTTATTTAAACATCTCTAAAATGCGATACATTCAGAGGTGCTATTTTTAACACTTTACAACAAAGTTGAAAAGTGTTTATGACTTTGTTTAACACTTTACAACAAAGTTGAAAAGTGTTTATGACTTTGTTCATTCTGTCTGTCTGTCTGTCTGTCTGTCTGTCTGTCCGTTAGCACGATAACTGCCGTAAAAATGAGTTTATCAAAATGAAATTTTAGTATGTTGTTCAGACGGTCTGTAGGACCTATGGGAATATAAATAAATAATATCACCCAATTAGTTTTTTATTGAACCCGGGTTGAAAAAATGAAATACATTGAACCCTATGGGACCTAATTTTTCAAACAGTTTTTAAGTAAATTTAAAATTCACGAATTGCTTCGAAATTTTTAGGAAATATTCACATTATCCCATAGAATATATAAAAAAAAATTCAGTAAAATATGTTAAGTAGTTTTTTAATTAAAAAAATTATTTAATATAGGGAAAAAAACAAATTCAATTAAATTCTGACTTTGGAATATCTTCCAGAAAGAAAAGAGAGAGATATTATATAATAAATATCTCTCCATTTGTTTAAACGTTTTGCATATGGATGTGGCTTCATATTTTAAAATAAATTTGGTAGATAACAATTTTTCATTTTTTTTAAATTTTATATAACTCTTCATGATAAATTTAATTGATGGCATTTTAAATGCACTTTCCTACATCCTAGAGAGTTAAAATTTGGTACACAGCTTAAATTTGTTGAACATTTTATTCGACAAAAATTTGATGGATCTTTAAATATAGATCATACATTTTTTTCGAAATGGCCTGAAAATAATCCCCGTTCACTTCTATAAATCATTGGTGTAATATTGTTAAAAATTCTGATGTGGACAGCACATGTCTTTCCCTGCAGACTCATATTCGTTCTCTTTAAATGACATTGAATTTACACGTTAAACTTAAATTTGGTTCTCATTTGATAGCTGGACTTATTGTCAAAGGTGGCGTAGCGAAAACGCGAAAAAACTAGAATATCTCAAGAACGGCTAGTCCTAGAGTAATGGGGTTAGTCTTATTCTTTTTGTTGTCAAACATCACATATAAAATAGGAATTTAATTGATATAATTGAGCACACGTAGTCTTTTATTTTTATATATAACGATTTTTGCTGGCCATTTCGCAAAAATAGCCCGTTCCTTTTTCCCGAATAGTAGTAGAATAACCTACAAATGATTTATATACAAAATTTTGTTAAATTTGGTATATAAATCACTTGTAGGTTATTGAAATATTATACTCCAAATTTTGTTAAATTTGGTTCATTAGTTTTTAGCTAGAGTGGATAAAGGCAATTTCTGCGGCCATTTCGCAAAGAAGGCAGATTCTTTTATTACGAATCGTACTATAATCTAATGAACATCAGGATTTCCCACAAAAAACATACCTACCAAATTGTATGAAATTCGGTCCATTAGATTTTCAATTAGAGTGGATGTAATATCCACACAGACACACAGAAACATACACAGATACACCCTTACACACACAGACGTCTTCCTAAAAGTAGTTTTTTCGTGTTCTAGAAGTCCCAAAACGTGTAGATACTTTGAAAATTCGAGTTCCGATCTTCGGCACGATTCCAATACTTTGAGTACATACACATACACATATATATTATCTGTGTATTATCTGTGTATCTAAATTCCGTGCCTATGCAATTACAATAGTTGTGATTTTAAATGATCCCTTAACTTCTATTATTTCTTCAAGGAAGCCTAATTTTAACATATGCAGAATGCAAATATCTCAAGCGATTGTAAGATGAATTACATAAGAATTGCTGAATTTTTTTCACACAAAATTATTTAGCTCTGGAGTCTGGAATACAAGTTATATGAATGAAATATTCATTGATTTTGCATAAAGAATCAGATGATTTATATTTCGATACAGTTTTAAGTATTTAAGTATAATAAATTACTGTAGTACTGTGATAATGTAAAAGATATTACCACTGAATGAATAACATTTTAGAAATTTTTAAATGAAATTACATTTCAGTTGGAAAGTGTTTCATAATCAATGCTTATGCATGATTGATCTTTCTTGTTAAAATTATCACAGTACTACAATAAATTATTTTATTGAAAATCTTGAATCCACGGAGCTAAAAGTACTTTCTAACTCCATGCTAAAGTTTTATCGAAAAGACGAATGCTATAAAATCGTCTGCATCTCTATGTAAAATCAATGAATATTTTATTCATATTAAATTCATATAAAATAATATTTTATTCATATTATTTATCGCGTTAAAATTAAGCTTTGTTGTAGAAATAATCGAAGTTTGATGATCATTTTAACTCACAGATATTGTAATTGCGTTGGCGCATAATATAGAAGCATAGAAAATACGGAAAACTAAAGCGGTTTCAGGACGGATGCAAAAATAAATATAAATTTAAAAGAACTTAAAAAAACCACGATTTTAACACTGGGAAAAAAGATGAATACAATATTTTATTTTAAAGTGGGTCATGTGATCTCTGCATATAATATGAGTGTAATTAATATTTTAATTTTTATTTAAAGAACTACCGAACATATTTTGCTCAATTTTATTTCATATATTTTATGGGATAATTTGAATATATCTTAAAATTTTCAAAGCAATTTCCTAATTTTAACTTCGCTTAAAAAGTATTTGAAAAATTAGTTTCTATAAGGTTCAATGTATTCCATTTATTCAACACAGGTTCAATCCAAAACTAATTGGGTGATTTTTTATTTACATTCCCATATGTCCCACAGACCGTCTCAACAACTTACTAAAATTTCATTTTGATAAAGCCATTTTTATGGCAGTTATCATACTAACGGACAGACAGACTGAATGACCAAAGTCATAAACACTTTTCAACTATGTTGCAAAGTGTTACAAAGAGGTAAAAACCATAGAATAAAGAGTCATAGAACAGTCAATGAGCGATAAAATACCAAAGAGGTAAGGGAACCCTCAGCAAAAGGAAAGACAAGAGCCAATCCTTTTGTTGTACGTACACTTTCCTACAACTACTTGTTCCTCCTCTATGGTTTTTCAACTTTATATCCACTATCCGTTGGTAACTTACTGTCCCTGCTTCAGTCCCATTTATAGTTCTTACATTAGTTTCCGACTTTGCTTTGACCTATGAAGGATATTCTGACGAAGAATTATGTATCTTGCTTTTGAAACCAATCGATATCATAACTGTTGTGTTGGATGTTATTTTAAACGAGGTGTTTTGGTTTTATAGTTTCCTCAAAATATCTACACGTTGACAACTGAGTTACAGCTGCCTCAGACGCAATTGATGAAAATTGCTAACTCGAAAAAGTTAGACAATTTAAATAGAAATTCCACCTTAGTGAACTTACAACAAAAGAATTGGCCGTTCTCTTTCCTTTTGTTTTCCCTTTCATCTTTGGTATTTTACCGGTCATTGAGTGTTCAACAACTCTTTTGTCAAACTTATTCTAGGATTATTGGCTGAATATCTGAACTGAAGGCACATATCTGTTCCCTACAAATTGACATCAACTTTTCGGGATCTATATATAGATTTTACGTATCCCATCGATTTAAATGTATTCTTGAACTCTATATGAAAGCAGATGCTCGATTATTTTTATTTCTGAATCTTAAATAGTAATTTAGTATGTATAGTAAATGTTATTCGCATGCAGCATTGGAGTATCATATCTACTACTTTAGAACATCACAATATTAAGTTACAACCAGAATAAACTGTCTGTTAAAAGCTTATTTTACTCTAGGATCTGGCAAAATCAGTCGAATTCACCACAACTGAATCGCAACTTGTTGTGATTTGCGGCCATGTTACCCACGTCGGATTTAATATAAAAATCGTTAGACTTTTTCAAGCGTTTTTTGTTTAAATTTTTGTTGAAAATTCACTATATAATGTTTTAATACTGACCATCACTATATTTATCTAATCATCACTATATTTATCCATCATCATATTTATCTAATATTTTACAAACCGTACGCATATTTTGGGCAAGCATATTTTACATAATAATAACAGATGTGTGTACCTTCTGCAACAGAAAATTTAAGCTTTGCACCTTTCATTTAAGCTTCGCCCCTTCGCAAATTTAAGCTTCGCACCTTTCTTCGAAAGGTTAGCTAAGCTCGAGATACGACTGTGCCTATAGAGTGTTTTTTTTAATTCGAATTATTTTTACAATTATTTTACGTTAAAACACGAATTGGAGCAAATTTCATACAAATCGGTTTCTTAACGATCGAAAATATTATCACAGAGTTCCCAGCTTGGCATCATCAAAAATATAGACGATCGAACGTTCTTATTAAGATCGAACGTTCTTATTAACGATCTTCATAACGAAACCGTAGGACCATTCTTTTCTATTTATTGATTTATTTTTGAATAAATCGAAATATGCATTTTTTAGTTTATCTGATACGTATTTCGCCGCATTCGAAAAAGAAAGATTAGCACAATTCAATAGTTTGGCAAAAAATGTGTGTGTATGTCTTTGCATTCTAACTTTTTTTTTTCTTTTTGCATTAGTGTATTTTCTGTGAATTTTTAAACAAGAGCTGGATATTAAGATTTTAGAGGCTGTTGTGGAAAAAGCTTCTTCTCTTAGCGTCCATTGATATGCAGCTTGGATTGCATTTGACGTCACAACCTGTCATTGCTATGAAAATTTTCAACCGATGACGTATTGAGTGGATATTAAGTTAATGACATTTTGTGAGCGCAGTTTTGAATTAAATATCGGTTTGAACAATTTTCAGTGTTGTATCAGTAACTTTATTTGATAATTAAATGTGACTTTTTTATGTGAATTTACTGATAATTTTGGAAGTATTTATATTGTTATTAATATAAATTTATTTAAGTGTGCCGATAATTCAGAAACTCAATTACATGTGCCTCGCACGCTTAAGGAGAGCGTATTATACCTCGCAGTAAGTTACTTATTTTTTGTTGTAAGCAGGTGTATCGTAAAAGCATTATTAGGTTTTCGAGAATTCGCTATATGTTCTGGTATAATTTCAATCAGAGACTTGCATCTGAAATCCTGCACAACGTCGGGTACATTTTCTAATTAACATGAAATAGCTGTTTCATAGGTATTTACTTTTAATATGAGAGATAAATAATTATTAACCCTGTCAGTCCCGTGATGCTTATTGGAATCAGATTTTTAGTGTTAAAAATAAATATTTGGGGCTGAAAGTGCTAATTGTTACTATTACAAAAAATACAAACTTAAAATGAGCAAGAAAATAGAATTTACTTATAAACTGAGTAGTTAGGACGTAGTTTTTATTCAGCAAGGGTAATACGTCAACAAATAAGCATATAAAAGCCATGTTCAACTATAAATCTTTAGGAAATTTCTTTGAGAAATTTGGTTCCCTTATTACTTTCCTTATATACATAATGTATAAATGGAAGTACTGTGACGGGGTCGAAAATTTGAATTCGAGTTTTCGATGGGAGAGCACGTTTCAAGCATCTCTGATCACGAATCAAGCATTTTTGAAATGATGTCTGTATGTGTGTGCGTGTGTATGAAAGTGTGTGTGTGTGTGTGAGTGAAAGTGTGTGTGTGTGTGTGTGTGTGTGTGAAAGTGTGTGTATGTGTGTGTCAGTGAGTCTGTGGAGACGATATCTCACGAACGAATGGAGACATTAGAATGAAATTTGGTACAAAAATCACAATCCGTGACTATTGGAAGCTTATTGTTTTTAAACGTAATCGAATGTTCAGAACCCCCCTAAATTTTCGAGTGAAATTTTGAAAAAAATCATTAAAAAATCAAAACCTTTAATAAAGTTACGCAAATAGACATTTCTTATGTAATTTTTTCTTAGAAAATGATTGACATAAACTTTAGAGCGCTAGGATGAACCGTTCTCGAGAAATTGCACATTTTAAAAATAAATTTATCAAAAAATCCCATAAATTAAAAAAAATATTAAGTGTTGAGAAAGATGTTCACTTTTCATATGTAATATCATGCGATAAATTGGGTGACATCATTCTCGTGGATCTAGCTTGTTCCATTCATGAGAAAATATACTTTTGTATTTGAACGCCAATAGCCATTTATCTGCCATAAGGATAACTTATTTCTTCGTCCATAACGCTTGGCGAAATTTTGGCGACGAATTTGGCGGAATGTCGCCAACTTGACGACTTTTTGAAACGTTGCCAAATTAACGAAAATCTCGCCAAATGGATAAAAATGACGCTAAATCAATGAAAATTACGACTAATTGTCGAAAACTCAATATCTTGGAAAGAATACAAGTATCCACTATAAGAATAACTTTTTTTTCTTACTGTAAAAGTAGGAAATTCATTGCATTATATAAGGAGAGTCATGTGTTGCCCGCATCAGATTTTTTACATTTGTTGCAACTAGTATGTATTACAGAATGCATAGAGGTTAAATATTCGAGTTTTGTAATTGTTTAATTTACAAATGAAGTTGAAATATTATAAACATATGTACTATTATTATAGCAAATAACTCATATTAAACGTTCACATACGCATATTTCTACCTCATTACTCTAAAACGGCCAAAATGACATCTGTCAATAATAATTACTTTTACCCATACTGTGTGCCTCTGCTTATGCACATGTCAAGTTATATATCTAAATGGAAAACAATACACATATCTGCGAATAGTCCTAAAGCAGATGGTTCTGATGCAAGAATTAATGGGCACTTGTTTAAGGCACAATTCCAGAAGCAGTAGTTAATCACTTCACTTGCAGGTGTCGCTGTATGTGAATTTTATCTACGTTATGTAAAAGCAATCAGACAAGATAATGGTTTTGAAGGGATCTATGATGGTTAGAGCGAAAAACTTAGGTACATCGCAACATATCTAATATCATTCATGAGTAGTTCATATAAAAATGTTTGAGTATTAAATTTCAGAATTTGTATTCAATAAATGATTATTTCAAGGTGTTGTATCAAAACCAAGTTGAAACGTTAGGATTACAAAAAATTTCTGGAACATAAAGCTAAGTTGCAAACTTATCAATGAGCCTTGTACGGTTACAGCCTTGTACGGTTGTAGTGATTATACAAATTGTAATAATTATACTGTTTTGAAGGTGTTGCAGCAAAACTAAATTGAAATGTTATGATTACATAAAATACTGGAATATAAAAACTAAATGACTTGCAATCTTCAATTAATCAATGGACCTTTTACGGTTACCGATGTCATAATTATACAAATCTTAATAATTATAATAATTATATTGTAATAATTATACCTATATAAGTATATTATAATAAGTATACCGTATTTTGTAATAATTATGCAAACTTTCATACCGTTCGCTCAATTTGTTTGAGATCGGGTATACACAGACATTTAAAAAAATATATTGATTCATATCCTGGTATTCACAAAACGTGTAAATCCATAAAGGTATACTAGTCGGATTATTTGCGTTCAAGTGAAAGTAAAAAAGAAATATTAAGATAATTTGAAAATAAATTAAGAATTAATTAGTTGATATTCTTAAACTCCGCATTATTATCTTTTAGAATATATAGTACAACTAGTAGGTCAATTCGTTAAGGGTAGATTTGAAAAAATGCAACTTGGGAGTATATATATATAGCAACGGTTCCAGTTAATAAACATTGATATTAAATTATTTATCCCCATATAAGTAAGTCCCTGCTTACTCACGGTTGTTGCGCCAACCCCGGAGAAATGAGTAATCATGGTATGAAATGAGAGCAACTCCCGCCTTTGAATCACCGGCTGAACTTTAGTGTAGAAAACATTAGGTATACGCAATGGCATTATAAAATATATATGAGCTATTCGTGAGTGTTGTATTCATAACGTCGATGTTTATCGATTTAAGTGTATTTTAAAATGTTGTAGGCAATTGAAATATGTTCCTACCTTCACCTGTGGATCATTTTCGCTGATTTTGCAGTGTATTATTAAGTAAGTATGTGTTTAAGTAACCAAAAAACATAAAAATTATTTTTTAATTAAATATATTAAAACATTTCTGGTAGAAGTTTTAAAATATTTTTCCCTATCCATCGATAGTGTAGATCAGTTTAATCTATATAAATAAAAATGAAAATCTGTCTGTCTGTCTGTCTGTCTGTCTGTCTGTCTGTCTGTCTGTTTGTCACACCATCACGGGAGAACGGCTGAACCGAATTTGATGAAATTTTGTGGGTAGCCCAGAAATAGCCCCACTTAAAATTATATCCGTGTTTTGAGTTTCTACGACCAGTGGTTCTCGAGATATTAGTAAAAAACGAAATTTTCGTTTGTCTCATCGTCACGGAAAAACGGCTGAACCGAATTTAATGAAATTTGGTGAATAGCCTTGAAATATCCCCCCATAAATTTGGTCCAAGTTTCGAGGTTCTAAAACCTGGGGTTGTCCAGATATTAATGAAAAACGGAACTTTTTCCTAGGAGTTCTACTCCCTAACTCCGTGGTTTATCCAAACGAAAAGCTTGAAAATCGTTTGAAAGTGAATTAAAATTTAATCTCGGAGTTTGATGGGAGATTTTTTGCGTTAATTAGTCACTTTCTGAAAACATGAATTGTTTGAAACATGATTTAAAGGGGAAATCTATCTCCATGGTTCATGGTTTATTTAAAACAAGCTTTTACGGAACAATGAGAAGTATAGAGAAATCAAAATCGTTATTTAATTTCGCAGTTTATGTTATAAGACATGACATATTTAACATGTTATAAGATTCTATCTTATATCATGTTACTCAGAAACGCAATTAAATTAAATCTGTCTGTTAATTTTAATAATTATTTTTTCGATTTGAATAATAAATAAATGGATATAAAAATATATTTTAGAAAAGAACGATTTGATTTTTCTTATAGCATTTTTGACTGGAAAATATCAATTACGGTCTTCAGGTTTAAAAATTATTATTATTTATATTTTCGGGGATTATTGATTCAAGGATTATTGATATTTTCAAGTTATTATGCAATTATTTTGTTATGACAAAAATTGTTTAAACTCATATATTGTATGTTGTACGAATCTGCTACAAATACATGTGTATATCTTTTAATCTACGAGAATATAAGTAGTACAGGTATATTGACATATGTTTTGATATATATTGGCATATATTGGAATCAATTACGACCTTCTGGTATAAAGAGTACGGATATTATTGATGTTTTCAATTTATTACGTCATCTCTTTTATTTTGGCAAATATTTGTGAGACGCATATTGTAATACGGGTAATCTTCTACTAACACATTGGCATATTTTCTGATCTGCGACAATATAATTAGTACGGGGTTGCATATATTCATTCAATTCCTATTTTTTCTTCTGTAAATTTGCTTACAAAAGGGGGCAGGATGTTTTATTCTTCAGATCTGATCGTGAAGATAATTTTGCATAGTGAGAACATATATTCTTAAACTTCTCTTTAGGAGCAATAAATTTAATATTTTAACAGAATTTGCACATGATTGCGAACTTTAAGTTTCTTTAAATTATACACTCCGTACGAATAACGGGTGTGCTGTTAGTGGTTAATAAATTTTAACATTTTAGGAGGATATATCATGTTGCTCGGCATCGCAATTAAATTAAATGTGTTTGTTAATGTTTTTATTATTTTTTTTCGATTTAAATAATAAATAAATGGATAAATGGATATAAAATATATCTTATGAATGGACAGTTTGATTTTTGTTTTAATTATATTAATTGCTGACTGCGTACATCAATTTCATTTATTTTTGCAAAGAGTTTTCAAGCTTATATCGTATTTAGCTACTAAACTCATATATTATGTTTAGCCAATAAATTCATATAGCCAATTGTTGAAACAGAAAAAGAGTAGAGCGGGTATATCTTATAATACAATTGTAGTGTTTTCATTTAGTATATTGAAACGGGATAAGAATGTTTCATTCAGATCTGCAAATTCAAAGCTACGAATTTGGAGGGATATCGCTAATTTGACAACTTTTCTTAAACTTTGCCAAATTGACGGAAATGTCGCCAAATTGATATAAACGACACACAAACAGCTGCCATAAACCTTCGGGTTGGTCGTGTGGCTTGGGTCTTCTACATATCAATGAAATTTCTTTTTGTTTTGTTAGAAGAGAGTACTGAAATGATGTTTGGTTAGCATTTATCTGTCAGACCAACCATCCTACTTAGTAATACATTTAGCGAATTTTTAAAATGTCACCAAATTGATAAAAATGTTTTCAAATCTATAAAAATATCTTGAAATTGATAAAATTGCGCTACATAAATGATATTAATTGTTTTTTGTTAGGGGATAGTATTGTGATGATATTTCGTCAATTTGTCGCAAAGTGGAACTGTCAGTTCTACAGTCCCATTTGGCGATAAATTTGGCGATTTTTTAAAATGTCGCTAATTTGACGAAACTGTCGCCAAATGTTCCATAGAAATATAACTATTTAGACGATATTTTTCTACCAATTTATTTGAAACAAATGATATCATGTCGCTTAGCAACGGATTTAAATCCAATGCGTTTATGCGGCAGACGATTTTTATTAAATCCTTTCCGATTTGAATAATGAAGATATGTATATAAAATAAATTTCATTGCCATTTCATTTTGAACTGGATAATATCAATTATACTCTTCAGGTTTAAACATTATTATTATTGATATTTTCCGGAATTATTGATTCAGGGATTATTGATATTTTTAAGTTATTACGCCATTGTTTTATTGCGGCAAAAATTGCTGACACACGCATATTGTACGTTGTACGAGTAATCTTCTAGGAATGCACGGGTATATCTTCTAACCTACGAGAATATAAGTAGTACAGGTATATTGGCATATATTTTGACATATATTGGAATATATATTGGAATCAAGTACAGTCTTCTGGTATGAAGATTACGGGGATTAATTATATATTCAATTTATTACGTCGTCTGTTGTATTTTACCAAAAAACTTTTGAGACTCATATTGCAAAACGGGAAATCTTCTACTAATAATCGGACATTATAAGTAGTACGTGTATATCTTCCCATATAATTTTCGCACTTTAATTTTGATATATATTGGAATAAATGACTGTCTTCAGATTTAAAGATTACGGGTTTATTGGTATTTTCAATTTATACATGTAATCTACTAATACAGGTTATAATTTCTAATATTAGCGTATATAATTAGTACGGGTCCCATACAATTTTAACGCTTTTATTTTGCATATATTGATTCAATTCCATATTTTTTTTTTATATTTGCTTACATAAGGGGTCCAAGATGTTTCATTCTTCAGATATGTCCATGAAGATAATTTTATATAGCGAGAACAGAGATTCTTAAACTTCTTTTTAGGAGCATAATATTAAATATTTTAACAGAATATTTTGATTAAACATGTCATTTAGTATACTATAAGAATTTGGGCATGATTATGAATTTCAAGTTTCTTTATATTATATACTCCGTACGAAGAACGGGTATGCTGCTAGTCTATATAAATAAAAATGAAAATCTGTCTGTCTGTCTGTCTGTCTGTCTGTCTGTCTGTCTGTCTGTCTGTCTGTCTGTTTGTCACACCATCACGGGAGAACGGCTGAACCGAATTTGATGAAATTTTGTGGGTAGCCCAGAAATAGCCCCACTTAAAATTATATCCGTCTTTTGAGTTTCTACGACAAGTGGTTCTCGAGATATTAGTAAAAAACGAAATTTTCGTTTGTCTCATCGTCACGGAAAAACGGCTGAACCGAATTTAATGAAATTTGGTGAATAGCCTTGAAATATCCCCCCATAAATTTTGTCCAAGTTTCGAGTTTCTAAGACCTGGGGTTGTCGAGATATTAATGAAAAACGGAACTTTTTCCCAGGAGTTCTACTCCCTAACTCCGTGGTTTATCCAAACGAAAAGCTTGAAAATCGTTTGAAAGTGAATTAAAATTTAATCTCTGAGTTTGATGGGAGATTTTTTGCGTTAATTAGTCACTTTCTGAAAACATGAATTGTTTGAAACATGATTTAAAGGGGAAATCTATCTCCATGGTTCATGGTTTATTTAAAACAAGCTTTTACGGAACAATGAGAAGTATAGAGAAATCAAAATCGTTATTTAATTTCGCAGTTTATGTTATAAGACATGACATATTTAACATGTTATAAGATTCTATCTTATATCATGTTACTCAGAAACGCAATGAAATTAAATCTGTCTGTTAATTTTAATAATTATTTTTTCGATTTGAATAATAAATAAATGGATATAAAATATATTTTAGAAAAGAACGATTTGATTTTTCTTATAGCATTTTTGACTGGATAATATCAATTACGGTCTTCAGGTTTAAAAATTATTATTATTTATATTTTCGGGGATTATTGATTCAAGGATTATTGATATTTTCAAGTTATTATGCAATTATTTTATTATGACAAAAATTGTTTAAACTCATATATTGTATGTTGTACGAATCTTCTACAAATACACGTGTATATCTTTTAATCTACGAGAATATAAGTAGTACAGGTATATTGACATATGTTTTGATATATATTGGCATATATTGGAATCAATTACGACCTTCTGGTATAAAGAGTGCGGATATTATTGATGTTTTCAATTTATTACGTCATCTCTTTTATTTTGGCAAATAACGGGTAATCTTCTACTAACACATTGGCATATTTTCTGATCTGCGACAATATAATTAGTACGGGGTTGCATATATTCATTCAATTCCTATTTTTTCTTCTGTAAATTTGCTTACAAAAGGGGGCAGGATGTTTTATTCTTCAGATCGGATAGTGAAGATAATTTTGCATAGTGAGAACATATATTCTTAAACTTCTCTTTAGGTGCAATAAATTTAATATTTTAACAGAATTTGCACATGATTGCGAACTTTAAGTTTCTTTAAATTATACACTCCGTACGAATAACGGGTGTGCTGTTAGTGGTTAATAAATTTTAACATTTTAGGAGGATATATCATGTTGCTCGGCATCGCAATTAAATTAAATGTGTTTGTTAATGTTTTTATTATTTTTTTTCGATTTAAATAATAAATAAATGGATAAATGGATATAAAAGTATATCTTATGAATGGACGGTTTGATTTTTCTTTTAATTATATTAATTGCTGACTGCGTACATCAATTTCATTTATTTTGGCAAAGAGTTTTCAAGCTTATATCGTATTTAGCTACTAAACTCATATATTGTGTTTAGCCAATAAATTCATATAGCCGATTGTTGAAACAGAAAAAGAGTAGAGCGGGTATATCTTCTAATACAGTTGTTGTGTTTTCATTTAGTATATTGAAACGGGATAAGAATGTTTCATTCAGATCTGCAAATTCAAAGCTACGAATTTGGAGGGATATCGCTAATTTGACAACTTTTCTTAAACTTTGCCATATTGACGGAAATGTCGCCAAATTGATATAAACGACACACAAACAGCTGCTTGGGCGCGGTAGCCCATTGGTTAGCGCGCTGGATTTGCACTCGGTAGGCCCGGGTTCGATTCCAGCCACTGCCAAAACTGCCGCCGTGTTCATGCGGAGAACGATCACGTTAAACATGTGGGTCCGAAAGTCCTTCCGAGAGGTTGGTGGTAGGGGAAGGAGGGTACGGTCCCTGTGGATGCCTCCCCCACTGGGTTCCGGTCTAAATTGGGTGGCACTTCCCGACCGTCCTAACAGTTACCTTACACCTTTCTGGTAGGTCGGACGGTCTGGGTTTCAACATCAACAACAACACAAACAGCTGCCATAAACCTTCGGGTTGGTCGTGTGGCTTGGGTCTTCTACATATCAATGAAATTTTTTTTATTTTGTTAGAAGAGAGTACTGAAATGATGTTCGGTTAGCATTTATCTGTCAGACCAACCATCCTACTTAGTAATACATTTAGCGAATTTTTAAAATGTCACCAAATTGATAAAAATGTTTTCAAATCTATAAAAATATCTTGAAATTGATAAAATTGCGCTACATAAATGATATTAATTGTTTTTTGTTAGGGGATAGTATTGTGATGATATTTCGTCAATTTGTCGCAAAAGTCCCACTTGGCGATAAATTTGGCGATTTTTTAAAATGTCGCAAATTTGACGAAACTGTGGCCAAATGTTCCATAGAAATATAACTATTTAGACGATATTTTTTCTACCAATTTATTTGAAGCAAATGATATCATGTCGCTTAGCAACGGATTTAAATCCAATGTGTTTATGCGGCAGACGATTTTTATTAAATCCTTTCCGATTTGAATAATGAAGATATGTATATAAAATAAATTTCATTGCCATTTCATTTTGGACTGGATAATATCAATTATACTCTTCAGGTTTAAACATTATTATTATTGATATTTTCCGGAATTATTGATTCAGGGATTATTGATATTTTTAAGTTATTACGCCATTGTTTTATTGCGGCAAAAATTGCTGACACACGCATATTGTACGTTGTACGAGTAATCTTCTAGGAATGCACGGGTATATCTTCTAACCTACGAGAATATAAGTAGTACAGGTATATTGGCATATATTTTGACATATATTGGCATATATATTGGAATCAAGTACAGTCTTCTGGTATGAAGATTAAGGGGATTAATTATATATTCAATTTATTACGTCGTCTGTTGTATTTTACCAAAAAACATTTGAGACTCATATTGCAAAACGGGTAATCGTCTTCTAATAATCGGACATTATAAGTAGTACGTGTATATCTTCCCATATAATTTTAGCACTGTTTTCATTTTGACATGTATTGGAATAAATGACTGTCTTCAGATTTAAAGATTACGGGTTTATTGGTATTTTCAATTTATACATGTAATCTACTAATACAGGTTATATTTTCTAATATTCGCGTATATAATTAGTACGGGTCAAATACAATTTTAACGCTTTTATTTTGCATATATTGATTCAATTCCATATTTTTTTTTTTATATTTGCTTACATAAGGGGTCCAAGATGTTTTATTCTTCAGATATGTCCATGAAGATAATTTTATATAGCGAGAACAGAGATTCTTAAACTTCTTTTTAGGAGCATTATATTAAATATTTTAACAGAATATTTTGATTAAACATGTCATTTAGTATACTATAAGAATTTGGGCATGATTATGAATTTCAAGTTTCTTTATATTATATACTTCGTACGAAGAACGGGTATGCTGCTAGTCTATATAAATAAAATTGAAAATCTGTCTGTCTGTCTGTCTGTCTGTCTGTCTGTTTGTCCCATCATCACGGGAGAACGGCTGAACCGAATTTGATGAAATTTTGTGGGTAGCCTAGAAATAGCCCCACTTAAAATTTAGTCTATGGTTGGAATTTCTACGACCAGTGGTTCTCGAGATATTAGTAAAAAACGAAACTTTCGTTAGTCTCATCATCACGAGTGAACGGCTGAACCGAATTTAATGAAATTTTGTGGGTAGCCTTGAAATAGCCCCCCATAAATTTTGCCCAAGTTTCGAGTTTCTAAGACCAGGGGTTGTCGAGATAATAATGAAAAACGGAACTTTTTTTATAGGAGTTCTACTCTCCAACTCCGTGGTTTATCCAAACGGAAAGGATAAAAATCGTTTGTTTAAAGCGTCAAAGGGAATTAAAACTTTATATTTGAGTTTGATGCAGGATTTTTGCATTAAATAGTCACTATTTGAAAGCATGAATTGTTTTAAACATGAATTTAAATGGAAAAATCTACCTCCATGTTTTATATTCCACAAGCTTTTACTCAACGATTAGAAGTATAAAGAAATTAAAATGGTTATTTAATTTCGCATTTTATGAGGAAGATTCTATCTTATATCATGTTGCTCGGCAAAGGAATGGAATTAAATGTGTTTGTTAATGATTATTATTATTTTTTCGATTTGAATAATAAATAAATGGATATTAAAATATATCTTATAAATGAACGGTTTGATTTTTTTTAATTATATTAATTGCGAACTGCATACATCACTTTCATGTATTTTAGCAAAGAGGTTTTAAGCTTATATATTGTGTTTAGCTAATAAACTCATATTCTGTTTACCCAATAAATTCATTTATCCAATTGTTTAAACAGAAAAATAGTAGAATGGGTATATCTTCTAATAATATTTTAGTGTTTAAATTTAGTATATACAAACTGGATCGCGATATTTTATTCAGATCTGCGAATTTAGAGCTACGAATTCGGCTGGATATCGCTAACTTGACAAATTTCTTAAAAGTTGCCAAATTGATTGAAATGTCCCCAAGTTGATAAAAATGACGTAAATCAATGTATTTTACTTTGTTTTGTTAAAAGAAAGTACTGAAATGATGTTTCGTTAGCATTTGTCTGTCAGTCCAATCGCCCTACTTAGTAACCCATTTAGCGAAATTTTAAAATGTCACCAAATTGATAAAAATATTTATAAATCCATAAAAATATTTTGAAATTGATAAATTGCCCTAAATAAATGAAATTTTTTTTTTTAGGGGATAATATTTTGATGATGGTTCGTCAATTTATCGCCAAGTGGGACTGTCAGTTCTACAGTCCCACTTGGCGATAAATTTGGCGATTTTTTAAAATGTCACCAAACCTTCATTAGAGATATTCAGACGATATTTTGACCACCAATTTATTTGAAGCAAATCATAACATGTCGCTTAACAACGGATTTAAATTTAATGTGTTTATGAGGAAGAAGATTTTTATTAAATCTTTTCCGATTTTAATGATGAAGATATGTATATAAAATAAATTCCATTGCCATCGTATTTTTGACTGGATAATATCAATTACGATCTTCATGTTTAAACATTATTATTATTGATGTTTTCGGGGATTATTGATTCAGAGATTATTGATATTTTCAATTTCTTATGGCATTGTTTAATTGCGGCAAAAATTGTTGAAACTCATATATTGTACGTTGTACGAGTAATCTTCTACAAATGCACGGGTATATCTTCTAATGTAAGAGAATATAAGTAGTACATGTGTATTGGCATATATTGGAATCAAGCCTTCCGGTATGAAGATTACGGGGATTATTTATATTTTTAATTTATTAAGTAATCTGCTATATATTGGCAATAATTTTTAAAACTAAATATTATAATACGGGTAATCTTTTACTAACACTAGGACATATCTTCTAATCTATGACATTATAAGTAGTACAGGTTTATCTTCCCATATAATTTTAGCACTTTCATTTGGGCACATATTGGAATTAATTACTGCCTACTGGTTTAAAGATTACGGATTTATTGATATTTTCAATTTATATATGTAATCTACTAATGCAGGTTATATCTTCTAATATTCGCGTATATAAGTGGTACGGGTCCCATACAATACGCTATTATTTTGCATATATTGATTCAATTCCATACTTTTTATAAATTTGCTTACAAAAAAGGCGAGGATATTTTATTCTTCAGATCTACCCGTGAAGATAATTTTGAATAACGAGAACAGCCATTCCTTAACTTCTCTTTAGGAGCATTATGTTAAATATTTTAACAGAATATTTTGATTAAAAATGCCATTAAGTATACTATAGGAATTTGCACATGATTGTGAATTTTAAGTTTATTTATATTATATACTCCGTACGAAGAACGGGTATGCTGCTAGTGGTGAAATATAAATGAGCTCCCTTAATCAGTGAAACACTAAGAGTCCACGATACTGTTCCATATGGAGCGCTATATTTCAAGAAAGAATTAAGCGATTCCAATAAAATTAGGTTGAATTAAGCGATTTCGCTGAAATTTGGTATTTTTATCGAAAACAACAAAGCTTTTCTTTGATAAACTGAGTTAAAACCCTCTCTCTTTATTGATATTATATATTATCAAAATTTGCTAATCTTTTAGAAAATTTCATATGATGAATACTTCAGATTTTAATTCTTTTATTTCAGTTTTCAAATAAAAATATTCGAAAGCTTGATAGCCTTTCCCTTTTTCAATCTCCCAGGAAGCAAAAAAGCTCACCGATTTTTAAATAATGCCGTTATGTTCAAACACCTGAAATGTTGTTTCAAAGTTTTCATACAAATTACTCAAATTGTTCGACTGATATTTTTCGCACAAATATATTAATTTAATAACTAATATATTTTCCATTTTAAATACACTTGAAATTTTTAACATGCAATCAAAATATATTTTACTGAAATTTGACACATTTTGAAAGAAATATATTTTCAAATTTTAATTTGTATTTTTTATTACTTTAGAGAAGCTGAATGTATTATGTATGAATGGAATTGAAATATTTTTGTTAAAATTCTGGTAGTTAAATATCAAAACAAACTGAATATTCCTTTTTTGATAATTGTCCACTGTAGTTTAATAAAATGTCACATAATTTCGATATTTAATTTTGATTCTGCGACACCTGTTAGTGAAACAATTAACTCTTCCCTATGGATTGAATCATTTCACTAACAGGTGTGGTAGAGAACCAAAATTCAGCGACACCTGTTGGTGAAATGATTAACTCTTGCTTACAACACTTCCTCATTAATTCATACATCACAACAATCTGATATTACTAATATTTATTTGCAATATATGCTTTTCTACTGTGAAATATTTTCCAACAATGCCCACTGTATATCTGACATTAATAATTACTTTAGTGGGTGTTATTTTGAGTACTTTTAAGGCATGTTTAGAATGTTTCATTTAACTGTGAAATACTGATAATTTAGCATGGAAAGAAAAAAATGATGTACTTATCCAATGATATCATTAATAGAATAATTAAAGTACTTCCATTCAAATTTTAATTACCTAGTAGTGGAAACTGAACTAAAGCAGTAGAAATAGCATTCAAAAATTATGGAATTGTTTTCGAGCAAAAAATAGTTCAATAAATCGCCACCAGAATACGTTATGAAGAGTGCGAAATGTACATAAAGTATGTAATTTCAACAGCCCAATTTTAAGTAAGTGAACCAGAAACTTAAATTTGTACTGATATTAATAGATTTAATGACTGTTTAGAATAATTTCAGAGGCTCTTTTAACTGTAGAATGAGACCGTCTCCACACATGTTGATGTCAACTCATCAGGCAGAGTTCTGAATTTCAAATATCGGCTTGCAGTGTTTCTTTCAGACATACAACCAGAGGCGAAGCCCCCGCCTGTAGACATTTTATGTTTACCTAGTTTCTATTAATGTGATAGATATATATATATATATAGTAAATAAAATTATTAAGGAAAAAATGGAAATCAAGCCAACGGGAAAGCATAAATGGCCGAGGGGGGTTGTGACCCCTCGTTCCCGGTTACCGGGAACTATTAACCGGGAACGAGGGATCACAATCCCCTTCGGCCTTTTATGCTTTCCTGTTGGCTTGATTCCCATTTTTTCCTTAATAATTGTATTTGCTATAACTGCTTTACGTACTTGTGCAACATTGCGCCATCTGCGTTAAGCATTTTTCATACTTTTGTATGCTTTCGTTTTCTTAATCTGATTACTTTTGTATATATATATATATAGCGCAAATAGCAAACTTGCCTCCCCTAAAGTTGCATTCGCCCTCCCGGCCAAAAAACCCTCAAAGGAGTATTGTCGACTCGTAGATGAATTCTGAAGAATGACTCTTGAGCAACTTAACCTTGTTGGTTAGATATAGAAGTTTACTGATTTTAACTTTTTCAAAAACATTAATATTTATGACAGGTGATATTCAGTTTAGAAGTGCTACGATTAAATTAAAGCTACCCTTTGCTTAATAAAGGTAGAAAATGAAGGAGAAATTAAAATTTTCACTTTCATTTGAAATCGGAAGAGGAATGTAGGTTTCACTTTCAACTTCTAAAGAACAGACTATACCCCTAACGATACCCCAAATAGATAGAAAGTTGACAATGCATCCCCAGTTTAAATGCAACATGGAAAATGATCTTATGTCTCTTTACAAAATCTTTTAAGCAGAATTACAGATTTACTATTGTCTTTATTAATAAAATCAATAAAAAATATAGTCATTCTGTAGTGCTGCTTCAGAAATGTGTTATGTAGCTCTGTTTTAATCATCAAATTGTATTTCTTTTTATTGATGATTATTAAAAAATTTTATTGTCAAATGAGTGTATGTTTTTAATCACTTCACGTACTTTTAAACAGAGATGACATGACACCTCTTGGAGTTATGGCAGATGTTTTCCTAAATATTGTACTATTTCATTGGGAGGGTGATATCTTTAGCAATTATTCGATGAAGTTCGAATTGAGCGATGTTCATAAAATTTGATGCGTGCACTTGAATTGATATTAAATAGCTTCATTATTTTCAATGAGATCGAGCTGTAATTTATTTTAAATTGTGTATTGCACATATATCTAAATGTTCACGATATTTAAATTTGATAGTCTAAGGTAAATTTATCTATTGGATAGTTTGGATGTTCCATTTTTTGGTACATGCAATGTAAATACAATTCGTTTTTTATGAGATTGAAATGCAATGATATATAGCAGCAATTTAAGGTATTTTGCGAATTAAAAACTTGTTTTCCACTTCCCTATTATTTTTACTTTCTTATACTATATTATAGTATACTTGGGACATCAAATCATAACATTAGTTTTTATGTTCCGTATTTATAACAATATGATATATAACTTCGGCAACATACTTCCATTTCATTCCGGCCCCATTTTTATCATACTATGTATACAGTATAAAGAAAGGTATTGTTTCAACAAAACTCTTATAATTCAAGATTTTAATGCCAGTATATGTTTAAGACCTCCTGAATACATTTTGTAATATTTGAGCAATGTTCTTCGGTTTGTCAATCTCTTGTGCACACGATAGCGGCCACAGATATTAATGGATCTTCCCGAAAGTTTATATCCGACTTTGTTATCAAAAAATCCAGAACGAGATGGATTTTTTTAAATTCAAGCGAAATCAAAGAAGTTTATTAAAAATTCTATATTTTTTAAAATGATAGCATTGGTCAAAATTTGACGTAATCATGAATAAAAGGGATCAATGATCAGGCTATGGATCAATGACCATAAGATTTTATAATTTCAATCACTGTGAAAAACAGCAGCGATACAATTTTTTGTTCGTGCGTCATTAACCACCCTCAGTGGCCAAGTTATGTGCCCCACGGGGGCACAATGTAGTGGCGTAGCGTCCATTGAGGCTCAGAAGCTGAGCCTGCCCTGTATAAAATTTAATTTAAAGATACTTTTATTTATTATATTTTTAAAAATAACTTTGGGAATATATATGTCTCTTTTTAGAAAACTGTTAAACTTTACTTACTTAAAATGAGTCGTTTCAAAGTATTCTCCCCATTGAAACGCATATCTGGAAGCTGAAAACATCTAGCCTTTTCGGTGCATTGAAAGAAATAAGGTATTTGAACCGACCAACTATTAAACTCCGTCGTGGCTGATAAGCTAGAACTATAAGCTAGCTTCCAGAAAGGTGTAGCTATTGCATCCCCCATTTTCAGCCCTTTATAAACAGCGTAACTTAAGACAGTGATGGAATATGAACCGTAACATTTCATGAATGAAAATTACTTGGGAATGGCTAATGGATCCGCCATTCAGTGTTGAACATGGTTCTATTAATTAATCATCACAGAAAAAAAGGCATTAAAATAAATCTGATGCGGGCAGCACATGACTTTCCCTATATAATGCAATGATTTTAATAATTTTGCAGTCAAAGTATTGGGAATAAGATCCACGGTACAATGTTTTTAACGTTAAATTATACATTTATCGATTTTCCAGTTGAAATCATGTAAACTAATTCTAAAACCCAATTAATTTATATTTCGCGTAACTTTAAATAAACAATTATCAAAATTGATAGCATCCTCAATAAGCTATATAGTCCATATATTAAAATATTTATTAATTCATTCATCAATTAGTCGTTAGTTTCATTAATTTAGTGTCATTTTTGCAATTTTGATGATATTTTCGTCAATCTGGGACAAAATATCGCCAAGTTAGCGATACTTCGCAGGATTATTCGCAATGTTCGCCAAATGCATCACCAAGTGTTACAGATAAATGGAGAGAAGAACGTATCTTATATACTAGAAGGTATGCCCGTCATATGACGGAAATCAAAATTTTTAAGTATTACTTCCCATTTGGAGTCATTTTTATCATTTTGGCAACATTTTTGTCACTTTGGCAACATTTAAAAAAGTCGCTAAGTTGGTGACGTCCCACTAAATTTCTCGCCAAGCGTTACGGACGGAGAAATAGGTTATTCTTATAGTCAACTCTTATGATCTTTCCAAGATATTGGACTTTTATCAATTTTTCGTCATTTCATTTTGTTATTATTTCATTGATTTAGCGTCGGTTTCATCAATGTGGCGAATTTTTTATCAATTCAGTGACATTTTCGCCAATTTGGCAACATTTAAAAAGTGAGTAAGTTGGAGATATTCCAACAAATTTGTCACTAAAATTTTGCCAAACGTTCGGACGGAAAAATATGTTATTCTTATAGTAGATTCTTATGTTCTATCAAAGATATTGAATTTTCGTCAATTTGTCGCTGTCATTTCCATTTATTTACTGTCGTTTTTATCAATTTGGCAACATTTAAAAATAGATTGACAAGTTGGCGACATTCCGCCAAAATATCGCCAAGCGTTATGGACGGAGAAATAAGTTATTATTATAGCAGATATATGACTATTTACATCCAAATAAAAAAGTATTAACCAAGGAATCTTTTCTCATGAATGAAACGAGCTAGAATGACGAGAATGAAGTCACCAAACTTATCACATAATATTACATATGAAAAGTGAACATATTTCACAATAGTTAATTATTTTTATTTTATGTGAATTTTTGATACATTTATTTTAAAAATATGCAATATCTCGAGAACGGTTCATGCTAGTGTCTAAAGATTATGTCAATCGTTTTTTTAATGAGAAATTACACAAGAAATGACTACTTGCTTAACTTTATAAAGGTTTTCATTTTGTGATGATTTTTTCAAAATTTAACTTGACAAATTTAGGGGAGTTCTGAACATATGATTACGTTTAAAAACAATACGCCTCCAATATTCACGGAGTGTGATTTTTTGTACCAAATTTCGCTCGAATCGCTCTATTTGTTCAGGAGATATCGTCACCACACATACACAGGCCTCATCTCAAAACCGTTTGATTCATGTTTAGGGATGCTTGAAACGTGCTCTCCCATCGAACACGCGAATTCGAATTTTCGACCCCGTCACAATACTTTCCTTATACATTATACTATGTATATAAGAAAAGTAAAAATAAAAGTGATATAATTTGTAATTCTATCTCATCTTGTACTCTTATTCTAAATTCCATTTCAGAGAAACCTGTTAGTTAAATGATTAAGTACTACTTACTAAGCTGCCTAACACAAAGCGCGAATATTAATCTTTGTTTCAAAGTTATGTGCTGTGACTGGCATTACTGTGCGACGTGTTTAGTTTCCGTTGTGAAATATTGCTTGACAATGGATAACCATATGGACTCGAAATGTCCAATATTAATTAATATTTAGATATGTCAGTTTCTGCCTTTCTAACACATTGTAAATAGGCATTATTGAATGGGCGAAATGTTTCAAGTAATTTTGAAGTATTAATCATTTACCGTGAAAATAAATTAATATCCCAAGCAATAGTTCCACTGTATTGTTCATTATAGCCTTTTATAGGGCCCATGCTTAAACACTGAATATAGCTTTATAGCTACAAGAGGAGATAAATATGTACAAGATAATAGTAATAGTTATAGCGAACCAAACTTCATAGCAGCTCATATCAATGTGCGACATTTTACAACTCAATTGCTCTATATTCTGCGATATTATCATCGTAATAATATAAATTTAATTAGTAAAATTTGTTAAAAATATGACTATGATTTGAAATTACGAATATTTTGATTTACAGTTGGCTAAACTTATCAATAATCCCCATAGTGATATTTTCAATTTCTAAAGTCAGCGTTTTAACAATCATCTGTTCGGCAAATATATTTCAAAATATTAAGTTTATATCTTCTAATAGTTTATATCTTATTAAGTTTACATCTTATTAAGTTTATATCTTATTAAGTTTATAGCATCTTATTAAGTTTATAGTATCTTATTAAGTTTACATCTTATTAAGTTTATATCTTATTAAATTTATATCTTATTAAGATTACACATCTTATTGTGTTTATATCTTGTAAACTTAATAAGATATACACTTAGTATCTTATTAAGTTTATACCAAGTTTATAGTATCTTATTGAGTTTACATCTTATTAAGTTTATATCTTCTAATACTATTTTAGCACTTTCATTTTGACATATGTTGATCCAATTTCATAGTGATTTTATTTTGGCATATAATGATCAAATTTCATATCTTTTGTAAAATAGTTTACAAGCAGGGCCAGGATGTTGTATACTTGAGATCTACCTGTGAAGATAATTTTGTATATCGGGAACAGAGTTTCTCATACTTCTTTTTAGGGGAATTAAATTAAATATTTTCCCATTGGACCTCCCGCTTTGTTGCACTCTAATTAAAGAAATACCCCATCAAAAAGTGTCCTATTATTATAAAAAGTTAGATTTAGCAGCAGTTGACATCCTTTAAAACACATAATTTCTTCTTTATATTGTCACGATGTATCCTCTGGAATTATTCGTAGAACACAAAGAAGTGTCCGAATTTTTGGATAACTAACACTTTTATTTAAAACGCCGAAAAAACGTAAGCAGGAAAAGTATACATCCGACAATTTTCCAGCCATCTTACAGCGTCACAAAATAAGTGTCAGGTACAATACAGCAGCAATTACATGCCCAAGGCATTCTCCATACATACGATTATATTCTGAATTTACTGACGCATTTACAAATCATGTATACTTGTCTTAAGCTAACCACTTCTAATTGAATGATGTAACACAATATTTGTATTACATGTTACATTCCAATTACGGATGCCAACCTAGCCATTTCGAAATTCCAATTGCGGATGCCAACCTAGTTAATGAGCTATTTAAATGCTGCGGAGGGAGCCAATGGCAATACAAACATAAATAAGCAGCGCATCCCCTTCTTCACTTCAACGAATCAACAACGACACTACAATGTGAAAAGAAAAAGGTTTGAGAGAATGTTCTAGAACTTTCCAGATGATGCAATTTCGACAGCGTCCTAGACGCACCTGAAGTTTTTGGTAGTCGTCTTAAAACTTTCGAACGAGGCAGCATCATGTTTTTGGTTTTTGTGAAAAAGTGTCTGTAGATTGTGAGCAATAGAATGGTAGCCTGCGCAAGTACGCGAAGTGCAACGATTTTCCCACATCATTGAGATGGCACGAATATGCACGTAACAAAGAGTAAAGGTAACCAACTTTCAATTGTCACTATTAGCACGGAAGGCACACCTTTAACGATTATTAAAATAATTGACTACCAGTTCATATGAGTACACCATATGAACGAGTTCGTAATATTGAACTATAAGAACCATTCTTTATCGATTGTTTAAAGGAAACTGTTTTTTAAGAAATTTAAATCAAAGATATTATGTGTGTAAATATATATATAGCTATTAATGTAATATTGTCAGTATTATGTGTCTTTTAGTAATTGATTTAATTAGAGCATAGTTACTCCAGATATAATAGATATCTATTAAGTAAAATATTAAAATAAATTGAGCAATTAAGCATGAGTGTTTCTTTATGTTTTGTGTGTTCGTAGTCCGAGCTTGAGAACCGGGAGCTTACATGCTCCACCCTGAGTGGCGGCATCATAGGTAAGTCCTATACTGGTAAATTTTGATAAGGACAATTTTACCTTATGACAAATGACAGATACCCTGTGTGGAAATTTCTAGAAATGGTCTAAACTAATTCTAAACCAATGTAAAAAATTCGAGCAGTTAACTAATTCCTCGGAAAGCCGCCAAGTTGACGATATTTCACCATATTTACCGCCAAGATTAAGCAACCCGGACCTTAAAGTAATAACAATGGTTGCCTGTAAATGTCAGTTTTCCCCTATTTGACAGGCCATATGTCGGAAAGACATCATAGATGTTCGAATAGCAGACATTAATTGAAGTTTTATCTTCGACACTAACGTTCGAAATGGAAACTAACGTGAAATTATATTCAATTTTTGTAGATTTTTCTGCACCACTTTTAAATAAAAGTATTTTCTTCCAGTTGTAACAAAACCTAATCAGCACCAGAATAACACACAAGAGACATAACTACCTACTGGTTGAATAGCTTTCATGCTAGAGTGGATATACATATTGTACAAACAAACACTTAGTCAATTAGTACACACACAGACGTAATGGGCGCGGTAGCCCATTGGTTAGCGCGCTGGAGTTGCACTCGGTAGGCCCGGGTTCGATTCCAGCCACTGCCAAAACTGCCGCCGTGTTCATGCGGAGTACGATCACGTTAAACATGTGGGTCCGAAAGTCCTTCCGAGAGGTTGGTGGTAGGGGAAGGAGGGTACGGTCCCTGTGGATGCCTCCCCCACTGGGTTCCGGTCTAAATTGGGTGGCACTTCCCGACCGTCCAAACAGTTACCTTACACCTTTCTGGTAGGTCGGACGGTCTGGGTTTCAACACACAGACGTAATGCCTAAATAGTGTATTGTGCGGACTGCTTTGCGAATGCTTGGCAGGAGTTCTGCACAGGCCCCGATTGCAGTATCAGAAGGCTGATTTGCCAGCTGGATTGGTCTTGTTAAAGTAACTGACATGGTGAATATCGGCTTCGTGCGGTAATCCGACCTATGATGCTTGTATACCCTATTGACACGGATGTGTTTTATTGTCTTTTATGATTTCTTCTGTTTTATCATTTACACTAGTCAAAAACAAAATATAAGTCTGAGTTGTGTATTGCACGTGTATAAAGCTTACGTTAAAATAAATTACTTCCCGGGCGTAATTTAGACCCCGGAGATGGAGTTAGTAAATAGCTACTAAGTGGAATTTGTTTATGTGTTATGTCTCCGTTAATTATGGGAATTAGCCCGTACAAGCCCAACTGCAATCAGTGCCGACCATAGGTCATTCGCCGCTCTTGTGCAAAAAAAAAATTGCAGCCCGGACTAAGAACTTATTTTTCTCTGGAACAAAGAAATTGAACACACCTCTTCAGTTTATCGGAAACAAATTAAAAAAGACTTTTAATTATTTTTTATTACAGAAAACGGTAAAAGAGAAATAAATGCTTAACAAAATTTTATATTTCTTGCTTTTACATTAGTAAAATTTTCTAGTATTTTTTTTATATCTAAATTATCACACATTTCATGCTCAATCGATTTTAAGGCTAAATCAGAAAAACTTTCTTGCCACGTTGTTGATCTTAAACAGTTTTTTTATCAGTCTTAGTTTTGAAAAAGACCTTTCTCCAGTAACAACTGATGTAGGAAGCGTTATTAAGATTATTAATGCTATTGAAATGTTGGGAAAAGTCCCTGTCAATCCATGCTTATAAATGTATTGCAGGACATCTTTTGGCGAAATTTCTGTTTTCATAAAACTGGTAATTATACTAAGTTCGTCTGCAAGTTCCGTACCATTTATTTCTTTAGGGCAATTTATATCAGTTTTATCATTTCGAAGTGTCGTCCCTTCAAGTGTGCCGCCCTGGTGCGGGAGACCACTTTGCACCGGTGGTAGGGCCGCTCCTGACTGCAGTACGACCACCAGTACAAGTGCATCCGTGTTCTAGAATCCCAAAAGCTGGGAAATCCATCTAATACTAAAATTATAATTTACAAAATCACATTATCATTTATTGTACAGGAAGCAACCCTAACCGAAGTGGTATTTAGGATCACCTTTCACACAGCACAGGATAAGAACAGTAGACCTCTGGTCGATGTGCTAAGCTATCTTTAAGCCATCCACCTCTAAGTAATTACCCAAAACATTTCCATGTGCTGTGTTAAAGGTGATCCTAAGCATCCCCATGTATTGTAGGTTAATGTACAGAATTGGTAGAAAGTAAACTTGAATACATTTGATTTTGTTAATTCCACAAGCTTTAGTTTTTAAAACTGTTCCAAACAAAAAAATTTTATGTGAGCAGCACATGACTTTCCCTGCAGACTTAAATTCATATTTTCTTTATTTCTTTAATAATTCATTAGAGTGAGATTAATTGCACCAAATAACACTAAATTTGCATTTTTAATTAAATTTTTGTTTTTATTTGGTAATTGGACATTGTTCCAATAGCGGAGTAAAAAATGTAAGAAATCTTAAATATCTTAAGAACGGTTAGTACTAAAATATAATGGAGTGTGTTATATTTTTTTCCTCGTCAAAAATTGCGTATAAAACAAGAATTTAATTGATACATTTCAGCATACGTATTCTTCTTTTTTTTTTTAGACTTTGGAAATTTTTGCGGGCCATTTCGTAAAAAAGGCAGATTGTTATTTTTCGAATCGTACCAAAATCGAATCAACACCAGAGTGTCCCAGAAGTAACTTATCTACCAAATATTGTGAAATTTGGTCAATTGTCATTTTAGTTAGGGTGGATACATGAAATTTTTGATAGCCATTTCGTAAAAAAAGGCGGGTTCTTCTTTTCCGAATCGTACCGAATTTTAATCAGCATCAGAGTATCCAACAAGTAACTTATCTACCAAATTTTGTGAAATTTGGTAAATTAGTATTTTAGCTGGAGTGGATAAATGAAATTTTTACGGGCCATTTCGCAATGATACCATAAACCCCCTGGGTTGGTCGTGTGGTCTGGGCCATTTCGCAAAAAAAGGCGGGTTCTGTTCGAATCGTACGGTCGAATCGTACCAAAAACTAATCAGCACCAGGGTCATATCCAAGTGACTTACCAAATTTCATGAAATTCGGTCCATTAGTTTTTGAGTTAGAGTAGATACATACATTGCACAGACAGACAGACACACACACACACAGACGTCACGCTAAAAATAGTTTTTTCGTAATCTACAGGTCTTGAAATCTGTAGATCCGTCGAAAACTCGAGTTGCGATTTTCGTCATGATTCCAAAACTTTTCCTATACATCACCATGTAGTGCAGGGAAAGTAATATGTATAAAGTACAAAATCTGTTGATAACAGACTGTGGTGAATTTAAAACAAGAAAGATCAATCATGCTTAAAGCATTGATTATGAAACACTTTCCAACTTCAATGCAATTTTATTTAAACAAATCTAAAATGCAATACATTCCTCGATAATATTTTGAAACTTATCACAATACTGCATTAATTTATTATATTTGAAAACTTAAACCTTCATCGAAAAAAATGAACTTCATTCAAATGACGGCATTGAAATTTATATTGCCTGGTTTAAACATCTCTACAATGTTATACATTCCTCGGTAATAGTTTTAGAATTATCATAATACTACGATAATTTATTATATTTGAAAACTTCATCGAAAACAACTGAAATTAATTCAAATGACGTCATAGAAAAAATAACACGCCTGGATCGCTCTATAAAAACAGGATTTCATTCATAACTTTCTCCCATTCATTTCATTCATCGCAATGCTATAATAATTTATTTTATTTAAACATTTTATTTAAGACCATGGAGCTACAAATAATTAAACTCTATGCTTAAAACTTCATCGAAAAAAATCGTCCTTCTCTTTATAAAATCAATTAATATTTCATTCATATCAGCCATGCAGACCCCATGGACTAAATTATTTTGTGTTAAAAAAATACAGGAATTCTAATACAACTCATTCTACATATTTTGCTGTTTACATTTTACATAGGTGAAAAATAGGCTTAGTTGTAGAAATAATCAAATTTAGATGATCATTTAAACTCAAATATATTGTCATTGCGTTGTTTCAGTATGTAGATGCACAGAATTTAAGCAAAAATAAAGTAGTTTTAGGACGGATGCAACACTCAATATGAATTAAAAAGAACTTAAAAAAATCACGATTTTGAAACAAGATGGATGCCATATATCATTTTGAAGTCGGTCATGTGATCGTTTCATATCATGGTCACGTGATCGTTTCATATAAGATGTGTAATTATTATTTTAATTTTTATTTAAAAAAAAAAAATTTCGAAGCAATTTGTGAATTTTAAATCCGCTTAAAAATTTTTGAAAAATTTGTTCCCATAGGGCTCAATGTATTTCATTTTTTCAACCCGGGTTCAATCTAAAACTAATTGGGTGATATTATTAATTTATATTCCCATAGGTCCTACAGACTGTCTGAACAACATACTAAAATTTCATTTTGATTAAGTCATTTTTACGGCAGTTATCGTGCTAACAGACAGACAGACAGAATGAACAAAGTCATAAACACTTTTCAACTTTGTTGTAAAGTGTTAAAAATATAGTTACATGGGTTTTATTATAGGGGATTAAATTTCGTCGTAAATCGTAACATTTGTACATTGCCAAAGTAATAACCTACCATTACTTTTTTCTAATAGTCTCTTATAATACTCAAATAGTTCCCCAGCCTGAGGTACATCAAAAATACTATTCAATAAAATCCACGAGTTTAACTTTTAAAGCAAATTAACGTTTATGCACACTTATATTATTATTAGAATTAAAATTACATACATTTATTAGAAAATCGCGTAAAGAGGAGAAAGCAGCCGTGTGAGACCAGGTCATTTTAATTTTATTCCAGCGATCAAACGTTGACGTTATATACATGAATATTGGCACATACCTTTGTATTTTGGCCTCCTTTTGATGTTATGTTCCTCAGCATGGATGTTGCTAACATTCCGATTTTCTGCCACATCTCGATAACTGATAATTTAACTGTTAACTATATACATTCGGCTAACTACAACTGGTTGTTAGCGACTTGCCAAGACTGTCAAAATTGGTGAATATACAGGGTGTCCCAAAAACATTGCCCACCGCTTTTATTCCTTAAATATTGATCTTAGACATATGTAATATATTACAAAGTTGTGTAAAAAAAAGTACAGAATTTTAGGAAATCGATTACAAATTTCAAAGGAATTAAATTTTAAGACATACAACATTTAAATTTTTATAGGATCCCTGTACAACAACATTTCCAATGAGTAAAATATGCCCCATACACTAATAAGATGATGTACAAAATTTTAGCATTTTATCATAAAAAGTCCCAGAGATATGAAAAGATAAAAATGCTGACTTAAATCATTTTTCGATGCATCGGCATTATAGTCCTCAGAAGGAAAAAATCATGCCGGCAGATCGTGTTTCAGGGGTCATACACAAATTACGAAGGAAAACAAGGATTACATAAATAAATAATAATTTTGCTATTTATTGGTACAAAAGTATCTACACTGTGTAGAAATAATAACTTTACACAAAGATTGCAAAGTTTGCTCAAAATGTTTTCCATCCTTGCCAAAGATCCATTAAAGATAAGAAGCAGATATTACTTACCTATTATGCATTTCTGCATTGCGTCATTTGCACTCTTGATGTAAGCATTTACATCCTAATTTATGATTAATCCCTCACCAACTTTGTTTAAACACATCTCTGGGACTTTTTATAATAAAATGCTGACATTTTGCACATCACCTTATTAGTGTATGGAGCACATTTTACTCATTAGAAATGTTTTTGTACGGGGGCCGTATAAAAATTTAAATTTTGTATTTCTTCAAATCTAATCCTCTGAAAATTTTTATCGATTTCATAAAATTCTGTACCCTTTTTTACGCAACTTTATAATTTATTATATATGTCTAAGATCAATATTTAATGAATAAAAGCCGAGGTCAATGTTTGAGACACACTATATGTCTGCGCCTTTATTTCATCGCAAACATCAAAATCTGCATATGGCGTCTCCTGGTTTCACATTCTTCCCCTCGCACGAAGAACACTTAAAAACCATCTATAAAATTATAACTTTAAGTGGAAAAAATCTTGATAGATAGCAGACTATATAGATGTGCAGATGATTTAAAGGCAGTGGGTAGTTTTTAATTTCATAATCGTGTAACTCGTGTTTTCGTATAAGTGCAATGAGTAAGAGCGCGGTGACTTTTGAGGGGGATGAATAATTTAATACGTTATGACTTAATAATAGGAACCGCGCTTTTTTTATTCCCGTTTGCACATATATTTTATTAAAAAAGGAGCCCATCAATTGGATCTACCACTCCAATCTTTCAGCCTTAAAAGTATGAGTATACGCAGTCGCCTCATTGATTCTTGTTGCCAAAATATGTTTTTGATGTGAATAACAACCATAGTTAGTCTATCGTGTATCCACTGTGTACCTCTGACTAAAATCTGAATGCTACGAAAAACTTAAATTCCTTAGATGCTTATATATCTGAACCTAAAAGTTATAAATAAGAATAATTTTTACTCGTTTTGTTGTAAAAGCGTTTTTTTTATGAGTATATAAAAGTAATTTTATTATTTTAAGCTCTTTTTTAAATAAAAATATTTTATCGAAACGAGTTTTTGCCTGACTTTACTTACTTTCACTCGAAATATCTTGCAAAATATAAAAAATAGATATAAATAGTAAGCGACGAAAATGTAATGTAGGAAATCTAGTTTACTAGTCTAGTTTACTAGGAAATCTAGTTTAATCTAGTTACCAGCATTGTAATGTTATGCTATTTCTACCACTATTCAAAGCGGTATAGTTGTTAATTGCGCTAACAGGAAGAACAATTGCTACTATGTACGGCAATTTTACGAAACACAGAGATAATCCATAAATCAAGTAATACTAAACAGCTGGTTTCGGACATGATGTGTTTCTTGCTGTCATTTAATTTATAAGCTGTATTATGTTGAAGAAAGTAAAGAAATTTGAAACCGATTCATGAATGCTAGTTATAGCACTAGGAGCACGAAACCAAGCCTAAGGGGTGCAAACAATAAGCAGGATATGTGATTGTGATATTTACAATTCGTGCATTATATCATAATCTTCACTTCTTATTAAATGATATATCAGTTAATATATGAATGTTACATGAATCTTATATATTTTGTGTATAACATTCAATGAATAAACGGCGGAGTCCCACAGTTTATTTACCACAAGATAGACCCAAAACTTAAGATGCAGCCACATTACGATTAACTTCCAATAAATTTAGAAAATGTATTCATTAATTAAATATGTCCTTCTCCCGAGTAATAAAGCATGTCGTGATGTTATGTGACATTGACAGTTGAGAAATTTAGTGGGTTTAAGAGGGGTGTTCCATTCCAAGCTACGCGTACTCTGTGCATTCCAGAGCAGTGAAATTTATAATGTAAAAGATAATTATGTGGAAATAAATAATATATTAACGCTGTAGGTAAAATCGAGAAAAATGAATGGTTACATATTTTGAACAATGTGGAGGAGGAGAATTATAAATATGCTTGAAAGTTCCGAAATGCTTTGTTACCAGTTGTGGCCAGGAGAACTATTTCTGAATGCTTTGTTATCAGGAGAAAAGTTTCAGACTTTATTATACATTAAAACTTCATGTTGAGTGCAGATGCACTTGTAAAAATTATTTTGTGTTTAAAATGAGTCTCTGAAATATAATACAGTGATGACATAGACAGAGTGATCAGTAGGCCTTAGGACCACCTCTTGCGGCGATACAAGCAGCAACCTTTCGAGGAACAGACGAAATGAGTGTGAGGATAGTTTCCTGAGGGATGGAGGACCAAATGCCTTCAACCATCCTCCACAGGAGATCCTCTCTTTGAAGCTGGGATATCACAGTCAAACCACGTCCAATCACGTCCTATACATGATTGAAGGGTGAGAGGTGTAGAGATAGCGGAGGCCAAGGAAGCAGCTGGATACCATACAAGGCTTGTCTGCTGATGGTTGTCGTGTGCGGTCGCGCGTGGTATCTTACTGGAAAACAGCATTTTGCAACCGCTAAAGGTAGAGCAGAGCAAGAAGCACCTCATCCACAGATCGTCGAGCCATCATTGTGCCTCGGATACGAACAACTGCCCGGCTGTCGAAGCCAATGGCACCCCAAACCATGATACCGCGTTGTTGAGCAGTATGGCGTTTATCTGTAACAGCGGGATTGGATCTGTTTCCACGTCTCCTCCAAACCCTCACACGGCGACTGGCATTCGACAAACGGAACCGAGACTCGTATCTGAGCCCTACACTTCCCCATTCAGTCGTCCAAGGGGCTCTGGCCCGACACCATTACAATCTCTCACGCCGGTGTCTTGTCGTCAATGCCAGTTTTCGTAACGGATGGTTGAAGTGAAAGCCGCTTTTGACCAATCGTCGAGAAACTACTCTCGCCGATATGGAACATCCTATGTACCCTGAAAATTCTGCAGAATGTCGACGGTCATTGTTTATGAGGACGCCACCGCATACCTTCGAATGTGTCGATTAAGACCTGCTGACGTAAGTCTGGATGGACCTGCACCACTGCGGCGATTTTCATGCCCTTCTTCAATCCATCTTCTCCAAATCCTTTGCACAGTGGACGCATATACGCATGTTTCAGCGGTGAAACGCCGGTACGACTACCCAGCCGTACTTAGGTCTAAAATGAATTCCATTGCACGATCGTCCAAATACTGAAATGGACTTCAGCTTCATCGACCAGGCATCTTTTCAACAACACGTATCTTCTGAAACGAAAAACTGCTTGAAAAACCGGTTTCCGTAGGCGAGAGACAGTAACAACTGTTGGGTCATCTACCGTATCCATCCCTTTTATCCCGCACTTTAATCACGTGACCCACTTGCATTTCAAATCATTTGCAGACATCGGCCAACTGCGTTTGTCTCGCAGTCTGCATAATTAAACGACCAATGCTTCATGGTGTTGCATTTTCTATGTCGGATAGTAATATATATATATATATATATATATATATATATATATATATATATATATATATATATATATATATATATATATATATATATATATATATATATATATATATATATGTACAACCTTTACATTGGTCGAATTCAACATCGAACGTCTATTGTTAAAAATGGAAAGCACTCAAAAATCAACACATGCAAGATAAAAGCCTATATATATACAAATACTAAAAGACCTAATGACACTGAATGACTATAAATCTACACAGAAAATCACAAATGTGAATGAAAATGATAATTTTCAGCGGTTATTGTTAACAAATAGTCGCAAGCGATTTCTCATATTTACCAAAGATAATAAGGAAACAATAGGGCTATCACATACGTACGAATCGATACAAATGAGATACAACCATCTGTGGAAACTATTGCATAATAATCGAATTGAATAGAATATATTCGAAACCTAATTCGAATAACATATTCGACAGCTAAATTACGTATTGTCATATAAATGAATACAAGAAGGCGTTAAATAAGAAAATTTTATACTTTGACAGATAATATGTATAAATTACGAAGGTCATTAAGAGATTCTGGTAATTATAGAGAAATTACAATATTTTTAGTAATATGTACACTCTGTTAATTGGATGTTTTTGTCATATTGGCAGAGAAACCAAGTCAGTTTTTCCCCTTATGCATTTTGTTGAATTCTCCTTTATGTATTTTACCGGGTTTTTTTCACAACAGTGTGAATAAAACAAACAACACAGCAAAAAATTGAAAAGTGTTTATGATTGAAGTTATTCTGTCTGTCCGGTCGCATGATAAATATCGCAAAAATAACTTTACAAAATGAAATTTTAGTACGTTAATGAGACGGTCTGTGGACCGTCTGGGAATGAAAATTAATAATATCACCCAATTAATTTTGGATTTAACTCGGGTTGAAAAAATGAAATGCATTGAACCCCATGGGACATAATTTTCAAACACTTTTAAGCGGAATTAAAATTCATAAATTGCTTCTAAATTTTAGGAAGTATTCAAATTGTCACATAAAATGTGTAAAAACAGAAATCAGTAAAATATGTTGGATAATTTTTAAAATAAAAATTGAAATAATAATTACACCCATATTATATGAAGGTATCGCATGACTCATTTCAAAATAAAATATGGCATCCATTTTTTCCGCTGTGTAAAGTTCGTTTATATATATATTTAGTGTTGCATCCGTCATAAGACCACTTTATTTTTGCGTATTATCTGTGTATATAATTCTGTGCCAACACAACTACAAAATTTTTAATTTTAAATGATCACTAAACTCTTTTTTATTTCTACAGCGTAGCGCAATTTGATAGCTAAACTACAGCAGACAGAATGCAAACAAATCAAGCGATTGTAAGATGAGTTGTATAAGAATTGCTGAATATATGTTTCAAGCAATATTAGCTCTGGAGTCTGGAACATAAATGATATGAATGAAATATTTATCGATTGTACATGGAGAAGCAGGCAATTTATAAAATTAAATGGTTTGTCACAGTTACAACCAGTGGTTGCCGATGTGGTGGCCGAGCGGTCAAAGAGGCAGGCGCTTCCTCGTGATGGCTGGGCTGCCAGATTGCGGGTTCGAGTCCCGCCTGCGGGCATGGATGTTGTAATGTCTTATTTGGGAAAGAAGTCAGACTTCTACCTGCGGGTGCCCCGGGTCTTTAGACTAAACAGAAGCAGTGCATTCATTCTTCCTTAATTGTAATGTTAATGACACGACAACAACAACAACAACAACCAGTGGTTACAACAATTTCGAAGAGCTGAGAGAAGCAAATGACGCATTTTCTTTAATACTGAAATACTATAATTGTGACTTAATATTAACAGCAAAAGCATCATAAATATTTTGCTAATTATACTTTCGTTGATGTTATTTGGTGATGTTTAAGTTCATTTTGTGAAACTAGCATTGTCTTTTTCGATGAAGTTTTAAGTTTAATTTGTCGATAGAGTTAATGGTTTTTGATGCAGCTTAAAATGTAAATAAAATTGCATTTCAGTTAGAAAGTGTTTCACAATCTATGCTTTATGAATGCTTGATCTTTCATGTTTTCCTTATGTTGAGTTTTAGGTCTTTTTTTCCCGTCAGTCTTTTAGATGCTCTAAACCCACAAGCATGCAGGCTGGATTAGGTTATGGATTATTACTAATATCATATTATTCTTAATCGTCACCACTAATAGAAACTAACTATCTAAACACATGTATTTATAGATCACCGACAATTCACAGTACATCAAATACATCAATTTAGTTTATAATATATAAAAAGTATTTCTAAACTGTTTGATAGACGGCGTTATTCAGGGATTGTATCCAATTTGCAAATATTTGGGGCTGTTACAGCAAGAATAAAACTTGACAGCTACTACAATAATAAAAGCGCCATCTATTTGAATTTAAGGGAATTAAATTTACTAATGCTATTTAAAATTTAAATATTGCATTTTATTGTAAATCTTATAATATGAGGTAATTACATTTTTAAATTATCTATTTGTGAATTTTACCGAGAAGAAATATTTGACAGGAATATTTTACTTACAAGGTGTTATATTTTATTTTATTTTTGCAAGAATATAATATTTTTATTCTAATCAAGCTAATTTTTATAATATGCTAAAAATGTTAATGAAATACTAAATGAAAGTTACTCAATTTTATTGTCTCAAATATAAAGTACTTAATTTTCTTGCTTATATCAAATTTTAATTTCTTTTCATTATCGAGCCTAATTATTATATCTAAAAAGTTTATATTATTGAAAGGAAATTTATTATTAGACAACAGTTCAGCATATAAATTATAATAGGTTATGTTTACATTAGCCATCAATTTATATTATTACTAAAATATCATAAATAATTGATTGAAATTGATAATTATAATTAGAATATTGTATTTCATAATACTGTAGAAGTTAGTTAGCTAAGCAGCTTGAGTTTGCAGATCACTGAGGCATACCATCACATTGTATATAAATTTTGTCATATTGTAATAAATAATGAATATGGAACCTACATTTAAACAATTAAAGTTAACAGCTATTGAAAACTCTAATGTGCACATAATAAAGCTTTGAGATCTATTGTATTAAATAAATATCATGGAGGTAAAAGTAAGAAGTTAAAACTCCATACTAAGAAAACGTCACTACCGTTTGAGACAAAAATTCAGGTTGCGCTTTGATAAGATAAGTAACCTTGCATTGTATGCATTTCCATGGCGAATGACCAAAAATATTTATTTAAACTGTCAATTTTGTAAAAATAAATTATTAGCGCAATACAAATTAGAGCTGAAATAATATAGAATATTCCTACGTATTCAAAATTATTTTACGTTTCAATTTATTTTTATCTCTATATATCCTGTACTCTATCCTACAACTATAAAAAAAATACTAGTTAATTATACTCATAATTAGGGAAACCTTAATTTAAAAATAATCAAAAATTCATATATTAAATACCACGCCTTTCTGTTATGTCAACTAATAGTTTAATCAACTGAATAGTTTAAGAATAATCAACTGAATAGTTTCAAAGTTAAAATACTATGTATAAATATATATTCTCAAACTCCACACCATAATATAATAAATACATTGTTACCAAGACCTGGAAATTAGCTGATAAACTTTCCGCTGCTTTGTAACTCCATATAATGTCCCAAGACATCCATATCGACTTTGCACACACCTTTTCCACCAGCCGCATGCAATATGCCCATGTAATATCGTCTAAATGTAGTGATAATGAATTCAATGGCGCATTTTGAATGCCTATTGATAATCTTCATGTGTGGTTCTTGGGACAACACTACTACAAATGCACAACACTGAAAATTGCGAAGTACATTACACAAAAGATTCTAAATAATTTTGGAGGAACTGAATTATGCAGAATGAAATAAACTTGACAGAATTTCAATGTTTCAATATTTCAATGAGTCAATATGCGAACATTTATTTAAATATGTATAAAGCAGTTCTACTGAAAGATATGATGAGTCAGAGTTGGAATTTTATGATGAATGCTCTGGGATATGCAAATTCGGCCGTTTTCTATTACATAGATGCTAATTCAGACCTTTGTTAATCTATTTGTAACCAACACAAGTCCACTTTTAAAATATATTTGTGCAGTACATTTTCGTTAATCCGGCATTTAGGGGCTGGGCACGCCTCTCGATAGTCAGTTGGGTGCCTTCCATTATACTGAGGTGTGTTTACTGCAATAGACTAAGGATTTTTATATGCCGATTTTTGTTCACTGAAGTATTCTCGTAAATTTAATATATATATATATATATATATATATATATATATATATATATATATAACTGTAATGTGTAACTTCTTACATACTGTACAGTGTAATCCAGTCTGTGTAACTTTTTAGGTTCTTTTTCTTGTTCAATATTTAGAGTCAATTTCCCCCCTGTTCACCTTATTTTAGTTTGACATCCGATAATCCGTTATTTTGGCAAACCAGCAAGGCTGAAGACCTAAGTGTAGTAGAATTATCGGAAGTTTATAGTACTTCCTTAAAATTACATAGTATTAATATATAAAATTAATTATAAAATTACATATTTATGCTGTTCAAGGAATGATATGGTGGTTGGTTATTCAAGCTTCCTCTCTTAGCTTCCTTTTCGATTATTTACATTGTATTGGACTTCGTTTTTCGGGTTTAATATCCCTGGAATGGATTTTGCTTTTCCTACGATGGCAGATGGAGGATTGCTTCAGGCGAGTGCTGGTTCATGGAGTGTTTCCTTGGAATCAGAGCATGCTTTAACCGGGAGCAAGGGGTTACAATCCCCCTTGGCCATTCTACTTCCTTGTTGGCATCCCTTCTTTTATTTCATTTCTTATTCATATGATTCTTTATTGAAGCTTAGTTTGTAAGTGCTGCAATGAGCCTTATGATATGTATAAGTTGTTTTTAACTGATGTTTTTATCTGTTGTAATAAGTCTTAAAAATTCTTGGGCTGAATTTGAAACTTTTATATAATATATATATATATATATATATATATATATATATATATATATATATATATATATATATATATATATATATAAAAATAACGGTGAAATAACGGTGAAATTCGGATGGATCAAGAATATAGCCAACAGTATAAAGATCAAATACTTACAACGTATATGGAATTTTATTATAAATTTCAATTTAAGTGAAAATAACTGCAATACAGAAGATAAAAACACTAATATAGACATCATTCTGGATTTAATTAAACTCAGAGCCGCAAAATATAATGTAGCACTTGAACCAAAATATCAAATTAACAAATCAAAAGAATTTTTTATCACAACATTTAAGAATAAAATGTTCGAAAATATTCCATTCAACCATATATTACATAATATAGAAGAACGTCTTCCTTTGCCTAATCTAAATATTAAGATATCCTATCGCTTTGTAAGAACCAACGGAAGAAGATTATTCAACTACAATAAATTATGTAAAACTGTGTCTTCATTTAATATTGAATCCTGTCAATGTCATAAAAATATACATTGTGATCCCTACCACAAGCATATAATTACTGGAAACTTAGATTTTATAAAAGATAATAAACTCAAAAACTTATTACAACTTGGTACTAAGTACCGAATACAAGAATTTAATAATATTTATAATGAATTTAATTACGATCTGGAAACCTTCATATACAAGATGGCAGTCAAACACAGTATACCTGTACAAACTTTTAACGCATGGAAATATGCCTTTTACAGTGCTTTTTGCCAATTCTACCCGAGAAGAAACAAGGATTCAGGAGGTTCTCGATTTCCGTCTTCAATCAAACATTTTAATGAAGAATTCGTAATGACATACACCGACAAAATCGTATCGAATTTTGCATTCACGTGTAAAAAATTCTATGTCGATACTTTAACACAATGCTATAAGGATAGTGCCATGTATACCTTAATTCCTAGCAACGAATCAATCATCACTAATAGAATAAAAGCACTGTATAAAAGAATTGGTATGGATATTAAATCAGTAAAATTTCCATACTTGATCCTTATTCCCAAGTTACACAAAAAACCAGTCAAGTTCCGTACTGTAACAGTGGGATGCGGATCGTACCTGGAACAAGCAAATAAAAAACTTCTGAAATTACTCCAATATGTTATAACTGATATTAAGAAGCAAAACTCCATAATGTTAAAAAACGGACAGGAATTGATAGACCGACTGAAATTTTGCCATAAAGATTTGAACTTCAGAAGCTACGATTTCCGGGATCTGTTTAATAACATCGATTTAACAAACCTACAAATGATCTTGAAAGAATTACATGAGGAATATAATTTAAAACCATATATAACTCTCAGAAGATATTTGGATTTGATTGAGTTAGTATTGAATGAAAACATACTATATGACGGTACGCATTACTACAAACAGGTCAAAGGCATACCCATGGGTGGTGCATGCTCATCAATATTGGCGGATATTTATCTATCCAAATATGAAAGAGGAACCCATATATTATCGGAAATACCTTATTTCCGTTATGTTGACGATGTGATATTAGGGGGTTATGCAAACACCCCTGACATAGATTTTGCATTCTACCCAAGGGAATTAGACTTAATTGAAAACCCGATCAATGAGGATGGATCGACAGACTTCCTGGACTTGTCAATAAGAAAACACCAACAGTATGGAATTTATACAACCATACACGACAAGAGAAATTCATACAATATCAAAATTAATAATATTATTGATTGGAATTCAAACCTCACTAAAAATATATTCAGAAATATTATTGTCGGGTACTTCAGAAGAAACAGAAACTACAGTACTTTTAAAAAAGACTGCATTTATGAATGTAATAAAATAATAAATGATGCATTAAAAAGAAATTACCCTAGATATTTTTTACAACATTATTACTATTCCTTTTTCAAAGAAAGAAATTGTGCATTGTTTGATTCTAAATGAGTATTCTTAATCATATATATCTTCATATCTGCGATCCTATCATCATGAAGTCTTATCGCGCATGTGCGACTTTCCCTTATAAAATGTTGTGTTTTCAAGCTGGATTGTAGGGTGTATCTCTTCCATGCTTGGTTCCATCTTTGCTTTTGTGTCCGTTCGGGTGCTTCTGTCTTTGCACATATGGGAGATTGACCATTGAGTTACATTGGTGCCGTGAGCGTTGCCCGGGTCGTAAAAGCTGCTTTAAGCGGGAAAGGGGTGTCGCAATCCACCCCTGCCATTCTATGCAAATCATATGGTCACTCCTGTTCTCGCTTATTTTTTCTTCTTGTTTATATCCTTATATGCCACTCTGGATGCAGAGCTGCTAAGCGCCACATCCTCTGTAAGGTTTCTGTTTTCTCCTTTACTTAAATAGGAGTTCCGTTCGTGATATACTTATTTTTATATATATATATATATATATATATATAACACAAAAATAATGCTTTAGTAGACGTGAATTAACTGAATATTTCAAAACTGAAGCAGGGATTTTCTTGAACGCCAGTGTAACTGTGGATTTTCTTATCAGTTTGCCGAGGTTATCAACAAAGTTTAGCTGAAAAACATGAGCAAAGTTAGCTGAATGTCTTACAGTGTAGTTGCATAGGCTAAGTTTATGAACTGGGACGTAAGACAGACTTTATCGGTCGAAATATAGGAAAGCAAAATTATAATGCAGCAAGTTTTGTTATTGCTAGTTATCGGCTTTTTCGTGCTGAAAAGCTCTAAAAGGCACAAAACTGGTTCATGAATGCTGGTCGGTGTATTGAAAGCTTGATTCCATTAGTAAAATTTCTTCTACCTAATTCAAGTTTATTTTTTCTCATAATGTTCATCTGCTGTTAGCATTAACGCATGGGCATGGTATGAAATTCTGTGGAAGCTATTTATTGGTATTCAAGAATCAGCGACTAGTTATTATCTCACAATTGCACATATAGTTTTGAATCCAGGACGAGGCTTTTGCTACAGACTCATATTCATTTTTACATCGAGTATTATTGTACAAAACAATGCATGAAATGCATACTCATTTGAAATTACATTAAATTTGCATTTTTACACTTATTTTCCCTTTTCTCTGTCTAATTTAAACATTTTAAAATTACGCTAAGATGTTAAAATTAAATAAAAATGTGAATATTACGAGAGAAGTTTGTCTTACATAGTCGAAGAATTATTTATTCATCAAAATTGCAAAACAATTAACAATTTTTATTAGGAAAACTAATTTTTATTCAGATACCTAAGTATATATATTCTTATTTGATTTTTATTATTACTACATAATATTGAAGCCAGATCTATTTTTTCAATCCTCACCAAAATCTAAACAGTATCAGGCCAACGGGTGACTAAATTTTTAAAGAACCTTGCTGCCCCAACCGGGAATCGAACCCTGGATCTCTGAAATGGTCAGCCAACACTCTACCGCTGAGCTACTGGGAAAAAATTGCTAGCTATTGTTGTCCAAGTGGACTCTGCATTCTCCACCATCTAATGTCAGATTAGAGGGCAACTGATAATCTGACTGACCACCTCCTGCTATGTTTACCTCAGGTTAGCCTCCTGCTACTACTATTTTTACCCAGGTTTGCTGTGTGGCCGTTATCCTCTCAATTTAAAACTGGCGCTCAATCTCCCAGAGTCCACTGAATCCGTACTAGTCGTACTAGGTTCACTTGCATACCTCCAACATCTTTGCAATGACCTACAGAGTTGATTTGTTCGGGCGCCATGGTAAAGAGCCTTGCTTCCCCCAACCGGAAATCGAACCATGGATCTCCGAACAGGGCAGCCGATGCTCCACCGTTGAGCTACTAGGACGAAATTGAAAGCTCTTATTGTCTCTGAAAATTAGCTGCCAAATTTTCTGACTACAGAACAAATAGTTTGTGAGCTGCAGTAAAGACATACGTTACACGGTCAGGCATATGAAAAACAGCCACACATACAGGAATAAACATAAAAATAGCAAATACCGTATATAAACACCATACTAAAAATACTCGATTCTTGCTCTAGGTTAATTCAAACGCGTGCATCCGCTAAATATGAATATCCTATTTTTTGAACCCTATTACAATACATTCCCTTTACATATACTTCGAACGTTAAAGAAAATAAAAGGTACAAAAAGATTAAAAAATAAAAAATCCCATACTCCTCACCATGTTCTAATAAATCATGTCTCCCGTTCCCCACCAACACCTGAAAATGAGATGATTAACTCTCCGCGGCGCAGAATGTCCCAAGATGACCGTATTGACTATCCCCCTCCCATCAGCTGCAGATGACAGCTTCCTGTAATATCGTCTGTTGCAGTGCATGTGCCGCTAATGGATTAAGTGGTACGCAATGAATGCGCATTGATAACTTTTCTGGGCCGGTTTCATTGGGTAATGTAGGTCTATACTGGAAATTTCATTTTGTATTGAAAGGGGCATTTTGCTTAGGAGGATTCAATTTGTGGAAGAATATATTTAATTTGAATAACTCTTCTGAATTATCTTACATAATAAAGGAAAATGTGTGTGTGTGGTTGTGTGTGTGTGAGAGAGAGATTGCGGTCTGTAGCGGGAAATCTAAACGTCATACGGCCATGAAATTTGGTACAAAGATACTTTCGGATCTAATTAGGTACACCTCACCGTTTTTTTGTTTATGTTTAATTTTGGCATCCCGAATTAGTTTTTTAGTTATCTCATGCTTATAACCGATTTTCAATGATTTTGAAGGTATTCACACACATCGATTCCTTATCGATCTAAAATTTCCATTTCGACATCATCGGAAACGTCGAAAAATTCTCATTCAAACAAACTTTTACAGAATCCTTTTGATTAGTAAAGTAATTTTCGCGAATTTAAAATACACACACACACATATATATATATATATATATATATATATATACTTTTCGTGCGATTTAAACCTCCCTGATTTTCATATTATGATACAAAAAGATTGACGCGCCATCTAATGTTTATATTTTAACAGCATTTTTTTAAATATATCAAAGAGTACCCCCGAAAAAATTATTTCATAAACCCATCCGTTGATTAATAAAAATCTTTCAACTGAACCATGTCTTTAATTATTTTAAATGCGACTAACATTTCCCCATTACGGAGCGTATCCTTTTCCGGAGCTATTCAACTGACAGTGATATCATTCCCACTCACGGGGGAACTAACAGCGCGATTTATCAGTTTGCATTTTAAATCCCGGGCAGAGCGGGGGACATTTTCTAGCATTGCAAAGAAGAAGCCCTTATCGCTGCATGTCTGTTACACTTGGCGAAAAATTTGAATACATTAGCGACAAATTTTGCAATACATTTGGTGCAACAGCACCAAGTTGATGCCTGTTGTCTATGTTGGAAAGTTTGCGACATTTAAGTATCTCTGAAAATTAAATTTAATGTATTTGATAATACTTTGGAGACAGATACGCTTTGTTAGTTGGGGGGGGAGGGTCTAAAAGGTTTTGACTCCTTTGCATCTCTAAGGAATTGCATTTTCCTTTTCATTGTGTATTGTTATGCATCTGTTCGGAGAATTAGAAACGCAAAAGCTACTGGAGGGGAGATAAGAAGGAATCTTATGCATAACGTTGGTGTCATGTTGGTGTTTTATGCATAGCGATGGGTCAAGAATTTACCGAGTTATCTGGGTTTTTAGGTAACTTTTACCAGAGTTTATATAAGATAGCTTGTTGTTTCGAGACATATGCTTATTGTAATAAAGAGTGATGCTATGTGATAAGAAAAATCAGTCACATATGTAGGTGAGTTTAAAATCGCTCAAGAAATGGGTGTTGCTTCCAAACACTTCCTCTAACTGAGAATTCTCAGGCATATTTTCATTAGGTGAAATTTTAACTATGCAATTTATTTTTAGTAAATTTTAAAGAAAAATCTCGACCAAATAAACATTTTCAAGACAAATATTTCCATTGAAAATTTCTCTAAATTTGTCTAAAATGAATTATTGACATTAGCCGTAAGCGGAATGGATTGTACTACGTTCTCTTTCCCATGAATTACTCTACGGACGAGATGATTGGAACGTATACGGGATATATCCCAAGAGAGCAATATTTCCACCCCTTCCCACTGGGTGCAGATGACAACTAACTCTTCTCCGGCTAATATAACTGCAGGCACTGTTTGTTCTGATTAAATTGAGCAAGTGATGATTCAGAACCATGGATATTTTGTCGGAAAACATTTTACAGTTATTATAATCCCAGAACAGAGGATGAGTTCCCAAAATTAGTCATCGCGTACTCAGTGCAGTGATCAGCATAGGTAGACTATTTTAGTGCTTTCAACTTTGAATAGTCATAACTTCAATGGAACACATCTTTCTATGTGCTGAAATTTTGAAGAACTAGTAACCGACTATGCCACTCATACCATGCAATAAGCTTTAGATTTAAAGATCGGACTCAGAGTGAATGAAGACAGTGATTAGGTTTAAAGCTACATCATTCTTATCTTGAACACACCATTTATCTGCATATTCTGTGAACTTAAACTATTAACTTAGTCATTGCAACCTCTTGCAGTCTGAACTCAATCGTTTGGTATTTGAAATTGTCTGCATATTATGACTGATGCGGTTACCAGTGATTTGCAAAATCGGTTCACATAACAAGGTTTTTTGCTGCTAGTGAAATTATCTGTTATGATTAATAAGTGCAAAATCGGTCCACTAATGTTGTTCGCTTCATAGAGATTACGATTTCTGAATGACAAACATGAATTACAACTACTTCAGCTATAATTTCTAATTAATTTAACATTTCTAACAATGTCTAAAAAAATGCTATGTAACCGTTTAATATCTACCTAACTTTGGAGAAACCTCTGTAGTTGTTACTCACTAATGCTGATTCAATGCAAGCAGAAAAATATTTTGAAGACAATAATCAGCGATATATAGCTACTATTGTTTATATTTTCCCTCAATATTGATGTTTGTCTCAGTGTTGGATTTATAGTTTCGAGGACATTTGTGTTTTTGCCGTAAATAATCAATTGAAATATTTGCAGTATATGTCTTGAAAAAGTGTATATCTTATGCCTTGAAAAGATGTGTATAAAATATCAAAATATCTTCATAAAACTAAATAAATAAAAATAGAAACATAAAAAAATGTAAATTATTTTTCAGGTTTTTGTGTTTGTTTCTAAGTAATATCACACATTAAAATAATAATACAGAAAAAATAATCTTTGTATCGATAAAAATATCCATATAAATGATATTGAACATTCGTTTTTCTATCTATATTTATATGGCCCCTTGACTATAAAAACAATTCTAAAAATTAACTTAGAAATCTAAACATATGTTAAAATTTATAAAACTAATTATTCTTTTAAACTTTTTTGTGCTTTGTACTAAACTTCGTACTGCTTCGTATTACTTCACTTTAATTGAACACATGTTCTGTATCCAATGAACATAAAATTTATACAGATTTGTAAGACACATTTTCCTCAATTTGATCTTTGAGAAATTTTCAATTACAGCATCCAATCGAAGCGAAAAAGCTCAGTTAAATAACAAAAGTAAGTTTTAGATATAGAATAGTATATAAATAAAGTATATGCGTAACACATTATAACACTTGGTCATGCTTTTTTGTGCAATGTTATTTTAAGATTTATACAATCATATTATTCTAGCTATTTCCATCCGCTCTTTGTGTATTTGAAGCTGCTAGAGGGTCATTAAATGTGAAACCAACACAATTAATAGCAATTACTGAAAACTTTTCTAAATATAAAATACCCTTTCAGATTTAAGTATAAAAATAGCGCACATTTTGCAATTCTGTCAATATTTTAAATGGTAAAATATATTGAACTTTATTTTCGCACAGGCTAAAATGATTTAATTGTAACTATTACAAAAATTATAACGTGTTATATTTATAAATTTATTTATCTTTTCCAGTTTCTATCATTGTCAGTGACGGGGTATCAAATTGATTATTTATTACTTTTAACTGGCAAAATGGTGTAAGGTTTTTGAAAATACCTTTGCATCGTCACCTCTAATTAGAATTTGTAAAATTACTGTTCTGGCGGGTGATTTTGTAGCTAAAACGGATTAAATGGTACCAAACCCAAGATCCCTAGCTAGTATGAAGTACTAAATCATTTTAATATTTTATTAATATTCTTTTGTATCGCCCCCCCCCCATCATCATTCATCATCATATTTGGCACGACAGCCCAGGATGAGCCATGGCCTTCCGCTGAAGATTCCTTCAGGACTGTCTATTTCTAGACCTGGTCTGCCAGTCTCTTGCTCCAATCACTCTAAAATTCGAATCAACTGAGTCAAGCCATCTCAGCATTGGTCTTCCTCTTTTTCTACTAGTAAAGGGCCTTGCAGCAAACATCTTCTTTACCGGGTCCCTTTTATCCATTCTAGCAATATGAGATACCCAGTTCATTCGCTTAATTTTAAAATATTTAATAATATCAGGTCCCTTAAAATATCTATAAATCCCTGAGTTAAAACGCCTCCGCCATAGGCCATTCTCCTTTACTCCTCCAAGGATGCCTCTGAGAACCTCCCCCCCCCCCCCCGCCACTCAAATAGAATTTTCAAAATATTTTATATTCCTGCTGATCTGGATATTAAGATAGATCAAATGAGTTCAAGATCAAGCTTTTAGCTGTAGTGGAAATGCTTGATAATTAAGCAAAGTGGTTTGGGTTTTTTTATTTTCCCTTTGCATCCTCGCCACAATTTCAATTTTTTAAAATATTAGATATTTTCTTTGACCTGGAAGAAGAGTCAAATCCCATGAGACCCAAACCAAAATTTTGGCTCAAGTGGAAGTGCTTGATAATTTTGAAAAGCGATTTTGATTATTTTGACTATCTTTTCTTTATCTCTAACTCGAATTTTGAAATTTTTTATTTTTCTCTCGATTTCGAAGCTAAGACAAACCGAATGATATCAAAACCAAGATTCTAGCGTGAATACGTTCGATAATTTTTATATTTCACCAAGTCAGCCAGTGCATATTATATCACAATTACAATATTATATATATGCGATATTACATCACATTGATATCACATTTATATAAAATAATCCCATCCATAGTGTTTTTAATGCAGAATAACTAAAACCAAAGATAATGAACAAACATCATTTATTTTATTACATTTATGCTAAACTACTTCTTAGTAATTTTAAAATTTTCTTCACAATTATTGCCTTCCACAAAAGATTATGTACGATTTGGTGTTAGAATCATTTCGTCTAATTACTATCTCTTTAACATAAGCGAGTGTGAAATGCTCGCCAAATAAATGATCTTATTCTTAACAAAGTATTAAAAGATTTTATTAGTTTTGCTTAGTATAGTTAAGCTCTTATAAATGAACATATTCTTGAAGCAGTATTTCTGTAGTTATGCAATTATTTCTGTAGTTATGTAAATTAAGGGGATAAAGGTCTGGTTAACACTAAGATTCCTAAATACACAGGATGTAGTAAAGTGGTCCATTGTAGCTCGCGTCCAAAGCAATGGCTGTGCTTAGCGAAATATTTACTGTAAAAGATTTACTTAACAATTATTTTCTACATAAAATATTATGTACGATTTATTATTAGAACAATTATATCTTATTATTCATTAAACACAATTAAATATGGAATTCTCGTCAGGATTAAATTCTTAAAACAATATTAATGGTAATTTGTTCGTTTTGTTAAGAAGACTTAAGCTGTTATAAATGAACTTTTTAATTATGTCTTTCAATAGGACTGTCTGCAAATATTTACAGCATAACATTTATGTATTCACTTTTGATTAAGGGATTAAAAGAGTGGTTAGCACAGCAGACGTTAACACAATTGTAAATTTTAAACAGGATGCAATTAATTTATGTAACATATATTTTAAAGTTTTGTTTAACTATAGCAAAACATGACAAGCTGGAATGTTATTAGAAAATTAGCAACAAAAGTGTTTTAATGCGTTATATGTGATGTTATATGTTTATTAATTGATTTTATTCAGAATAAATTTGTTTAACAAAAATATTTTGCTCTCGAAATTAGTTTCTAAATACTGTTCCAAAGCAGTTTTAGTATACAGCGAGTTCGTTTATAGAAATTTGTCGGTGATTAGAAAGTTCAGAACATATTCCTCATCTTTGCTACTTAAGAGTACAATTTTCAGTACAAAAATGCTAAATGTTTATAGAGAAGTAGCTATACATGTAATTCGTAAAGTTTGTACGACGGTCATAATATCTTGAACCATTGGCCACAGAATCATAGTTTCCATTTAAGACATGCTTAAACAAGAAAGATCAATCATGCATAAAGCATTGATTATGAAACACTTTCCAACTGTAATGCAATTTTATTTAAACATCTCTAAAATGCGATACATTTAGCGGTAATATTTTTAAAATTATCACAATACTGCAATAATTTATTATATTTCAAAACTGCAAACTTCATCGAAAAAAATGAACGTTATTCAAATGATGTCATTGAAATATAAATCGCCTGGCTCTATGTAAAAGCAGTAAATATTTCATTCATACACTTTTATTCCATTCCTTTCATTCATCACAATATTACAATAATGTATTTTACTTAAAAATTTAAAACCATGGATGTATAAGAGTAACTTAACTCTATGCTTAAAACTTCATCGAAAAAGTCTGCTATAAAATCGTCTGCTTCTCTATGTAATATCATATAAACTATATTGCAGACTCCAGAGCTAAGTAATTTTGCGTTAAAGAAATTAATCAATCCTTATACAACTCATCTTACAGCTTGGTGTGAAAGCCCCAGGCCGTCCGACTCGTCCAGAGGACTTAGAGTATCTATTTGGACGACCGGGAAGGATTTACAGCTTGGTGTGTTTACATTTTCCATAAGTGAAAATTAGGCTTCGTTGTAGAAATAATCAAAGTTTGATGATCATTTAAACTCGAATATATTATAATTGCGTTGTCGCAGTGTATAGATGCACAGGAAATAAGCAAAACTAAAGTGGTTTTAGTACGAATACAACATTAAATATAAATTAAAAATAACTTTAAAAATCACGATTTTGACACAAGATTGATGCCATATTTTATTTTGAAGTGGGTCACGTGATCTCTTCATATAATATGGGTGTAATTATTATTTTAATTTTATTTTAAAAACTACCGCATATATTTTGTTTAAATTTTTTTTATATATTTTATGGGATAATTTGAATATTTTCTAAAACTTTTGAAGCAATTTGAGAATTTTAAATTCGCTTAAAAAATGTTTGAAAAATTAGGTCCCATAGGGTTCAATCTATTTCATTTTTTCAACCCGGGTTCTATCCAAAACTAATTGGGTGAAATTATTCATTTATATCCTCATATGTCCCACAGACCATCTGAACAACATACTAAAATCTCATTTTGATAACGCATTTTTACGGCAGTTATCGTGCGAACGGACAAGCAGACAAAACACTTTTCAAGTCATAACACTTCAAATGACTTTCATTTCACTTCAAATTCATTTCTTTCACTTCAAATGACTTTCAAATGACTTTCAACACTTCATATGACTTTCAATGTCTTAAACACTTTTCAACTATGTTGTAAAGTGCAAAAATTATAGATTTTCGAAATACCACAGTTCTGGTCACTTGACACGTTTTAGTTAAAATGTACAAAACGTAATATTTTACAATAGCTTTCTGTAAAGAATGTTCAAATTAGGAAATTTTTCGTTATTTATTTAAAGTTCCTTTGAAAAAGAAGTTCAGAAAATCATAGGACTTGCATCACATTGAAGATTCACTCAGAAGAAACTATGAAGATATATATTTCAGTGGATGTTAAAAATTAAAGATACAGAAGAAGTATGGAAAGCCTTCTTGTTTTACCGTAAACTTGTTGGCATTAGTGTTTTTTCTTTACATTTACAAACGAGTTTAATAATTTACTAAATATTTCAGTTGTAAATATTTTATACTTATACAGTAATTTACTAAATATCTTATTAAATACTATTAATTTACCAAAGAAAACATCAATGAACTTCTTGTTTCCTAAATTATGCTTGTATTTCATATTACTTTTTTATTAATCGTTTATCCATTTCTATGTTGCGATTATTTTTAGTTTTATAAAATCACAAATAAACGTGTGCTATTGTACAGAGAATGTGCTGCAATTTTAAAACGTTTGAGATTACAGATATTAAAGGAATAACACATTCTAAGATTTTCTAAAACAGAGTAATTTTAGAAATAATAGTTTATGCATATAAAAGTTTATGCAACTTTGCATTGGATGCACTATTATTACATTTTTAACACTTTCCAACATAGTTGTAAAATGTTTATGAATTTGTTCATTCTGTCTGTCTGTCTATTCGTTCGCGCGATAACTACCGAAAAATGACTTTTAGTTTGTTGCTAAGACGGTCTATTAGACATGGGAATGTAAAGAAATAATATCACACAAATTAGTTTTGATTTAATCCGACATGAAAAAATGAAATACATTGAACCCTATGGGACTTAATTTTTCAAACATTCTTTAAGCGGAGTTAAATATCACAAATGGCTTTTAAACTTTGAGGAAATATTCAAATTATCATGAAAAATGTGTAAAAAATTTTTCATAAAAATATGTTAAATAGTTTTTTTAAATTAAAACTGAAATAACAACCTCACCTATATCGTATGAAGAGATCACGTGACTCATTGCAAAATAAAATATGGCTTCCATTTTTTTTCGCTTAGTGATTTTTAAGCAACGCTTATATTTATATTTAGTGTTGCATCCGCCCTAAAACCACTTTACTTTAGCATATTATCTGTGTATCTAAATTCTGTGCCTACGCAATTATATTTTTGATTTTAAATTATCACTAAACTGTGATTATTTCAACAACGAAGCCTAATTTGAATTTATGCAGAATGTAATCAAATCAAGCGATTGTAAGATGAGTTTTATAAGAATTGCTGAATTTTTGTAACACACAATTATTTAGCTCTGGAGTCTGGAATATAAATTACATGAATGAAATATTCATTGATTTTACATAGAGAAGCAGACGATTTTACAGCATTGGCTTTTTTGGTGAAGTTTTAAGTTTCCAAGTAAAATAAATTTTTGTAGTACTGTGATAATTTAAAAAATCTCGCCGCTGAATGTTTCACATTTTAGAGATGTTTAAATAAAATTGTATTTCAGTTGTAAAATGTTTCATAATCAATGCTTCATGCAGGATTGAACTTTCTTGTTCAACTTTTACAAAGTTTATTGTTACGAAGTATTCCCTGGAATCGTGGGCGTGCGCTTAGGATTCAAGAATGAGTCCGAATTTCTATATAACTAACACGTTTATTCACAAGCACAACGTAAACAGGAACAATATACATTAAAACAGCACTTAAATGCTCCACTAATTTTACGTAACAACTGATACTATTATCGAAACATTGACATATTTCACATCAACTGCTTTCCAACTGAGTGATGAATTCTTGTATAGACCCTCTATAGTAACTTCTAGAAATCTCTCATATCTCGTCGGATATTGGTTATTTTGAGGTGTTTCTCGAACCTTTGAAAAGCCTTCAAATGCTGCCAAATTGACAATAAATCGCCAAATCTGGCAACCCTCTTCCTAATTTCAGCATTTGGCAACCCTAGATTCACGTCATAGAAAAAGTTGCCTGAGCGGGGTTTCTCCGTTTGGTTTCAAAAGTTTGGGTTTGGTTTTTCATTTATTCGAATTTCTTATCTACCTTCGGTCACAGACGACTACAGTACTAACTTATAAAACTATATATTACATATTAAGGATAACGCTCCCATCTCAGATAACAACATCTCTGTGTCGGTTTCGCTCTTATTATGCGTTCGTCTTCATGGATTAGTTAATACTTACAATTGCAGTATGAAAACTCGCAATGTGCCTCAGTTTTATGCACCTTTATGGGGGATCGACGATTTCTCCTTCTGCTTCAAATTTCTTCATAAATATAAACTCAAGCTGCACAAGTTTATGAAGTGACTTTGTAGAATTAAATGTATCAATGCCCATAGAGGTTCACAAAATTGCTGTACATAGCAAGTTTTCATGCTTCATTACAGGTATCTGCTATTTCATGCTGACGAGGGATTTATAAGCACAAAACCAGTCCATAGATTCTGTTATCTGCAATCGAAGCGGTTTTAACGCCTCTTACAAGTGGATTTCGCGAGTTTGAATAAATATTAATTTGGGTACAGATGAACTACATTAAATTTCTCGATAACTGCATTTTACTGCAAAGCCCACCCAACAGAACAGATGATTCACTCTCAACAACGTAAACGTAAATTTCTCTCTCTCCAGAGTATTTCTCCTTTCCCTCCTCTATTTTCATTGAGTGTGGATGACAGCCAACTCCTCATTGTCTATTACCTCTGCTGCAGTGCATGTTCTTGTAATAGATCAAGATGATTCAGAACAGTGAACATGAATGTTTGAGGTATAAATTGATTGAGTCAAAAATGCACTAAACAAAAAATAGAGATAACAACAACAACAAAAAATTCTGATGTGGGCAGCACATGACTTTCATTATATAATGCAATGAATTTACTACATTTACAGTAAAAGAAAATAGGTTATTCTTACAGTAGATACTTATATTCTTTCCAAGATATTGAATTTTTGTCAGTGAGTCATCCTTTTCATTGATTTAGCGTTATTTTTATCCATTTGGCGAGTTTTTCGTTAATTTAGCAACATTTAAAAAGTAGCCAAGTTTGCGACAGTCCACCAAATTCGTCGCCAAAATCTCGCCAAGAGCTATGGACGAGAAAATAAGTTATTCTTACAGCAGATAAATGACTATTGGCGTTCAAACACAAAAGTATTACTCAAAGTATCTTTTTTCATGAATGGAACCAGCTAGATCAACGAGAATAATGTCATCAAATTTATCGCATGGTATTACATATGAAAAGTGAACATGTTTCTCAATAGGAATTTTTTTTTATTTTGAATGATTTTTTTAAAATTTTTTGAAAAATGTGAAATATCTCGAGAACGTTTCATGTTAGCGTTCTAAAATTTATGTCAGTTGTTTTCTAATGAAAATTTACATAAGAAATGTCTATTTGCGTAACTTTATTAGAGTTTTTGATTTTTTGACGATTTTTCAAAATTTCACTCGAAAATTTAGGGGGGTTCTGCACATTCGATTGCTTACAAAAACAATAGGTTTCCAGTGTTTACGGATTGTAATTTGTGTACCAAATTTGTCCATTCGTTCGTCAGTTATCGTCTCCACAGACTCACTGACACACACACACACAGACATCACTTTAAAAATGTTCGATTCGTGATGAGGGATGCTTGAAACGTGCTCTCCCGTCGAAAACTCGAATTAGAATTTTCTACCCCGTCACAATATTTTCCTTATACATTATGTATATAAGAAAAGTAATATCATCTAAACCACTCTAGGTGTGGATAACAATAATGGAATTCCAAACCATTTTATAAAGGTGATGTGCCTTATTATATTTTCATGGGCATACTTTATTGCATTTACAAATCTGTAAATGGAAAAATCATTAATAACCACATCACGCATAAAAATAATTTTAATATAAAATTTAATGCTAAAAAAATAGATAAGAAAATAGTTATATTTCCAAATTTCCTGCATTAAATTTTATTAAACATTTATACAAACTCTTTAATTTACAAAAGTAGTAGTCTACGAAAATAAATTTCTAACAAACATAACATTTTATGCGTCTACTTCTATAGTAGGAATACTGTAAAAAATTAACTAGGGATACATTTTTATGTAGCTTAAGACTTTTTTTCTTTTTAGCAAATTTTACAGAAAAAAAAAATTAAATATCTGTATCGTTGCTTCAAATGATCACAATTATAACGCGTTACCCCCCCTCCTTTTTTTTGAAGAACTTAAAAAAAGATTTCGATTGATAAAGTTTGAAAATGTGCCTTCATGGGAAATAACTTTCTCCCTCCTCCTCCTCGAAGGGCTAGTTATGTGATAAACGCAAAAATTGCATCGCGTCTATTTTTTACTATAATTATTTAAAGTAAGAACTATTTAAACTGGAGTTTTATGATAATTGAGCCATAAGTAATCCATTTCATGTTTTATGTTAAACTTTATATTATGCTGCCCTGATAAGAAATATAAAATTTTGAATAAATTTCGAAGTATTCGCTCGAAATTCAAAAAGTCCCATCTAGTTCATGATTTCTTGTTATTAAATCTGCATATAAAGTTTTGTGAAAACCCTTTAGTGTTTGTGGCAGCTATTGTATGCACAAAAAATCGAGAGAAACAGACAAACATCTAGCTAAATTAGTTAAAACGTGTTTAGAATGTCCTATATTTACTTTTTCTTTCGATTCTAAATTAAAATAATAACATTCATGAAATCAGTATTTACTCCATAATAGGAGAAATAAGAGAATATTACATCGAATTTCTTACTATTGTATCTTTGTAGATTATCTTTGAAAGAATATCACTATCTTTGCACATTACATCAGTTATGGAATAAATAAGATTAAGCGCATAACTTTGATAGAAGGTTTTTTATTACACTTCTTATAAGACGTACGGAATGGAAAAAGGCCAGAGCGCTTTCGAGTGTTAATACTCTTTTCATCAATGGCTACATGGAAAATAAAAAGGATCGTTCATATATAGACCAGTAAAAATGACAAATTTGCATGAATACAATTAGCAAATAAACATTCGATTATCTAAGGAAAAATATACAAAAAACATAAAATATTTTTTAACGGACTCAGAAACGAGTATAACTCAAGAAAAGCGCAATTAAAGATACTATTTTATTACAGGAATGCAAATTCAGAAAGTACAGTCAAGCCCAATCCCCATCAGGATGACGTCAAAGATAACTATGAAGAGACTTGAATTGCATAGAGTCGAGAATGAGTCGCCAAGAATAACTTAGAATTTGAACGGGGTAGTTAAGTTATGCTTGGCGACTCATTCTGGACTCTGTGCAATACAAGTCTCTTCATAGTTATCTTTGACGTCATCCTCATGGGGATTGGTCTGTCCTTTCTGAATTTGCATTCCTGTAATAAAATAGTATCTTTAATTGCACTTTTCTTGAGATATACTTGTTTTTGAATCAGTTAAAAAAATATTTTATATGTTTTGTGTATTTTTCCTTAGATAATCGAATGTTCATTTCCTAATTGTATTTGTGCAAATTTTCATCTTTACAGGTCTATGTATGAACGATCCTTTTTACTTTCCATGTAGCCACTGATAAAGAGAGTATTAACGCTCGAAAGATCTCTGACTTTTTTCCATTTTGCACGTCTTATAAGAAGTGTAATAAAATACATTCTAACAAAGTTGCGTGCTTAATCTTATTTATTTGAAATCAGACGTGACACCAACTTATTTATTTCTGGAATAGTTTAACTCTGCCTATGCGCTTATTAGCATAGAAAAACTAATACTAGCCATAATTTTTATTTAATTTTTCATGAAATTAGCCCAATAATTTTTAAATAATATCTATATGTTTATGTCATTCTTAATTTCTAACAAAAATATTAAGCAGTGCAAATCATACACATGGACGTCTACAACCCATTAGAATAATCTCACCCTCTTTTCGAATATCGGGGAATGAAGTGATAAAATCTCCCGGTATTAAATCTCCCGGTATTAAATACCCCCATGACGGCCTTTTGCTTTACTTCCTATCAAGTGCAGATGGAAACTCCAAAACATTGATTGGATCATGCTTCTGACGTGACTAGGATATTTCACTCGAAGAAAACACGGATAATGTTAGTGCACTTGTGAATGGTATAATCTGGAATTTCTAAATAATTCTTTTGTAATGTGATGGTGTAGAACATATTTACGTAGAAAATATATGGAATATTGAAAATATAGGACATAGATTATTTATAGGATATTGAAATTATAGAACATAGATTATTTATAGATTAGTATAGAAAAATGATTCTATTTTATTTGGAGAAACATAAAATAAATGAACTGTATCATTTATTTTGGTCAATCATATTAAGCTGAGAATATATCTCGCAAAATTACCACTTCGTTTTAGAAAACTCGGAGACAAGTATAAAAAACAAAATCATCCTTTCAAAACGTTCTGAATTATCAAAATGGTTTGTTAAAATGATTTCTTTTTTCATGTCTAGTGCACCTATTGATGAGTTATAGCCCTTCTTCAAATCACACGTTGCCTTTTTATAGTCGTAGTCAATTTTTCAATTAATTACGATTTCAGGTAATTCGAAGAGATTAATGGGCTAGAAAATGTGATCTCTAAAGTCATCGCAAAGTCGCTGTCAGTTTTGGTGACCGTTGTCAGTTTTGTCAGAAATTATATAATTCCGTTCTATTGTTCTTTTGGATCATAAAAATTTTTTCAAGAGAGTTTTCATACTCTGCAGAACTTAGTGGTTCATAAGTTGAAATAACGGGGGGTCATATTTGGAAGCAAGAAAACTGTTCGAAAACATGTAAAAAGCCTTGCTGCCCCAACCGGCAATCGAACCCTGGATCTCCAAACTAGCCAGTCGGCGTTCTACCTTTGAGTTACTGAGACGAAAATGCAAGCTCTTATCGTCGAAGCGGACGCTGGACTCTCCACTTTCTAATGTCAGAATGACGAGCAACTGACAATCTGACTGACCACTTCCTGCTATTTTTACCTCAGTTCAGCCTCTTACTGTTACCATTTTTAACCTGGTTAGTATCCTACGTGGTCGTTATCCTCCCATTTTGAAATCGGCGCTCAATCTTCTAAAGTCCACTGAACCCGTACTAGTCGTACTAGGCATACAGAAAATAAATAGGCCAAGGTAGTACATGCACTGTAAGGTGAGTTGTATAGGAATTGTTGATTTTTTCTTTACACAACATTATTCAGCTTCGGAGTCTGGAATATAAGTGATATGAATAAAATATTCATTCATTTTACATAGAAAAGCAGACGATTTATATTTCGATGATGTCATTTGAATAAAGTTCATTTTATTTATGTGGTATTGTCGTTTTCGATGAAGTTTGTAGTTTTCAAGTACAATACATTACTGTAATACTGCAATAATTTAAACAAGAAAGACCAATCATGCATAAAACAGTGATTATAAAACACTTTCCAACTTCAATGCAATTTTATTTAAACATCTCTAAAATACGATACAGTCCTCGGAAATATTTTAAAATTATCACTATACTACAATAATTTATTATATTTGAAAACTTCTTCGAAAACAAATGACATTTATTCAAATGACGTCATCGAAATACAACACGCCTGGCTCTCTCTATAAAAGCAGCATTTCATTCCTAAACATTTTTCCATTCATTTCATTCACCACAATACTGTAATAATTTATTTTATTTAAAAACTTAAGACCATGGAGACACAAGTAATTAAACTCTATGCTTAAAACTTCATCAAAAGAACCGTCCTTCTCTCTGTAAAATCAATGAATATTTCATTCTTATCAGCTATATTGCAGACTCTGAGCTAAATAATTTTGCGTTAAAGAAATGCAACAATTCTTATACGACTTATTCTACATATTTTGCTGTTTACATTTTCTATAAGCGAAAATTAGGCTTCGTTGTAGAAATAATCAAAGTTGGATGATCACTTAAACTCTAATATATTGCAATTGCGTTGTTTCAGTAGATGCACAGAATTTAAGCAAAAATAAAGCGGTTTTAGGACGGATACAACACTAAATATGAATTAAAGATAATTTAAAATCACGATTTTGACACAAGATGGATGACACATTTTATTTTGACGTGGGTCACGTGATCTCTTTATATAATGGTCAAGTGATCGCTTCATATAAAAGGTGTAATTATTATTTAAAAAACTACTGAATATATTTTGTTGAAATATTTATATATATATTTTATGGGATAATTTGAATATTTCCTAAAACTTTCGAAGCAATTTGTGAATTTTAAATCCGCTTAAAATATGTTTGAAAAATTAGGTCCCATAGGGTTCAATGTATATCATTTTTCAACCCGGGTTCAATCCAAAACTAATTGGGTGATATTATTTATTTATATTACCATAGGTCCCACAGACCGTCTGAACAACATACTAAAATTTCATTTTGTTAAAGTCATTTTTACGGCAGTTATCGTGCTAACGGACGGACAGACAGACAGACAGACAGACAGACAGAATGAACAAAGTCATAAACACTTTTCAACTTTGTTGTAAAGTGTTAAAAAAATATCAGCTCTGAATGTATCACATTTTAAAGATGTTCAAATAAAATTGTATTTCAGTTTGAAAAGTGTTTCATTATCAATGTTTTATACATGATTGATCTTTCTCGTTTCTTTCATTTAAGACTCCCTGAAAAAATTTAAATATGGAGATCGGCAATGATAAAGGAAAATGAGGACTAAATACTCTTAACGTCATAAGTTTTGTATGTCTCTATCTACAGTTAAATCAAATTTCAATTATTTATTTCTGAGAAATGGCATTACATTGGAGAGCTCATATATACTTTCTTAATAGAGGCTTCTACTGATAGAAAACAAATCCCAATTCACCAGGACAAAACTAAGAGATAATTGGACATGGGAATACACGTGTTCGTTTTTTCTTTACCCAGGCATGGGAAAGGAAATGGAAGTATTCTTATTGCTTTTCCTTTCCAATCAGATGCCGAAATGTTCGGATTGTTGTTCAATATATAATATACTCACTCTCTGCGAACCGTCTTATTCAGCCTGTTCGTAGAGAGCGTATTTCATGGAACTCTATATTTCTGTTAAACACTCGATGTAGGTCTTCGAAGTTCTTTACAATCTTAAGTCAGCATCTATCATGGTTTAAATTTGTTTTGGCAAAATCTCATTACATCTTGAGCTCGAATATAAAAAAATCTGATGTGGGCAACACATGACTTTCCTTATATAATGTACTGAATATACTACTTTGACAGTAAAAAAATAGGTTTTTTTTATAGTAGATACTAATATTCTTTCCAAGATATTGAATTTTCGACAATTAGTCGTCATTTTCATTGATTTAGCGTCATTTTTATCCATTTAGCGAGATTTTCGTTAATTTAGCAACTTTTCAAAAAGTCGTCAAGTTGGCGACATTTCGCCAAATTCGTCGCCAAAATCTCGCCAAGCGTTATGGACGAAGAAATAAGTTGTTTTTACAGCAGATAAATGACTATTGGCGTTCAAATACCAAAGTATTACTCAAAGTATCTTTTTTCATGAATGGAACGAGCTAGATCCAGGAGAATGATGTCACATAATTTATCGTATGGTGTTACATATGAAAAGTGAACATGTTTCTCAATAGGAAATATTTTTTTTTTCATTTAAAATGACTTTTTAATAATTCTTTTAAAAAATGTGCAATATCTCAAGAACGGTTCATGTTAGCGTTCTAAAATTTATGTCAATCGTTTTTTAATGAAAAATTACATAAGAAATATCTATTTGTGTAACTTTATTAGTGGTTTTGATTTTTTGACGATTTTTTCAAAATTTTATTCGAAAATTTAGGGGGGTTCTGAACATTCGATTACATATAAAAACAATAGGCTTCCAGTGTTTACAAATTGTGATTTTTGTACCAAATTTGGTTCGAATCGGTCCATTCGTTCGTCAGTTATCGTCTCCACAGACTCACTGACACACACACACACACACACACACAGACATCACTTCAAAAATGTTTGATTCGTGATCAGGGATGCTTGAAACGTGCTCTCCCGTCGAAAACTCGATTTCGAATTTTCGACCACGTCACAATACTTTCCTTATACATTATGTATATAAGGAAAGTAAAAATAAAACAATTATGGTGTTATTTGGTCTTATTCTGGCCTGGCCATATTTCAGAACCTTATTACAGAAATCAAGTATGCCGTTGAAATGCATGTTTAAATTACTTTCCAGTAATAAATAGTGTTTCGAACGTGCATATTGCCTCGCTAAAGTATTTCAATTAAACGACGGAGAAAATGTCCGTACAAGTATTTTTACTTTCCCTGCAATACATGGTAATGTATAGGGAAAGTATTGGAATCATGTCGAAAATCGCAACTCGTGTTTTTGACGAATCTACACGTTTCGAGACCTCTCGAATACGAAAAAACTATTTTTAGCGTGACGTCTTTGTGTGTGTCTGTCTGTCTGTGTGCCTGTCTGTGCAATGTATGTATCCTCTCTAACTCAAAATCTAATAGACCGAATTTCATAAAATTTGGTAGGTAAGTCACTTGTTTGTGACCCTGGTGCTGATTAGTTTTGGGTACTATTCGGAATAAACCAACCCGCCTTTTTTTGCGAAATGGCCCTCAGAAATTGCCTGTATCCACTGTAACTGAAAAACTAATTGATCAAATTTTACAAAATTTGGTACTGAAGTCAATTGCAGGTCACCCTGGTGCTGATTAAATTTTAATACGATTCGCAAAAGAACAACCTGCCTTTTTTTACGAAATGGCCCGCAAAAATTGTATATTTCCACTCTAACTCAACTAATCGACAAAATTTCATAAAATTTGGTAGATAAGTCACTTGTGGTCGACCCTGGTGTTGATTAGATTTTGGTATTATTCGGAAAAGAACAACCTGCCTTTTTTACGAAATGGCCCTCAAAAATCGCCAAAATTACAAAAAAAGGCTACATATGGTCAAATATAACAATTATATGCTTGTTTTATACGTAATTTAATGAGGAAAAGAATAAGAACAACTCTATTACTCTAGGACTAACCGTTTTCGAGATATTTGAGATTTTTCGCATTTAGTTATGCCACTTTTGGGAAAATTGCCCAATTTCCAAATAAAAACTAAAATTGAATTAAAAATGCAAATTTGGTGTTATTTGGTTCAATTAAACTCAATCTAATGAATTATTAAATAAATGAAGAAAATATGAATTTAAGTCTGCAGGGAAAGTCATGTGCTGCTCACATCAGATTTTTTTCCTTAACGCGAGACTAGGGTTGTCAGAATGCCAAAGGACGAAGAAGGATCGTTGTAATACTTCAGTGAGGGAATATGACACGTTCGAAACACTATTTATTACTGGAAATAAATGTAAACATGCATTTCAACGGTGTACTTGATTTTTATAATACGGACCTGGACATAACACCATTATTGTTTTACTTTTTATAAATTTTATTTATACGATATTTTATATATAGGATTTGACGATTTATGGTAAATTTTGCGACATTTGGTGACTTCCCGAAGACTCGAGAAACACCCTGAAATAATCAATATTGCACGAGATATTAGAGATTTCCAGAAGTTTATATGGGGAGTCAATAAAAGGAATCATCGCTCAGTTGGAGAGCAGTTGGCGAGATATGAGTTCCATTGAACTGCGATTTTCGTCAATGTTTTGAGAATAGTATGAGTTATATTTTAAAATTAGTGAAGTATTTAAGTGTTGATTTACTGTGTGATGTTCTAGTTTACGTTATGCTTGTGAATAAACGTGTTAGTTATCCATAATTATTATTTTATCAGTCTTGTATGACTCATTCTTGTATCAGTCTTGCATGACTCATTCATGTGGGAATAGACGGCAATGAGGCAGCTGACGAATTATCCAAGGAGACAAGGAACTTAAATAGATACACCTCAAGCATTATCACTCTTGACGATGCCAATGCTGGAGCTAGATACAGACTTAGAGTGAAACCTATAGGATTGGACCACCAGGTCTGTGTAATAAATGCGAATAGGGAGATCACCAAGACAATTGCCAGATTAAGAACTAGTCACCTAGGTGGTATGAAAATTAATGTGGATGGTACCAGAACCTACAAATACTGTAGAAACTGCCAAGGTGAAGAACTTACACTGGAGCACATATTTGACTGTCCAGAAATACTTGCGGCTTTGCAAAGCATTGGAGAATTCCCTTTCCAAGGAGAACTCTATAATGAGAAGATTGTGGATCTCGCTAAGGCAATAATATCTGCACATGGTTCAATTTGACTTCACATAGACACGACACCAACCAACCAACCATGGCTCATTCTTGTATCAGTCTTGTACGACTCATTCTTGTATCATTCTTGTATGACTCATTCTTGTATGACTCATTCTTGTATCAGTCTTGTACGACTCATTCTTGTATCAGTCTTGTACGACTCATTCTTGTATCAGTCTTGTACGACTCATTCTTGTATCATTCTTGTATGACTCATTCTTGTATCAGTCTTGTATGACTCATTCTTGTATCAGTCTTGTACGACTCATTCTTGTATCATTCTTGTATGACTCATTCTTGTATGACTCATTCTTGTATCAGTCTTGTATGACTCATTCTTGTACGACTCATTCTTGTATCAGTCTTGTATGACTCATTCTTGTATCATTCTTGTATGACTCATTCTTGTATCAGTCTTGTATGACTCATTCTTGAATCAGTCTTGTACGACTCATTCTTGTAGAAGAGTGTAGAAGACCCAGACCACACGACCAACCCAGGGGTTTATGGTAACAAGTTGTGTGGCCGGGGGACTCATTCTTGTATCAGTCTTGTACGATTCATTCTTGTATCATTCTTGTATGACTCAGTCTTGTATGACTCATTCTTGTATGACTCATTCTTGTATGACCCATTCTTGTATGACTCATTCTTGTATGACTCATTCTTGTATCAGTCTTGTATGACTCATTCTTGTATGACTCATTCTTGTATCAGTCTTGCATGACTCATTCTTTTATCATTCTTGTATGAATCATTCTTGTATCCTGCGTACACACCCATGATTCCAGAGGATATGTCGTAACAATTCTAGTAGCAATCCAATATTTGCCCAATATTGGGCTTTTGTTTTCTCCAATATTGGAGAAATTTGAAAAAGTGGATATTTTGACGGAATTGGCCCAATATTGGCTTAAAATATTGGGTCAATATTACGGCAATATTTCCAATGTAACACCAATATTAACGTAATATTATAATGAAAATATTAGCCAATATAACCGCAATACTTCCAAAGTAATGGCAAGATATACAATATCGGTTCAATTTTGGACCAATATTAAATGCTACTAAGGAATATACATTTTGAAGGCGCCGCTGGGAATATAGTGATTTAAGTATGCTTTTTAGAATATTTTCAAATAGATATTCTCTAACAGACACCAGTTTCTGAGGGTATCATTTCGGTGAATAATGTATAATATTTGCCAAACATGTGGTGGTAATGTTGCAAACATTACCAGACAGGATTTCTCTGTTAGCTTTTGAAAAGTCTTTTGAAAATGATAGGAAAATAAGTGACTTCATCTTTGCGGATATTATCAATAGCAGTAAGGAAATGTACATTCAATACCGACGTACTCAGCTATATATTCATCAAAATTTACTCTAAATAGAAATGATAAGTGTATAGAAAACTATTTTAAAAGACACAAATACGCAGATCTAAGGAAATCACATGTTAAATTATCTAAATGTTATTATAGTTAGCAAATAATAAATTTGAATTAAAAATAAATAAAATATATAATTTATGTTAGGAGCGGTTTTAATGTATGTTTTTATTATACATTTTAGCATACTTATTTTAATAAACTTTATTTGCTAACAGCTTTTTACTTTCCCTGCATACATGGTAACGTATAGGAAAAGTATTGGAATCATACCAAAAATCGCAACTCGAGTTTTCGACGGATCTACACGTTTTGACACTTCTAGAATACGATAAAACCATTTTTAGCGTGACATCTGTGTGTGTCTGTCTGTCTGTCTACCTGTGCAGATTTTGTATCCACTCTAACTAAAAAACTAATTGACCGAATTTCATAAAATTTGGTAGGTAAGTCACTTGTGAGCGACTCTGGTACTGATTAGTTTTGGGTACGATTCGGGATAAAAGAACCCGCTTTTTTTTGCGAAATGGCCCTCAAAAATTGCCTGTATCCATTCCAGCTGAAAAACTAATGGGCCGAATTTCCCAAAAATCGTTTGATAAGTCGCTTGTGGGTTACCCTAGTGCTTATTAAATTTTCATCATTCATGTATGAGCTCCTCTCTCTGAGCTCCCACCCACTATTTCAGAGGATACGTTGCGTTGTAACAGTGCATTTCGAATAAAATAATGAATTTTCATTAGAATATTTCTCTTAATTTAAAACACAAAAATCTGATGTGGGCAGAACATGACTTTCCCTGCAGACTCATTCATATTTTTTTTTCTTTAATAATTCATTAAATTGAGTTTAATTGCACAAAATGAAACTAAATTTGTGCTTTTTAATTCAATTTCTGTTTTTATTTGGTAATTAGACATTTTTCTAAAAGTGGCATAACTAAATGCGAAAAATCTCAAATATCTCGAGAATGGTTAGTCCTAGAGTAATAGCTTGTTATAAATGCTTGTAAATAAATGCTTGTTTTATACGTTCTTATTATTTTCCTCATCAAAAATTACGTATAAAACAAGCATTTAATTGATATATTTGAACATGCGTAGTTTTTTTTGGATTTTGCGATTTTTGAGGGCCATTTCGTAAAAAAAGGCAAGTTGTTCTTCTCCGAATAATACCAAAATCTAATCAGCACCAGAGTATCCCCCAAGTAACTTATCTATCAAATTTTGTGAAATTTGGTCAATTAATATTTTAGTTAGAGTGGATACATGACATTTTTGCGGGCCATTTCGTAAAAAAAGGCAGGTTGTTCTTTTCCGATTAATACCAAAATCTAATCAGCACCAGAGTATCATACAAGTAACTTATCTACCAAATTTTGTGTAATTTGGTCAATTAGTATTTTAGCTAGAGTGGATACAGGACATTTTTACGGGCCGTTTCGCAAAAAAAGGCGGGTTGTTTTTACGAATCGTACCAAAAACTAATCAGCACCACGGTCATACCCAAGTGACTTACCTACCAAATTTTATGAAATTCGGTCCATTAGTTTTTGAGTTAAAGTGGATACATACATTGCACAGACAGACACACAGACAGACTGACAGACAGACAGACAGACAGACACACACACACACAGACGTCACGTTAAAAATGGTTTTTTCGTATTCTAGAGGTCTCGAAACATGTAGATGTTATATTGTAATTTTCAATTCCCAATATAACATTGCTATTTTGGAAGTGGAAGGGGATCTAAGAAGATGGTCCCTCATACAGCGAGACAATTCATATAACGTTCCCTTGAACACAGCTGGACCGGACGTAGTTCGAGAGTGAAAAAGGGAGCTTCTCGTATTCACGTCAACACTAGGTACTATATTAGACGAAAGGGGTTGAACCTCTTGACCCGAGAAGTCAATTAACTTCCTGATGGACATGGGAAAATGTTCGTGAGAACTTTCTGCTCGAAAAAGACAATGCTCAAATATCTAATATTTCAAGGGGGGCTTCGGCCAGTTAGATAGCCGGAAGGCGGAGTTACATATTTACGGAACCAATGAGAGTCTGGGGGCCTAAGAGAGAGGGGAGAGATGAAGAGAGACTTAAACTTTTAAAATTTGAAAATCAAGGAGAGGAGTTAATTTTTGGTGTGTGTGCTGAAAGGTGGTCGCACGAGGGCGACGATAAGACAGAGCCTTTCCTCCTGCCGATGCGAAGTTTCCAGCCGACGGTGATGTTCCGAGGTATGCAATTTCTTTACATGTATTTTGCACGAAGGTCAATGGCCCAGTATGCTCTCACCCTCTCTCTCTATTAATTATGAAAAGTGTTAGGAGCAATAAAGGTTTTATTGGATTTAATTAGGCAATTGTGTAATGTATGCCTCACGTGAAGTAGATGTTGATAAAGGAGATCTATCAGTGTATGATTTTAAATATTGGTTCCGCGGCATGATTGTAAAATTAAATGAGTTGAAACGAGGTCTGGAATATTAAACATGCATTGTGGAATTGTTGAATTTATCAAATATTAGTAATGGTTATCGCATAAATAAATGTTTATTTACTTTTGTTTAAAATATGTCTCTTCATTTTTAGTTTCTTATTAGATGTATTTTAATTTACTCCACTTTACGAGATCGGTCTATATAGCGTCAATACCTGGCGTGTGATGACGCACATATCATTTTGGTGCCGTTTAAACCAGTTTCGAACCTGGACTCAAAATTATTGCACCCTTATCATATTGGTGCTCATGACCAATCAAACCTGGATTCAAAATTATTTCACCCTTCTGGCGACTTTGCTGTTTTAGACCTGTTATATGCCAGAATTTAAATTTTAATGAAGAGAATAAAAATATTTGGAATTAATGAAAAATGAAAATATTGAATAAAATTTTTTTCTGTGTAAAATAAGGATTAAATTAAAGAAAGAATTTTAAAATTAAAATAAATATAAGTAAATTTAAGAAAATTTATTTCACAGTATGATAAGCAAACAAAGTGACGAATCATTATGTGTTCTCAATGAGACATGCCATATTGTATTTGAAAATATAATTATTAGGGAACTTGAAGCTTTTAAGAAATTTTTGAATTATGTAAATATTTGTGTAATATTTTAGGAGTTTATTATGAGGATTGAAGTATTTGCATGCGTAGATAGTGAAATGATTAGAATTATGTTTTTGAATTTATGTGATATTGTATTTAAATATTTTGGGGGAACATTTTGAGGTGTAAAAACAGGAGATAATTTTAGATATAGAATTTTTGCGAGAAAGTGAAATTTAGAATGACGGAAAGCGGAGAGAGTCCAACAACGATGAGTAGGTTACCGGGACTTATACACATATTAGGGGAATGCAATGGTATAGAGAATGATGTAGAGTTTTTTTTTGACCAGGTCAAATATCTCAGCAGCTTAGGGAATTGGTCAGAGGAGGAGAAGCTGGCAATTGTCAAATCCCGGTTAAGAGGGAATGCAAGAAAATTTTATATAGGATCACAAGAATTAAAAAGAGAAACATCTTTCGAAAAATTTAGGGATAGGTTATTAGAGTTCTTTACAGAAAAACCGAACATTGCGACAAATCAAACCCTTTTCACTACCACATACAGACAGGAAATTGAGACGCTCCGCGAAGAACAACAGAAATTTAAGACACACATTTTAAATTATATAACCCAAAAGAGGAATGCATTAAAAATCCAAGAAAAAGTACAAATTCCCACGACACAAACAAAAAAACTCGTAACATGCCATTACTGTAATGAAAGTGGACATTTCATGAGAGAATGCCGAATATACAAAGCTGATCATTTTAAGCAAACCCAGAATCTAAACATAAACAACGCGAGAACACATTGGCATAATCAAATACAGTCTCCTCCCCACTCATTTCAAACCCAGCCGTATGATGACCACAGAACTTACTCCTCCCAGCCGGACACATACAATTACATTTCAAACCACGCCTTCCCGAGAAAATATCACCAGAGCAGAAATTACTATGCAGAACCCCCTACACAAAACAGAGACCTAGAAAGGGGTACGCAAAGGAATAGAGAAGGAATTAGAAAAAGGAAGGTTACACAAATAAATATTGAGAACGAGGGACGAAACGTTGAAAAATATAAAACTCAAATTGATAGTGGAAATATTGGTAATTACAGAACCCAAAATAATGGAGAGAGAGAGGACATTAAGGACAGGAAGGACAAAGTTGAACATATCGCGTCAATTGGAGATGAATTAAACAGGGAATTACACAAGGTGGAAAATAAATTTCACAACACGGAAACAAAAATTCGCTTAGACTCTGACACATCTTTTTCGGTTTGGCCTATTGATACTTTAAAAAAAAATAAAGAACAATCTCAGAAATTAAATGAAAACAAAATAACGGACGTTTCGGTTGATGAGAGCGCTGATTTCAAAGACACACAGAAGACAAATACAAATTATGACAATGAAGATTTCAAAATTTCAAATGAAAACAAAGTAATGGATGTTTTGATTAGCGAAAATGCTGATCCCGAAAATTCACAAAACACAGGTACAAACTATGACAATGAAGATTTCAAAATTTCAAATGAAAACAAAGTAATGGATGTTTTGATTAGCGAAAATGCTGATCCCGAAAATTCACAAAACACAGGTACAAACTATGACAATGAAGATTTCAAAATTTCAAATGAAAACAAAGTAATGGATGTTTTGATTAGCGAAAATGCTGATCCCGAAAATTCACAAAACACAGGTACAAACTATGACAATGAAGATTTCAAAATTTCAAATGAAAACAAAGTAATGGATGTTTTGATTAGCGAAAATGCTGATCCCGAAAATCCACAAAACACAGGTACAAACTATGGCAATGAAGATATCAAAAATCCAAATGAAAACAAAATAACGGAGGTTTTGATTAGAGAAAGGGTTCATTTTGAAAATAGGCAAAATGCAAAATGCAAGCTTCAGGACATTCGAATTACGAATGAGAATCACATGATACAAGATACACAAAATTCAAATGAAAGTGAAATGATGGATATTATGGACAACGATAATGGAAATACTAACTCTCAAAATTTACAAAATTCAAAGGATACCACTAAAAATATTCAAAATAAAAATTGTAGTACAAGTAGAGAGAAAAGCCAAAACGATAGTGAAGTGAATTGCGTCCAAAAACCTTCAGAAATAAATGAGAATCATAACAAAAGGTATGCTAGGCAAGAAATAGAGGTTCCACAGAAAATACAAGTTTGTAACAATAGTGTAAGTGAGGAGATCCAAAAGCGGAATGAAAGAAAACTCGGTTCACATTTTTTCATGAAACCAAAAATTTTTAGGAACTTAATATTGTATGACAATCGCTATTTGGAAAATTTCAAGATGAGAAAGAGGTAAAAATAATAATTTGTCAAAAAAAATGAATTCTTTGGAAATTGACCTGGCAATGGATAAATTATAAAAATGAAAAATGGATATGAAGTCAAAATTGTTAATGGAAAGCAACATTCTCTTCCCGCTTTTATTATTTAACGTACTTGCGACAGATAGGTAGCAAAATACACGACATTCACTAAATGTCAGCACAACACAACACCAGCGAACGATCCCCCTCCCCCCTCCTCGAACAGTACAAAATGTCAACAAACACATATGCTAGCGAAAAGGTTTCTTTCTCCCTTCTCTTAAACAGCAAGCGACACGTACAACGGAACGGGTCTGGTTTGCAGAGAGACATGGTTCAGAGCAGGTTGCCATTCTTACAAAGCACTTCGGTGGCGACAATTTCAGGGAGGCAGAATTTCTCAGGGGCGACTCACAGAGAGAGTGGAGATGGGTTCCACTCAAGGTCAATTTGCGGATAGAAACAAGGGAAAATGGTATCTCACAAAGGGGGTGAATTGCAAGTTCAATTTACAAAGAAACAGGGTACGCACGTTATACACAGGGGAGAACTGGTTTCGAATACAAGTGTAAAACAATTGCGGGAGGATGATTTATCCTTGGTTAGAAGAGAATAGAAATTTAAAATAAATGCAGGAATAGGTACACAATTTTTTTTTATATTTTAAACTCGGTATTGAGAGTGTAAATAGAAGAGATTTTAAATCAATTGGGGGAAAAAAAAATAGAGAAAAGTTTAAATATGTATTACATTAATCAAAAGAAAGTGTAAATGAACTTGAAATTTTAAATAAATATTGGATTATAAATAAAGGAAGTTTTAAACAGACATTGAATTATAAATTAAGGAAGTTTAAATAAATATTACATTAATTAAGAAAGTGTAAACAAATTGTGAAATAAAAAAAAAAATTGAGGAAATTTTAAATAAATCATACATTAATTAGTTGAAAGTTTAAATGAACAGGAAAGTTTAAATAAATATGGAACTATAAATAATTGGGAATTATGAATAAAAATTGTGATTTAAAAAAATAAATAATTGTTACAAAATAAATAACAAGTATCGGTGTAGGACAAAAGAAACTTTAGGGATAATAGGTTAAAGATGTGGATATATTAAATTCAAATTTTGGAAAGAACATAAATAACAGAGGAGACACGTCACATTTCATGAAAAAAAAAAAAAAAAAAAGGGGGACATCGTTAGAATTCTATAAAAAGTCGTTATAACTCTATAAAAAGAAGGTTTTTTTTTAAGAGAATTTTGATTTCCAGGCAATAAAAATTTCGATGGGTAAGATAATTAGGAATATTAAATAAAGGGATATTTTGAATTTCAAAAAAAAAAAAAAAAAAAAAAACTCTTTTCAAAGAACAGTGAAATTTTAAAACAAAAGTAAACTTTCTCCACGCGCTCTTCATGTAATTAGCGGACTGATCAACCATTGTTGGATGAATACGCGTGATGAAATAGGAATTATAGAATTATAGTTTAAAATAAGTAGATAATTGGTAAATATAAAAAAAAAAAAAAAAAGAAAAACAATTTTTTTTTTCCTAGTTTAAATAAATAAATAATTCATAATTAAGAATAAAAATTGGAATTTAAATAAATAAATAATTCATAATAAAAAAAAAAAAAAAAAAAATTGTAATCTAAATAAATAAATAATTGGCAATTCAAAATAAAAGTTGTAATTTAAATAACTAAATAATGGGTAATTAAAATAAAAAGAAATTAGGGTTTAAAAGGGATAGAGAATTTTAATTAAAAATCAAAATGGCAGTTCAAAGAAAATAGATAATTGTAATATACGCAAATTATAATTTCAAATGAATAGATAATTTTAATAAACATACGCGAATTGTTGGTTAAATAAAAAGCATTTGAAAAAAAAAAAAAAAAAGCGTTTCTACATACATTTTGATAGGGTCACACAGTGAAAATTTTAAAATAGCGAGGTTTTCGATTTAGATGCTAGGGGCGGGAATAAACATGATATAATAATAAAATACAATGGTAGAACAAAAGGACACTAACCGCATTTTAATTAATCCGTGGGGTAAATGAATCCTTGCGTAATCCTGGGAAATGCTTAATCCATAGGAGTCGCGAAACACAGACAATCACATACACTGCTACGCACACAACTCGTCGTCCTAAACACTTTACACAACATGGCGGAAACGTGGACGAGAACATTTGTACCATTTTGCCAAAACGACATCGTCAAAAATTTGTACAGCTAATTGGCCATGGGAACTTACACGAAGAAATGCCCGTATTAGCCGCAGGCCAGAAAGGGGACCGCTTTCCAGGGAAAATGACACGATAGCAAGGACGTGTTGACCTTGTGTCCAAACAACATTTAAGGAATAGGATCTTGGGAGAATTGGGAAAAATACATTGGAACGAATGCTTTGGAGACTCGAATAAATGTTACATGAAGTTTGAAAGTTGAAAAGAGAAAGAGGTGAAACGAATTAATTCAGGAGACTTTGCATTCAATTACAAGGGATATATGAAAAGAAAATGTACATTTTGGTATTCAAGTATGGAATATGAATTGAGTTAGAGGATATTTGAGAGAAAATTTGTAATTATGTATACATTGAGAGAATTTCAGTGAGTGATAAGATTTACGAAAAATTTAAGTATGTTTTCATTAAGTGGGAAAGTGAATAATTTAATGAATTCGGGAAATTCCGTATCCAAGTATAAGATATGGATTAAACCAGGTGATATGTGAAAGAAAATGTATAATTATGGATATTGTAATATAGAATCGCAGGGGAGTTATAAGATTTTCAGTAGGAGGATAATTAAATGATTACATGGTTTTTTTTTCTGTCATCTCAGTTTGTAGGAAAATTTTAAAGTATTGTGCGGAAATTTTTGGAGTTATATAGGTCTTATTTTGATAGTATTTGAGAGGATAGTGTAGTTGTTTAAGTATTTTATTATAAATATGTACATGAGTTATATTTATGGCACGTTCGATTGAGAACACATGATGAGGTCAGGAAAATATAAATTGATAAGAGTGGTGAAGTTTAATGTATAGAGAGTGTAAGAATTTCAATATTTTAAGTATTGAATAAGATATCAAACTTAAGTGGATTGCATGTTAGATAAGAAGTGTATATAATGTAAAAAAAAAAAAATATATATATATATATATATACATAAGGTAGAGAAATGTAAAATAAATAAATAGTAGGAATTTGAAAAAATGTAAGTTTGAAGGGTGTATCAAATTTGAAAAAAAATGTATATACTATAGGGAAGGATTTAAAGTAGATAAATGGTTAGGATGTTAAATAAGAAATGTATATATATAGTGTGGAAAAACATAAGGCAGAGAAATGTAAAATAAATAAATAGTAGGAATTTGAAAAATTTAAGTTTGAAGGGTGTATCAAATTTGAAAAAAAAAAAAATGTATATATTATAGGGAAGGATTTAAAGTAGATAAAGTATAGAAATTTCAATGGGGCAAATTTTGAGAATGTTAACAAATTTAAATGAGTTTGAGAAAAAAAAAAAAAAGAAGTTTTTTGGTAATGTTTCGTGTGCCGGGTGACAAATTAAAATTATGGAAATTGAATTTGTAAAAAAATATACTTTGGTGAGTTTTTAAGAGAGGAGAGTAATAATAAGTGGCCTGAGTGTAATGTATATGTATTGATTTGCTTAAACAAAACATGAAATAGCATACAGATCCTGTTGCCCAATGATTTCCAAGTGGTCAGCGATTCCGGTTACACAACCATTCCAGACAAACAACGATTCTCAAGTGGTCAGCGATTCAACAATCCCAGACAAACAACGATTCTCAAGTGGTCAGCGATTCAACAATTCCAGACAAACAACGATTCTCAAGTGGTCAGCGATTCAACAACCCCAGACAAACAACGATTCTCAAGTGGTCAGCGATTCATCAATTCCAGACGTGCAACGATTCACATATCATTTCAGCGATTCATGTCCATTTCTGCAACAAGGCCAGTGTTTAACCATAAGGAGATAGTGTACAATCAATCGTACCATTACAAAGATGTACAGTTTAAACATTTTTCTTTACTATAAACTTTTCAAAAGACATTCCACGAATGCAGCTACAATGTTTCAGATACAGAAAAACAATAAATCCAACTGATACTTACAACAACAACAAAAAAAAAACTTTACAGGAGCACTGTGATTTATATATATGCAAAGAGTATTTGATATTTTGTTACCAGTAATATTTTTGTTGTACTGAAATGACTGATATATGTATATATAGTGTAATGTTACAGATGATGCAGTATTTGAGAGAGAAAGGAGGTGATGTCACAGGTAACTCTGCCAGTGTGATGATGAACTCGCTACTCGATAATTGGCTTTTTTCCCACCAAACTTTTTGGGGGGAAGAAGGGTAATTGTTATATTGTAATTTTCAATTCCCAATATAACATTGCTATTTTGGAAGTGGAAGGGGATCTAAGAAGATGGTCCCTCATACAGCGAGACAATTCATATAACGTTCCCTTGAACACAGCTGGACCGGACGTAGTTCGAGAGTGAAAAAGGGAGCTTCTCGTATTCACGTCAACACTAGATACTATATTAGACGAAAGGGGTTGAACCTCTTGACCCGAGAAGTCAATTAACTTCCTGATGGACATGGGAAAATGTTCGTGAGAACTTTCTGCTCGAAAAAGACAATGCTCAAATATCTAATATTTCAAGGGGGGCTTCGGCCAGTTAGATAGCCGGAAGGCGGAGTTACATATTTACGGAACCAATGAGAGTCTGGGGGCCTAAGAGAGAGGGGAGAGATGAAGAGAGACTTAAACTTTTAAAATTTGAAAATCAAGGAGAGGAGTTAATTTTTGGTGTGTGTGCTGAAAGGTGGTCGCACGAGGGCGACGATAAGACAGAGCCTTTCCTCCTGCCGATGCGAAGTTTCCAGCCGACGGTGATGTTCCGAGGTATGCAATTTCTTTACATGTATTTTGCACGAAGGTCAATGGCCCAGTATGCTCTCACCCTCTCTCTCTATTAATTATGAAAAGTGTTAGGAGCAATAAAGGTTTTATTGGATTTAATTAGGCAATTGTGTAATGTATGCCTCACGTGAAGTAGATGTTGATAAAGGAGATCTATCAGTGTATGATTTTAAATATTGGTTCCGCGGCATGATTGTAAAATTAAATGAGTTGAAACGAGGTCTGGAATATTAAACATGCATTGTTGTTGAGACCCAGACCATCCGACCTACCAGAAAGGTGTAAGGTAACTGTTTGGATGGCCGGAAATAAACATGCATTGTGGAATTGTTGAATTTATCAAATATTAGTAATGGTTATCGCATAAATAAATGTTTATTTACTTTTGTTTAAAATATGTCTCTTCATTTTTAGTTTCTTATTAGATGTATTTTAATTTACTCCACTTTACGAGATCGGTCTATATAGCGTCAATACCTGGCGTGTGATGACTCACCTATCAGTAGATACGTTGAAAACTCGAGTTGTGATTTTCGGCATGATGCCAATACTTTCCCTATACATTACCATGTATTGCAGGGAAAGTAAAAATCTGATGTGGGCAGCACATGACATTCCCTGCAGACTTATATTAACATTCTCTTTATTTTAACTAAATTTATTTCACTTTTAATTCAATTTTCGTTCCGGGCTTAATTTCAAAGGTGGCGTAGGGAAAGTACGAAAAACCAAAATATCTCGAGAACGGCTAGTCCTAGTGTAATGGGGTTGGTCTTGTTCTTTTCGTCGTTAAAAATTACGTATTAAATCAGCATTTAATGGATATATTTGAGTATACCCAGTTCTTTAGTTTATATTTGGACGATTTTTGCGGGCCATTTTACAAAAAAAGGCAGGTCATTTTTTTCCGAATCGTACCAAAATCTAATCAGCACCAAGGTAACCCACAAGTGACTCATCTACCGAATTTTGTGAAATTCGGTCCATCAGTTTTTCAGTTAGAGTGGATACAAGCTTTTGCGGGCCATTTCGCAAAAAAGGCGGGTTCTTTTATTCCGAATCGTACCCAAAACTAATCAGCACCAGACTCTCTCACAAGTAACTTACCTACCAAATTTTGTGAAATTCGGTCCATTAGTTTTTTAGTTAGAGTGGATACAAAATCTGCACACACAGACACACAGACACACAGACAGACACACAGACACACACACAGACGTCACGCTAAAAATGGTTTTTTCGTATTCTAGAGGTCTCGAAACGTGTAGATCCGTCGAAAACTCCAGTTGTGATTTTCGGCACGATTCCAATACTTTCCCTATACATTACCATGTATTGCAGGGAAAGTAATAAAAATGGGCTTTCAGTTACGATGGGATCTTCTATGACCCAGGTTCATATCGTTTTCAGTAAGACCTAAATTTGAGATCAGACCGAAACGTATTAAGACAGCATCATGTATGGGTAAAACACAGCTAGTATCAATTCAGTATTTATGATCTATGGTATAAAAGAAATATATAACATGTCCTCAATGCATCGACCTTCATCCATGTATCAATTTCACGTCTATAAGCATTTTTCAATACCGAATAGCGAATAACCAGTAGAGCCCCAATGTTTTTTGAGGTCCCAAGCGAACTTTCATAAAAAGTCCTCATTTGAGCAATAAATATAGTAAAACTTCACACATCCGAAAACTAGTAATCAGAAAAATCGATTATCCGACAATTTAATTATGTTGCTTTTGCAAGTTGAAAACAAAAATTCATTAAAAGACTAACAGTAGTATTTTCACTTTAGGTTCTGGAATATACTTTTGAGCTGATATAAAATATGATATAAAATATTCCCAAGTCTTAAACTACCTTATCCCAATGGATAATCAGACCTTAGTTACATAAGAAATCTCGCCATGGGAATTATAGTATCATCTCAATAGGCTTAACTACAATTTGATAAACAGGTAGTAGACAAACGTTGTTAAGAGCACTATAAACTAATACAAAAATGCCTAATTATAAAATGCAGAATTAGATAAAATACCAAGGGAACGTTGGATCGGGTATATCTTTATATTAAAAAAGTAGCTAACGCCGCTGTTTGACAAATTTCTCGTTTCTCGAGATTCTTTGCTTCGTACCACAAAAACTATTGCATATAAAAATATGAAATTTGGTACACTTGTAGAAAAAATTTTGGGAAATACACTGAAATAAACCGTTTTTTATGTATATTGTAGTTTAAGAAATATTTAATGCCCAAAGCAAAATATTTAAACTGCGAGTACGCGTCCTGGATAGACTAACAATTGCATGACCACGAATGTTTGTAGGCCGGTACCTACGTGGGGGAATTTTTGCAGGACGGAACTCCTTTTTTTAATTTCGATGTAGTTTTTTAGATATTTTACTTTTTATGCACTTCTGAAGTGAACTTTTTTTTCGTATCGGCACGTCTAGCGAATTCTCTGTCTCGTACCGTAAAAACTATAGCATATAAAACAATGAAATTTGGTACATTTATAGAGAAATAATAGTGTAACACGATTAAATAAACCGTTTATCGATTTAAATTTTAGTTCGGCATGAATTAACCCATGATCAAGGTATTCAGTTTTTGGATTCCCTGGGCTAAGAAAAATCTCTGCTTTTCCATCCTGCGAAAAATAGGCAGGGATAGGAAAGAGATTTTTCAAAGTAGAATTTTTAGGAAAGATAAATATGAAGCGGGCTCTGCGAGCAGCTCCCAAAGCTGGTTGAGCGAATGGAGCGAGCAAGGGGCCGAGCGCCCTAGTAATGTATAATGCTCTAATGGATCTTTAAAAACGATCAATAAGAGCAATAAAAAATAATGTAAAAAATATTGAGACTCTCTGAAAACATAAGGCTCCAAGCGGCCGCTTTGAGCTGCTTGGCTCTGAGGACGTTCCTACCAATAACGTCCCACACAAGAAAATTTATTATGCGCCGCAATTATTTAAAATCGTGGCGACAGATTAAGTTAGTCATATTACAACTGGCTCTAATTTTTATAAAAATTTAAGATTAGTCTGCTTAAGACTACAATGACCAAGTTCGTAGTCGCAAAACACACTGATAGACAGCAAAATAAACGTATGATCCATGCTTAATATGCAAAGAGGAGCATCTGTAAATTGGTTTCTTTTCTGTTAGTGCCCTTCAATACCACTTTTTGTGAATACGAATCTGACCATTGCAGTTTTCTGGAGTCTGTGCTCAATTCTCTATAAACTTTAAGCCAAATTATATTATTTCGTTTTTATTCTTTTAAATGTAAAATTTTACTCTTATTATCTTTAAAATACAAAATAATTATTCTATATACTTAAAAATATTATTTTAGATATATAATCACATTAAATGATAGTCATATTTACAGTAATCCTTATTTTCGCTACATTTCATTTTGATTTCTTACAATTTTAATTTATAAATATTTTTTCCCACATATTTTAATTTCAGTAATTGGTTTCATATATTTGTTAAGAAATTAAAGACTTTATATGTTATATTAAGTATATCACAGGCATATTTTCTTGATCTAAATATTTTGCACTATCGAATTACAGTTTATTCCATAGATGGAGGCATGTTCTTCTCACAACTCCAACTCTATACTTTTAGTGTTTTGGCTCCTCCCTTTTACTCTAGGGCAGGAACTATATAGTACTTACACGGGTATTCCATTTTTCTATCATATATCTCTCTAGATCGTCTGCTTTTCTAAACTCACAGTCTAAATAAACCCACATATACAAGAAATCCAGGGGATTGTCTATAACTGCATCGGTTAGACTTGAGAATGCAGATGTATTTTATAGATGTTGCTTTCTTTTAGTTTTCAATATATCCCATTTGAGTTGTGCGCAAATTTAAAGCACTTGGATTAATATTTACTTTGATTTTGCAGCTATTTTAATCATATATTATTTGCACCGTATTTGTGCTCGTGCAAAAGATAAATTATTTTCAATAATTATTTAACAAATATTTAGAAAAAAAAAATATGGAGTTTAATGTATATACAAATAAATAGATATACACATATTTATGTCCCATTCAGGGCCGTAGCCAGACAGACGCCAGAAGGGGCTAAGTCCCCAAGAGGTATGTATACTCAGCTCCCCTCCCCCACGAAAAAATTTTTAAATTTTTAGAATTTATATGAAATTTTATCTTGAATGTCATCCAAATTTTGCATACAAATTTTCTTTTAGATCTATTTTTAATATACTTCATTTATACTTCGTTTTAAAGATTTTTTAAAACAGCTGAATTTGTCGTTATACTAATGATCAATTTATTTCCATATTTAATTTAAAAATATTTGAAAGTTTTTAAAATTATGACAATAGCATTTAGAATAATTTTGTATTACTGCGGGGTTCACTGTTATGCATTATAGAGTCAAAATCAACTGATAAGTAAATAGCAGTTAAAATTAGCCTTTACTTGTATTAACTTTCAGAAATTTTCTTCGATTAATTAATAGCTTTACTACTAATTAATGCTTATAATAAAATCAATTATAATTTGTATATGATAATGTTGATGTATATTAGCTATATGGATATTAATAATGAGCTCTCAGCTTGCAAATATAAATATGCAATTGTTTGTTAATAATTTATATGGATTGATGCATATAACAGTAATTATTATGGTTTAAAAATACTAATGATTAATTGTGTATTTGGTCAGCCACGACCCTGGTCCCGTTATTATATTATGCACATATCATGTGACAATCATATGTAACTGTTTCATTTTATGATTGTCATAAATGAGAGTATAAACAACTGGTCCATTTTGTTACGTAAATCCAATTTCGTTTTTGTTGTTCATACAATTGCTTTCCATTTGATTTTAAATGATTCAGAAATACCAAACCTGCATTGCTATTATCCACTTTAAAGACGACCGCTGTCAAATAAATCATTTAATCCTTTTTGGTCATTTTAAATAGCCTGTCGTTCGTCTTTTGAGTTTAAACCAATCCGCATATCTTGTGAAGTTACAGTTTGGGTTTATATTTACTAAATTGTATTTTCTTACAATTTACATTTTGGTAGTTAATAAAATTAGGAATTATTGCATTGATTAAATATATTGCATAATAAAATAAAATGTTTTTATTTCTGTATTCGTGTGTCGTCTGTACCAGGAAATCAAAATTTCGGATAGCCTGCTTTCGATGCAACAGATCTCGGCAAGATTTTTTTTTAATTCGAATTAGTTTTTAGTCACTTTATTTCGAATCACAATTTTGAGAGATTTTTCCTTAGCTATTTAAAATATTATCGCGGTGTTTCAGTCTTGACATCATCGCAAATTGAAATCTAACGATTTTTGAATCAAATCCATAGGGCGATTCCGTCATTTGTATTTATTTATTTTTAAATACAACGAAATATGCATTTTTTTGTTTTTTATTTCGCTGCTTCCGAAAGAGAAATATTTGTTCAATTCTGTATTTTTACAAAATATAGGTGTATATCCTCCATTCTAAAAAAATTGTAAATCTATTTACGGTGTTTCTTTTTAATTATCAACTAAAAGTGTAAATATAGAATTTTTCGATTTTGTTTTCTCTCCGGATAGCTGGGCGTTGCTACGTGAAGAAGTGAATGTTTATTCGAAAGCGTGGCAAACAGTTTCGCGCAAATACACATGCGTTGAATGGAAATGGGAAATGGTTTTGGTTCAAAACAGACGATTTGGAAATTGAGTACTGTTACTTGTATCTGGATTACTTATATTCCCCCCAGTGTGGTCCACTCCTAGAGGGTGGTGTGTGGATTTTAGCTCCTTATAGCTCAGATGCTCCTTTTCTTGAGGATAAACAAATCTGCTCAGTGTTCTAAAGGAGCAGACTTTTTACAGGTTGCGGGGAGGGACTGGACTTTGTGACCATAGTCCCAGATCCGTAGGCGACTGGAGTCGAGTCTCCTCGATACCACCTTCCGACTCCCGTCCGGTGAATGGTTCAGCTGACTTTGCTCCTTTGGTCGCGATCGCCTCTGATTGCGGAAAAAAACCTTTGCTCCTCCATCTCTCAGTTGGTGTAAGTCATTCAAAGTTACCCAGAGGCGCAGACTTAATCTGTAATATTTATGCTTCAGGTGTTTATTTAAGACCCGGATGACGCCAGGTAGTGTATAAATGAAATTAAATACGATTTGTAAAATATAATTTAGATTTGCAAACTCCGCGAAAATTAAAGGTAATTGGCAAGCTATTTCAGACTTTTTTTAATTTATAATTATCTTATTTCTTTAACTTTTTAAGGAATCAGACACCAGTTTGTGAAAAGGGCTACTTGAAAATTTCCGAATCACTGGAGGATTCTAAAGATGTCGAGGATTATTCTTTTCCACTAACCTTTCAAGGACGCTTTTCTCCATTATTCTCGAAGCAGCATGAGGAACCCATCACCAGTTCGAACCCGAACTTTGGGCAGTTTTGCGGGTCAATGATTGAGAGAAGCGTCACTTTTTTCTCGCAGAGCAACAACGTCAGCGTTACAGCAGTGGTCCCAAGCAGGGCGACCGAATCCACGTCTTTTGGACTTTACCTAACCTACAGGTAAAAATTATTTAAATAGAATTTCTCTGACAGTTATGACGTTTTAAGTTCCTATTTTTCATAGAAGTATTTAAATGATTCAGTATGAATAGAAAAAAATTAAAAAAAAATAATATATATATATATATATATATATATATATATATATATATATATAATGAGAATGCAATTTCGAACTGACCGCCATTTTTTGTGGGGTTTCAATTGATTGTTATCTATTCTTAATCTCTTATCTTAAGCTGATTGTTATTGCCTATTCTCATTTTTGCCGAGTTTTATTTTTATTTATTTTTATATACATTTAATTGTGATTTTTGAATCCTAATATTCTTCTCATCCCCCTTTCAATTGTAGTGATATGTTACTTTCTCTCTTTATCCTTAGTCTTGGCCTATAGTTACTCATTTGTAACAGATATGCTAGAGATGGGTTTTTTTGTACATACAGTAGTTTATGCATTATTTTCGATTAAAATCCTTTAATTTTTATATATATATATATATATATATATATATATATATATATATTCTGAAGCCTTTTTAGATTGTGTATACTTATTGTGATGTTCACCATTCCAGCCTCCTTTTTTCTTGTAGATATGTTACTTTATAGACAAGTTAGCAACTAATAATTACCATTTTTTATTTATCTATTGTTATCTAGGATAAAACTTTGTCTTTACATCTGTGTCAGAGTAGAGTTGTTCATCATTATGGTTGTTAATGCATAGCTTTCGTTTATAAATAATCATACTCTTTTGTATATATATATATATATATATATATATATATACTCATGTCCAAAAGTTAAGCATAGTTTCTGTTTATGTGAATATTTCAGAAAATCTACATCGGAATGGAAGGAAACGCGGTATGCGGATGTAATAGGGTCGTAGAAGAAGAAAACAATGCAAAACAAGGATAATACTAACTTTTATTATCCAAAGAAAAGGGCTGAAAGAAAAGGATCGCAATCGCGTGTCAATCTCAGTGAAACAGAATGATTAAAATAAAGTGATACTGCAGTTTAATACTGTGTGGGGGAATCTCGGATAGCCACGCATGCTGCACAACGATTTCCTATACTTTCGATGAGGGTATCGATGCGTTGTGTGCTCAAAGAGTTCCAAACCTCACGGAGAGCAGTTTTAAATCCCATAACGGAGCTTAGTGGGTAGCGGAGGGCTGAAAGATGTATCCCGAACATATCCCACGCATGCTCTATGGGATTCAGATCAGGAAAGTTGGCAGGTCACTGCATGTGCTAGATATCTTCAGTTTTAAGTAAGTCGTCGACCAAGATCACACCGTCAGGAGCCGCGTTCTTATCTATGAATACGAAACCAGGACCAACAGCTGATCAAAACAATCGAACTGTAGGCTCAAGGACTTAGTCTATGTATCTTTGACCGGTAACCGACCCCGTGTCAAAAATGTAGAAGTCTATGAAGCCGTCCATCATGCTGCCTGCCCTGACCATGACTCCCCCAAAACAGAAAACGGTGTCTTTCCGTGATGTTCCCGGTTAAAACGCGCCCCACATTCTCTCCAGATCGTGTTACGACGAGAATCAATTTGTAGGCTAAACCTGGACTCGTCACTGAACATGACATTGTCTCACTGTTGTCCACTCCACTGGCCTATATTCCGAATTCCATTGTAAACGTGTGCGTTTCTGTGCAGACGACAGTGGGATGCAAACTGCTGGTCGTCTGGCATAGAAACCAACGTGCCTGAGTCTCCTGTAAACAGTTTGTCTCGAAACAGCGATTCCTGTGGCGGCTGTCAGGGCTGAACCCAGTTGTCTGGCAGAACGGTTCTTCTGACGTCGCACAGTTATCACCAAATATCGGTCTTACCGAGCGGTTGTTACCCTTGGCCGACCTGGTACTGGTCGTCGGGTAACATCTCCAGTGGTTTGGAACCTCTGCTATAGTCTGGAGATTACACACTGAGGCACATTCGAAATTCGAAACTTTTCGGTTTGGGATCGACCAGATTCCAGCATTCTAATAATTCGTCCCTTCAAAAACATGTCCGGTTGGCATCTTTGTGACATCTTTTGTCCTCTGATTGTTAACAACGCTCCGTACCACAGCAATTGAGAAGTTCTACCTCCCCAACTGGCCCTGCCGCTCGAGGCCGTTTAATACTCGTTCCGACGTGCGCTGATGTTTTGCGCATGTCGACGTCAACTGAACTGTTTTGCATATGCACAATTATTCCCCTTCGTCCCACGATTCTCCACAACTGCTTGTGAACCATTGTATCCATATTAACTCCGAATTTTTTGCATTTTACGAATTATGCTTAACTTTTGGACATGAGTGTATATATTATAAATCTCAATATTGAAATATTTTTCGAAATTTTAAATGCCATTTATCATTAAACATTTTTGCATTTAAATTCATTCAAATATATTCCGGAAGCAAAAATAAACATTTATAATTTAAAATAAAGGATTTAAAATTGAACAAGATGTTTTGAAATGTATATTTTATTTATCATATTGAAATGCAAATTAGTAAACAACATGATTTTAAATCGTAGAAATTTTAAGGCAAAATCTTGATGGAAAAAAAGCATTTTACAAGATTATGAGCTTCACTTTAGTACTTCATAATCTCATATGTCTGTATTTTTATAGATTCCTCCGTAGAAATCCAGTCAGATCTTCCAGTTTCTTAGGTCACCGAATTCCAAACTCTTATTGTGATAGACAGTTTACCGACTGCCACGGAAGTCGTAAATGCAAAATCCGAACTCCCAACTTTCCAGGATTTTATCTGCGCAACATCACATGCCAGTTTCACATCCGGCAACCAAAGGCACCGGAGGTATTGTTCAAATTAATTTTATATTTCTTCTTTGGATTTCTATTTATATTTTCACTTCAAATTTACTTAATTTTAATTATAAAATACCTTTATTGTAGACGTTTTTTATAACTGGGAAAATTTTCTGGAATAACTGCAGATCTAAATTTTATAATATCAGTGGTTGTGTCTAATATATAATTTGTTTCTTCCGCTATAGATGGCGTCCCCACTTTATTTTAGTGTCTTAGTCTTAAAGTGTTTTGAAATAATTGTTCCAAAGGAACCGTGTATTCTAAAAAAATGTGCTTTCCTTGCCTTCATAGCACTGCTGATTAGAATAATAGTATTATTGCTTTAAGTTAACAGTTTAGTTTATTTTTTCGACTGCGGATTCCACTACAACTTTATTATAATTGTGTGGATAGCTGTTACTGAAGTTATAGTTTATTGGACGCAGGACTTGTTTTCTTTATATTACATTCTATTTTTTAGCTTGTTTACTGCATGGCTTGAACTTTGATTTTAAAACTGCCCCTTATGAATGGATTTAGAACATCAGAAAACATATTAGTTTATGATCTTTAAAAAAGGACCCTGATGCCAATGGTGTCGTATTCACACACACATGTGCACAAACCTGCCATTGAATTAGAAACCTGGAAACATGTATGCAAATGCAGGTCACAGGAGGATGAATGCAAATTATGTTGGTCATGGGAGGTACACATGATCGCAGCAACTCCTTTAAGTGGAGGAGCACCGCTGTAAGTTAAGTAATTGTGGAGATTCGTTTGATAGGAGTCACGATTGCTAGAACAGAAGAACTCACTGACTTCTCGAAAGGTGAGATATCCAAAGTGTATAACAGATGGAAACAGAATTCTCAGATGTTGTCTAAAACTCAGGCGTTGTCGGAACTGTGGATCGAAAACTATCTATCAAGCCCGTAATTGGCAGCGTCTCAGGCGGGTTTTACCCCAGAAAAGGGATCTATTATGCAGCAACTGACGGAAGATTTCAATGAAGGTTCGTCCCAACCGATCTTTACACGAACAATGTGTAAATAACTGCAGCGAATTCGTGTAACCAGTCTCATGCCTGTGCGGAAATCTCTCATTTCAGAGAAAAACATGAAAATTTGTGCACAGTGGTGCCGGGAACGGCGTCACTGGACATCTGATGATTGGAAGAAGGTTGTCTGGACAGACGAATTACGTTGCACCTTGTTTTGTACTGACGACCGGCGAGTAATTTGGCGAGATTCTCATGAAGCCATGAACCGATCTTACATTGTTTGCACAGTTCAAGATTTTGGTGTGGGGGATATCATAGTGTGGGGCATGTTTTGCTGGAATGGTACTGGTTCCCCGGTGTTTCCGTAAAGTCGAGTATCATCCATGGTATACGTGGACATTCTTGCTGATCACTGCACCCTGCAATGTTGCATTTTTACCATACAGTCGATGGGTCTTTCATGGACGATAATGATGTCATCCACCGAGCAAGAAGCGTGCAACAGTAGTTCACAGAACATGACTCTGACTTCCGTGCAACTAGCTACTCTAAACCTCTAAGGTAAGTCGCACCGTCTGGGTACTTAACAATATACTCTAGCCACCGCAAAGTGAAGATTTAAACCGTATCGAAAACGTCTGGAACATGTTAGAACGACACATCCTACAGCAGGCGATGTGAACGGTCAATTCGAATACAGACAATGCGAACGGTCTTAACAATGTCAGTTACACGTCTGATCAAATAAAATATGAAATTCCGATTTAATCGCTCTCCTTGATTCTTTGCGTGCAGCGTTAAATCCTGCGTGATAGTGTAGTTTCGAAATTCATACCGTTGCCGTAGAATTTCGATTTTATCCCCAACCGAGTATACCACCCAATGAAAAGTCAGTATATTTTCATATTCCATTAAATTGACATTTATACTCCTCCTTCAGTATTTTTCAAGTCTCTTGACATAAGACTCATCAGGCCACTCAACTAGATGCTCAAGCCCTAGGGTGAGTCGAGTGGTCTGGGTCTTCTTCGACACGACTCATCAGGGTTTTCCTACCCGTTTAAGGATTATCGTACTTGAGGTTGCCGCTCTATTTGTGATTCTCGAACACCCCATTGCTAATGCAAGAAAAAGTATATGTTGATCATTCACTCCATCTTTTCTTATTTGACAAACTAGTATTATAATAGCTGCAGTTTGATTCATTTTTGAATTTGATTTATATTATATAACAAATTTGAAAATAAACATTGGTGAATAAAAGTAAATTTTGTATCTAAAATGTCCTTCTTACTCGTTTTCAAAATTTCTTACTGTATCCTAAATCTTGAAGCATTTATATTTCATTCTAAATATTCAATTATATTCACCTCTGTATTTTCCGATACTGTACTTCGAAATTTGAGAGGGGTTATTATTGGAATTGTACGGCATATTTTAGGGAACTAGTTTTCCTTATAGTTTGGGAAACTGTTTTTTGAATAAGTTCGATATTTTGCTTTAAAGTTTCTGATTATTAACAATATTTCATTTCAGGGATATACAGCCAGAATAATTCTGTCTCAGTCAAACGACTACAAAATTTCTGTACCAACGGGACGACCTACATCCACAGGCGGTACCAGCTTTCTCCTTTCTACAGACTGCTTAAGTGGAGATTCTGTGCGCATCCTCGATGGTCCAACTTCCAGATCTCCTCAACTCCTGGAATTCTGTGGATCCGGGGCATTGCCGGAAATTGTATCCAGCGGAAACGAACTTCTGGTGCTAATACGCAGCGCTCCCTATCAGCATCTAACGAATTCAAGAGTTGAAATCGATATTTCCGTGAGATTTGAGATAACGCGATCTGAAATTGGAGAAGACAACGGAAGGTGTTCTTACACAATAGATGGATCAAGTAGAAGATGGGGATTGATACATAGTCCACGACATACGATGCCTCCTAATGCGAATTGTACATATAGATTGCTTGGAGCATCGAAGCACGACAGAGTAAGTCACATTATAGAATTACTGTAAGTGCATGAATTTTAAATGTATCTATGCTTAATTTCAGCCAACGTAAACGTATTAAATTCTATAGCTTTGCTTTATTCTAACGAGCAGCTTTGAAATAAGACCCTACAGCAGTGTTTCGAAAAACTGGTGATTCACGATCCACAATGTTGGAAAACAATTTTTGATAGGTCGCAAAAACAATTTTGTGTGTGAAAATTTTGCATTATTTAAAAATAGAAAAGGATAAAAAATACAAAAATAAATAAAACTCAAGGACACAGCATAAATTCAAATATGAAGGCCATTTATTGAACTTCCTAAAATACGTACAAAATAGTTGCAAAAGCCAGAACCCTTTCACCGAGGCTGTTTTGCAGGAGCTTGAAAATGAAATTTTGCCATTTTTTAAGATTAAATCTGCTCTGTGGTGCCGTTTTGTGATGTCTTTGTTATTTGGGATAATGACTTGTATGATCTCAGTAGTCTTTTATATAAAATTACCGATTTTTATCCTACACTGTGGCGCTGTTACGTTCTTTGTCTTTTCTTGATGTTCTTATTACTCGTTCCCCCTTTGGTTTTCAAACTCTGGTTTTCCGTAAACGTACTTTTACTAATTCCTGAATTCCCTTTAATTCCTTTCATCCGATATCTTCTAAAAATTTTCTTTTACTGCCTATTTTAATCGTGCTTTTAATATTTGCTCTTCTACCCCATTTTAAAAGATGAAATTAATTTTATTTTTAATCTTGTCCATGAGGCTGCTTATACCTTTAAGTTTATTTATAGGATTCTTTCCCATATCAGCCTTAAATATGCCCGTTTTGATACTAATCTGGTTGTTAGTAAAAATTCTTTGGCCTATAAATCTAGTTTTTCTTACCATCCAAAAATTTTTCGTCTTTTATCCAGTTTTGTCACGAATTTGGCTTTAAACCTGCTCATTCTAATATTATACTCACTTTAATCGTATTCGTTCCAATTAACTTTGGGATATTCATTATTTTAAAAGTCACGCTGGGGTGTATGTTGACCCCCTTTTGTCTCCTGATGGTAATCATAATTTTTACATTGGCAGTACTAAACGTACTATTGGCATACGTTTAGCGGAACACGCCCGGGATGTCAAGAACGGCAAACTTTCTACTGCTCTTGCTCAATATGTTGCAAATGATAATTTTCTGCCTGTTTTTGAAAAAACTTTTCTTTTAATCCGTTGCAATAACTCTCGTAATAGTCTTCTCTGCGAATCCCTTTTCGTTTATATTTACCATGCCTCGATTTGTAATTTTGATTCCGTTCACATTTTGCCTGGCGGTTCATTTTCGACTCTATGCAATTCAAGCCTCTTCACAGTTACCTTTGACTTCCTTTTAAAATGTTTTGAATTTTCGGGCTTGTAATTTTGTCATATTTGTGTTTTGCTTGTAATTGGCTTGCTTTAAATAATCGGTGCATGTTTGATTATTTGGATTTTATATATTTATTATTAGTTAATAGCCTTGGACATTACCATTTTACTTATGCAAATTTTGCCCTGTTTTCGGTCGCTGTTATATGAAAGATTGATTATTTTACATCTTATGTTGCCACTGATGAAGGGCTTTTATACGGTTGAAAGCGCTCTAGCTTTTGTAACTATTTTGTACGTTTTTTAGGAAGTTCAATAAATGACCTTCATATTTAATTTATGTTGTGTCCTTGAGTTTTATTCAATTTTAAATAGATGTGTTATCAACTAGATTATTAATAAAAAATAGTTAAAAAGATTGATAAAATAAGGCATATAATATATAGATATGCATGATCATGTACGTATATGAAATAGGATTGTATAGACATTGTCATATACATATATGCATAATGATTCTGTGAAAACATAACGTACATATCGAATTGAAACGAAATTTTGTACGATTGTTGTATTTTGGCAATATTCCAGACCTACTGATTTTAGCAGAGATCATATATTCGGAAGACTCTTAATGTTTCAAATGTTTTTTTAGAAAATAATTATATCGTGACAATTCATATTAGCAAACTGAAATTATATATACAACTTCTTATCTAAAATATATGACACTAATTTTAAAATGCTGGCATGGACCATTTACTGGATATTGCACATTTTCTAAACGAATTTCTAAAGAAGTCTTATGAGATATAAAATATATTAAATATTTTGCAAATAGTTGGCTTGCCAAATGCAATATTATGCAACAAATCTATTGACATCTGCAGCGGGCATGACTCCACATCTATAAGTAGCCTCTCCACAATTTTTGCATTGGACAATCTTGTCTGTTTTTGAAAGTTGATTGGTTAAACTCTACTACAGCAGAGAATTACTTTCACGAAATAATAAACACATTTAAAAATCTTAACTTTTATATACAAGTATTTGACACTTAAAAATTATACATAAATGTAAATCATAAGAACATTAGCCTCTGTCTAAACATAACACACGGAGTGGCGTATTTACCAATATGTTGAATGCGTGTTCACAAAAAGAAAAATCTGATGTGGGCAGCATATGACTTTCCCTACAGACGTAAATTCAGTCTTTCTATATTTCTTTAAGAGTTCATTAAATTGAGTTTAATTGTACAAAATAGCACAAAATTTTCATTTTTAATTCAATTTCCGCTTTTATTTGGTAATTGGACATTTTTCTAAATGGCGGCATAACAGAAATGCCAAAAATCTCGAGAACGGTTAGTCCTAGAGTAATAGAGTTGTTCTTATTCTTTTCCTCGTGAAAACTTACGTATAAAACAAGCATTTAATTGATACATTTGAACATACGTAGTCTTTTTTTTTATATTGGCGATTTTTGCGGGACATTTCGTAAAAAAGGGCAGGTTGTTCTTTTCCGAATAATACCAAATTTTAATCAGCACCAGAGTATCCCACAAGTGATATATCCACCAAATTTTGTGAAATTTGGTCAGTTAGTATTTCAGGTAGAGTGGATACATGAGATTTTTGCTGGCCATTTCGCAAAAAAAGGCGGGTTCTTTTTTTCCGAATTGCACCAAACACTAATCAGCACCAGGGTCACGCCCAAGAGTCTTACCTACCAAATTTTATGAAATTCGGTCCTTTAGTTTTTTGAGTTAGAGCTGATACTTAATTGCACAGACAGACACACAGACATACAGACAGACACACACACACAGACGTCACGTTAAAAATAGTTTTTTCGTATTCTAGAGGTTTCGAAACGTGTAGATTCGTCGAAAACTCGAGTTGTGATTTTTGGTATGATTCCAATACTTTCCATATACATTACCATGTATTGCAGGGAGAGTAAAAAGCAGAGCTACCCGGGAGCAAAAGCCGGGGTGGATATCTTTACGCGCCTGACGTCACTAAGTAAGTGATTTGCCAATGACGACAGGCACTACTCATATGCAAATTTGAAAAATCATTATGCATATTATAATAAAGCTTGAGAGTTAAAATAAAGTTCAAAAACGTCTGAGTGTTAAAAGTAGAGAACAAAGTATTTGAGCCGCCACAGTTCTTTTCTACATAAAAAGTCAACGAAACTAACGTATTGTGACTTTTTCCATTAAACGAAAAAACACGCAGTCAACAATAAAAGCAACGTTTGATTAGTTTTGCATTTCGACTACTTCGATATATTATCTTATTTCACGAAATATTTGTTACGTACCAATGACATTTGGCTGTCAATATATCATAGAGTTGTTTAAAAAACATTTTATACTCATATCGAATTTTAATTTCGCTGTACGAAATATGAAAGAGTATAAATGATTTAGAATAAATTATGTTATCTAAGTTTATCAGAATTCATCACAATCGGTGGGAGAAGTTATTCCTACCACATTAATTTAAACTTTAGATCGTTAAACTTTATAATATTTAAAAATACTCAATAGAAATAAATGTTTAATGCTCTAAACATTAAAATTAAAGTGAAAGCCTTATTAAGCATATATTCAACAAAGGGGAACAAATAGTACATTAAAAATATAAATAGTTCCAAGAAAAATTAAATACTTTTATATTTACTATTTAATTTTTCCTAGTAGTCGCTATATGTCTCTTACTTTATCAAACATTCTTTAAATCTATACCTTATTTTTAACTATAAAGCTAAATAATTCTCAGCAGTAAGCGTCTTTAACAGTTCATTTTCTCAACCTTTGAGACATAAATTTCATTCTTTATTGTCCCGGAATATCGCAATAGACAAAGCGATTGACTTGTGTTTCAAAGTTATTGTCAACGATTTAAAGTTCCACATGGGACAATTAGAATATTTGGAACAATTAGTTTCTGTAATACTCTAGACGATTATTTGTTTCCATTTATGAAATGACTCACGTATGCCTGGCTGAAGATGAGTGTTATACTAGAACGACTGCTGCTATTGCAATTTTATTTTATTTTCAGAAAAACTCATTAAGCTATTGCCATTAAACGTATTTGAAGTGTGCATTTTCGACTTCACTTTATTATGCATTCACATACATGTCGATGTATTACTGTACAAAATGGATATGTCCATTTTCTGCTTAACATGTATTGTTAATAGTTTGTATGTCAATTTTTTTTTAATCCTTCCTTGAATGTATTATGTTCCTGTAGTTTTCTTTAATGTGGTGTCTCTATTAAGAAAATAACCACAGTCGCTGACAAAAGCCTTTTTAAATTTTCAGTCAAAGCCAGAGGTCATGGAGTAAGAGCGAAAGAGATAAAACTCCTATGGTTGAAACGATTGTAAATACCATAATGCAGGGGCGTTTATCTTATCGTAACTTAATACATGCAATGCAGGGGCGTTTATCTTATCGCAGCGCCACCTAAATTATTGTCTGTTGTTGTTTCTTATGACCTTCTATTTTCGACGGGGTCGATACAGGACCAGTGACGCAGGAAGCAGGACAGAACGAAGAAATACACAAGACAGGAGAACAAAGTTTATTTACAACCAAGCATCACTGAGGAAGGTCGGAGAGGGTGCAGCTTCACATTTAGCCGAGGACCTAGAAGGCTGAAGACTGACTTTATCCTCGATAAACATCCATGCCTTACTCGGGATTCGAACCCGAGCCCACCAGACAGCAGCCGACGACGCTATCCACTTCACCGCCTGGGCAGCAAACTATTGTCTAAAATGATATTGGCACTTTTTCAGTCGAGTTTTAACTCTTTACCTTTACCCCATGCTAGCGTTAATCCTATTGCTTAATAATTTACAATTCTGCATGATGGATTACAATACTATGCCATGTGTCGCCACCTATTTTGTTTACAATCGGATTAAAATTTCTTATTTTTCGTACTATATACTAAGTGAACATTTTATTTCTTGCATCATTTCTATTTCATGCATCTTCAACATCTAATATTTCATTGTTGGAAACGCTTTTAAAGTTGCTCACAAAGTAGTAATATTAAAATTTAATTTAAGCAAGTTAAAAAATTCTATTATTCAGAACTCTAATGCTAAAACTATTGCTGAAACTGTAGCTGTCTGCGGCTATCGTTGTCATTAGATTTAGAATATTTAAATACAATGCGATTTTTTGCCACTGAATTACGAAAAGACGGCAAAACATACAGTTGAAACTTTACATGTAGACTAATATAAGTCCGTAGATATGCAATAAGGATTTTTTTTATCTACCCAGACCGTTCTACCTACTTGATGGGTGTAAAGTATCTGTCTGGATGGTACAACTGCAGGGCGAAAGCGAGCTCCGGTGGTAAGTAAACGGCAGCGAACAATGGAAGAAACCTCCCGAACTCCATAGATTGGCGAACGTCAGGGAGCTGGACAAATAAGAGACCGACGGGAATTAGTGAACCTCAGCGAATAAGTTATGGAGATCCATATACCGTTATACACCTGTTTAGCAGACGCAATAAAAGGTATTTTGAAGAGTGTCATAGCGATTAGTTAGTGGCTGCGAACAGGGGTGCAGTCAGTGGACAATAGGCGGACCCTAAACAAGCGTATTACGCCTGTGTCCATTGCAAAGTAAGTAAAGGGCGAAGCCTTTCAACTCGAGCGAGTTACAGTTGATTGGTGAATCTCAGCGAGTCTGGACGGAGCCCCTAGTGCTGTTAATGTTCTATTTTACAAGAAATTTATGTCCGTAGTTATCGTCTTTTCAGAACCGAATGAAACAATTCATAGAACGATATTATGCCATTCTGGAGATGTTGCATGTTTTGGGATCTAAAAATAAACAAAATTTCCGAAAAATAACCGAAAATTTAATACTTTACTTTTACCAACGAAGTGACTACGTTATAAATACTTTCAACGGGACATAAATGCACACCATTATTTAATATTTTTTACGAGCTGTTCTCGAGATATTAAAATATTTACTTTTTCATAGGGTGCTCGATCGAACCCTTGAATTAATCTTGCATGGAATTTGGCATGTTTATTTAAATCTGCCATGATAAAAAGTGTATCGAATTTCAGCGAAATATAATCATAAGCAAGCTCTAACTTGTGTTACTGTTTTTTCATGTCATCGGGATTTGTTAATACATAAAAAAGTAATTATATTAGACTTGTGTTTTAATTTTTTCCATAATAAATTTGTTTGCCACTTGTGTTTCCTAATGCAATACTTAAAAATTCTGATGTGGGCAGCACATGACTTTCCTTATATAATGCAATGGATTTACTACTTTTACAGTAAAAAGAAATAGATTATTTTTATAGTAGATATTTATATTCTTTCCAAGATATTGAATTTTCGTCAGCCAGTCTTCATTTTCATTGATTTAGCGTCATTTTTATCCATTTGGCGAGTTTTTCGTTAATTTAGCAACACTTAAAAAAGTCGCCAAGTTGGCGACATTCCACCACATTCGTCGCCAAAATCTCGCCATGCGTTAGGGATGAAGAAATAAGTTATTCTTACATCAGATAAATGACTATTGACGTTCAAATACAAAAGTATTACTCAAAGTATCTTCTTTTATGAATGAAACGAGCTAGATCCACGAGAATGTTATCACCAAATTTATCGCATAGTATTACATATGAAAAGTGAACATGTTTCTCAATAGGAATTTTTTTTTTTCGTTTTATATGACTTTTTGATAATTTTCTTGAAAAATCTGCAATATCTCAAAAACGGTTCATGTTAAGGTTCTAAAATTTATGTCAATCGTTTTGTAATGAAAAATTACATAAGAAATGTCTATTTGCGTAACTTTATTAGAGGTTTTCATTTTTTGACGATTTTTTCAAAATTTCACTCGAAAATTTAGGGGTGTTCTGTACATTCGCTTGCACCTAAAAGCAATAGGCTTCCAGGGTTTACGGATTGTAATTTTGTACCAAGTTCCGTTCGAATCAGTCCATTCGTTCGTGAGTTATCGTCTCCACAGGCTCACTGAAACACACACACACACACCACTTCAAAAATGTTCGATTCGTGATCAGGGGAGCTTGAAACGTGCTCTCCCGTCGAAAACTCGAATTCGAATTTTCGACTCCGTAACAATACTTTCCTTATACATTATTGTATATAAGAAAAGTAATATATTCTGTCACAGTACTCTTCCCACATATACAATGCGCAAACTATACAAGTATTGGAAGCTAAGTACTATTAACTGACGCTTTAATTTCCTTTTACATTTAAGACTTATAATTGTAAACATGTTTCCAATTTCAAACTTATGTAGCACACAACATTATATTTCAAACAATCTTCCATTTATTTCTAGAGATTTCTAATTGAATTCCCATCCATAATCTCGAACAAATTGTGCAAATGTAATATCGAATCAGGGTTTGAGAGTTGGGATTAAAGCGTCCGTTTCAGATACTTTTCCTTAATCCTGCTTAACCTTGCATTAATTTCAGAAAGTTTTTAATTATCGCATTTATTACCACATGAAAAATCACTCAGTGATAGAAATTTCTTTTGTTAAATAAAAGTGTGATGTATGCTTTAACTAACAGATAATTCTTGATTTTTCAGACCAAGTTTATATTAATTTATTTTTAAAACTATATTATTTAAGCAGCATTTTTCGTCCCTTTGTGGTCGAGTAACGGAGCTGATACCCAAGTTAACTAATTAATACTAATTTTACACAGAAATGTACATCTTTTCCGATAGTAAAATTGCTTTTTACAACCCTTTGAAACCCACTTATTAAATTTTAAACCACTTGATTAACAAAGCAAAGTAAATCCATGAACATAAGGGACTTCATAGATTTTACATACCAATAACTTAAAACTGGCGACACGTTCGAAAGTAGAAAATATTAATATTAAAAACTTCAAAATAATATTTATTTGAAGGGTGTCTGATCGGCCGAGGCGTCATTTCGTAATTTTAAGTCATATATTTAGTAAATAAACGTTTACTTCGAAGTTTTTAATATTGGTATATATTTCCAAACAATTTTACAAAAAACAGCCTTTTCCTTTACAATAGTTTTCTTGATATTTCTATCATTTATTTCATTCTGAAATCATCTTTTGATTTAAAAATAATTTTCGAGGACATGTGTCGGTTTCTTTAGATACGTGGCGCCATCTATTACACGTTCCTTAAACCAAATTACTTTTGTTGAAGTGTTATTTGAACTTGAAAACATCATAGTCCTATTTTTACTTTCCTTATATACATAATGTATAAGGAAAGTATTGTGACGGTGTCGAAAATTCGAATTAAGGTTTTCAACGGAAGAGCACGTTTCAAGCATCCCTGATCACGAATCAAACATTTTTGAGGTGATGGCTGGCTGTGTGTGTGTGTGTGTGTGTGTCAGTGAGTCTGTGCAGACGATATCTCGAGAACAAACAGAGCGATTCGAATGAAATTTGGTACAAAATCACAATCCATTAATACTGGAAGCCTATTGTTTTTAATCGCAATCGAATGTTCAGAACCCCCATATATTTTTGAGTGAAATTTTGAAAAAATCATCAAAAAATAAAAACCTTTAATAAAGTTACGCAAATAACCATTTCTTATGTAATTTTTCCTTAGAAAACGATTGACAAACTTTAGAACGCTAGTATGAACCTTTCTCGAGATATTGCATATTTTAAAAATAAATTTGTTAAAAAATCCCATAAATAAAAAAAAAATATATTGACTCTCGAAAAACATGTTCACTTTTCATATGTAATATCATGCGATAAATTTGGTGACATTATTCTCGTGGTTCTAGCTCGTTCCATTCATGAGAAAAGATACTTTGAGTAATAATTTTGTATTTGAAGGCCGATAGTTATTTATCTGCTATAAGAATAACTTATTTCTCCGTCCATAACGCTTGGCGAGATTTTGGCGCTATTTGGCTGAATGCCGCTAACTTGGCGACTTTTTAATGGTGTCAAATTAACGAAAATCTCGCCAAATGGATAAAAATGACACTTAATGAAAATGACGTCTCATTGACGATAATTCAATATCTGAAAGAATATAAATATCTACTATAAGAAAAACCTATTTTTAACACTTTACAACAAAGTTGAAAAGTGTTTATGACTTTGTTCATTCTGTCTGTCTGTCTGTCGTCCGTCCGTTAGCACGATAACTGCCGTAAAAATGACTTAATCAAACTGAAATTTTAGTATGTTGTTCAAACGGTCGGTAGGACCTATGGGAATATAAATGAATAATAGCACCCAAGTAGTTTTGGATTCAACCCGGGTTGAAAAAATGAAATACATTGAGCCCTATGGGACCTAATTTTTCAAACATTTTTTAAGCGGATTTAAAATTCACAAATTGCTTCGAAAATTTTAGGTAGTATTCAAATTGTTCCATAAAATATATAAAAAAAAAATTCAGGGAATTATATTCAGTAGTTTTTTAAATAAAAATTAAAATAATAATTACACCTCTTATATGAAACGATCACGTGACCATGATATGAAACGATCACATGCCCCACTTCAAAATGATATATGGCATCCATCTTGTTTCAAAATCGTGATTTTTTAAGTTCTTTTTAATTCATATTGAGTGTTGTATCCGTCCTAAAACTACTTTATTTTTGCTTAAATTCTGTGCATCTACATACCGAAACAACGCAAATACAATATATTTCAGTTTAAATGATTATCTAAATTTGATTATTTCTACAACTAAGCCTATTTTGTACTTATGTAAAATGTAAACAGCAAAATATGTAGAATGAGTTGTATTAGAGTTGCCGTATTTTTTTAACACAAAATAATTTAGTCCATGGGGTCTGCATGGCTGATATGAATGAAATATTAATTGATTTTATAAAAAGAAGGACGATTTTTTTCGATGAAGTTTTAAGCATAGAGTTTAATTACTTGTGGCTCCATGGTCTTAATTTTTAAATAAAATAAATTATTATAGTATTGTGATGAATGAAATGAATGGGAGAAAGTTATGAATGAAATCCTGTTTTTATAGAGAGATCCAGGCGTGTTATTTTTTTCTATGACGTCATTTGAATTAATTCCAGTTGTTTTCGATGAAGTTTTTAAATATAATATATTATCGTAGTATTAAGATAATTTTAAAATTATTACCTTGGAATGTATCGCATTTTAGAGATATTTAAACCAGGCAATTTATATTTCAATGCCGTCATTTGAATGAAGTTCATTTTTTTCAATGAAGGTTTAAGTTTTCAAATATAATAAATTAATGTAGTATTGTGATAAGTTTTAAAATATTACCGAAGAATGTATTGCATTTTCGACTTTTTTAAATAAAATTGCATTGAAGTTGGAAAGTGTTTCATAATCAATGCTTTAAGCATGATTGATCTTTCTTGTTTATTGTAAAAGTAGTAAATTCATAGCATTATATAAGGAAAGCCATGTGTTGCTCACATCAGATTTTTTTTATATATGTCATTAGATCATCTTCAAAAAGCGAACTTTATTCTTTATCTAAGTTAGTGAACGATAACTTACTTTTTTTTAAATTAGAAAATAAATTTTAATTGCACCATCATTAAAACTAAATTCCTTGCTGCTAGCGAAAACTACTATGCTTTTTTAATGACATCGTATTGAGATTTTTAAAGAAAAGGGCTTGTGCATGAATAAAAAAAAGCAAACACGATACCAGGAAAAACACATACGTGCCAGGTTTCTGCAGGAACTCGCAATAGCCAAATTATTTAACTTTCACTTTTTAATCAGCGTTTTCCGGAATTTGCATTACAGATTCGTTTATCCAGTCTGACCGTCTTTTGAAAAATTTAATGCAAAAATTCAATCAATTCCTGCAATCAATCCCTTGCAAGGCCGAGTACATTATGTAGTCATTTATATTTAATAGAAGATTGATAGGACAATTCCAATTTGATATTCTACTTGATTTTGCGTAAGAAGAATTGAAAAATGATTATGTAATTCCCAAGCAATGGGGAAATTTAGCTCATACGTAGTTAAAAATATGACTCATTAATTATTAAAAATCCAATTCCGTTACCTTTAAACGTTTTAAAGGGCAAAATGTTTCACAAATACATTCTTAAATAAATGATACACTATTTTCTAAAAGTCTAAATGCCTTTTAATATGGGCTTAAATAAATAAGGTTCCTTACATGCTTAACGAAAATCTATTTCAATGAAATATTAACGGTTTAAATCCAATGTTTCATAGATACGTTATTAAATAAATTCTACGCTATTCACTAAAATCTATTTAAATGTAATTTAAAAGGATTTAAGCGGTAGATGCCTTGAAAATTTATAACTTCAATAATATTGATCCTCACTGCAAATATATAATTACATAATATAGTAAATAATTCTGAATATAATAAAACTGAACCAAAATGTATTTATCAAGCTAATTTATGTTATAAAGTATTTTTACTTACAATTTTTAAAACGATTAAAACTTTCTGTAATACAAAATTATTCTGGGTTGCCATGAACTGGCGAAAATCGCCAAGCTAGCTGCTCCATATCTATTATTTTATTTTTGCATACTTGTATACGAAAATAATCCAAGGACAACGTAAACGTTTTGTATGGTACATAATGCTTTGCCACTGGAAGTAAATTTGTGAAATACAAATTATAGCAATGGTATTTATAGCTCAGCACTTGTTACAAAACTTTTCAACATTTTAAATGATCTTATTCGGGAACGTAGGATTTAGTAAATACATTTTATAGAATATACATAATATTCTTTCTGCATTGAAAATTTAACTATTATTCTTTAGAATTGTGCGAAGATTATTTTACTCTACATGAATATTAGTTATATTATAATTAATTTTTATAATGCAAACACATTTATCTAAATATTTTCTAGTTCTCCCATTAAATGAATTGCCAAATCAGACCTTAAGTACCCTACACGTATCTATATAATAAAAGGCAATGTCTGTCTGTGTGTCTATCTTATACACTATAGGCTCAGCGACTGCCCGTCGCAGAGCTACGAAATTTGGCAATTGGAGATCCGGGGGGGGGGGGGGGACACGTGAATTTTTTTTTTAATTTGAATTATTTTTGTTATTTAATGCTTTATGCGATTTTGACCGTTTTTTGCCCCTTTTTTCTCTACCATCCAGACGTCGTAGAAAAGAACAAATCACACGACCGGAACGAGCAGACAATTACGAGTAAAAATATACCAATTTCAAATCTCAGGGACAAATTCTAATATTTTTTAAATATTTTAAAACAAAAGTCACTTTCGGCTAGAAAAAAACGAACTTTCGTTTTTAAATCCTCGCGTCGGGGAAAGTACCGACAATTTCGACTAATAATTTGCATTTTTAGAAAGCTCAAAGATCAGGTTTTCTTACAAGCCCAATCTAGTAAAAAAATAAGAAAAGTAGCCGCACGATCCGGATTTTAAGGAAGTAATGATTTTCAATTTCTCGGCGAACCGCGAAAGCAGTGATCGACTTTTCACCAACGCGCGTGCAGACACACGGTGTTACTATGGTGGAGGTGAGGTGGGTGAGGTTCTGACTTCACGGTTCTGACGACGTTCTGATGTCACTTTGCAAATATCATCAGTGATTGCTTTTTATACGGTTTTTGGCCTAGAGACAATTAAAAATCGAATTAGAGTTTGCTTTTTATAAGGTTTTTGCCTCATTATGTTGGATTGAATTTTGGCTATGTATTGTTTACATCGGATGGTGGTTGGGATTAAAATGAAAAAAATTAAACACTGAAGAAATAAAAAAGTAAATAAAACAAAAGATATGGAGATTGTCGGGGTGCATTTATGCATCGGGTGGTGGTGGGGACAACCTTTAAAAAAACTTTTTTTCGTTGAGCAGCAAGCATCGTTAAAGCAGCATCGTTATTTCTTAAATACTAAATTCACATTCAATATCATCAGTCTCAAAAATACTTTCATGTCATTTGTGATGCAACACCAAAAATGCTGACAAACGGATACAATTTCATTTATGTAAAACAAAAAATAGAGGAGACTACCTCTATAAAAAGTATAGGAGCAGCAGATTCTGGTTGTGAGTACATGTCAAAGGGATCCCTTTCCTAGGGTTACAGGTACAGAAATCCTCAGAATCTCACAGTTCACACACTTTAGAATAAATTCACTTTGCAAATCAATTTTCAAGAACCCCCCCCCCCCCCTAGAACATTCTTTTTCATCTTAAAATTTCATTATTAGCTTTAACGTCACTAAACTAAAGCAAACTTTGTTAACTCCATGGGGTAATGGCGCCAGCGAGTTAGCCACGTTCAGAATTTTCAAGGATAGTCAACAGGTTGATCGCCGAAGGCGGCAAGTATTGAATAAAACAGAAGTAGTGGAATTTCAAATCTGTCTTCCTCCCCCATCCATGAGATTTCTGGTTTAGGCCGCCTAACACTTATATTTTCCTAAATATTTCTTCCTAATAATTTCTTCCTAATTTTTCCTAAATATTGATTCGGTTAAATTAGTAACAATTATACAAGATGGATAAATTGGCAACAATTGTGCATAATGGTTAAATTGGCAACAATGGTAAAAGCTGTCTAAATTGGCAACAATTGTACAAGCTGTCTAAATTGGCAACAATTGTACAAAATGGTTAAATTGGCAACAATAGTAAAAACTGGCTAAATTGTAAAGAATTGTACAAACTGCCTAAATTGACAACAATTTTACAAAATGTCCAAATTGGAAACAATTGTACAAAATGTCTAAATTAGCAACAATTATGCAAAATATCTAAATTGGCAACAATTGTACAAATTGGCTTAATTGTCAATAATTGTACAATATGACTAAATTGGCAACAATTGTACATAATGGCTAAATCGGCAACAATAGTACAAAATTGCTAAATTGGCAACAATAGTGCAAAATTGCTAAATTTGTACAAAATGGCCAAATTGGCAACAATTGTTCAAAATGGCCAATTTGGCAACAATTGTGCAAGGTGGCTAAATTGGCAACCCTAGATAAAATTCGCTTCTCTGTAACTCTACGCATTTCAAGAAATTCTACACATTGTTAATGATATTGGATAATGTTTTACACCAGAACATACATTTATGCAAAGACATTGGTTTGAATGACTGTTGTAAATCTTTGAAGTCAAGGATTTAAATCTTCATTTATAAGAGATTACGTCTACTTAGCAAAACTGAAACGGAATAACTTTGTAATTGTACTAAGGATATAATCCAGTATTAGGTGTGAATTTGGAACACTCGCTTACATTTAATGAATAATTAGATTGTAACATCATTGCACGGCAAAGGAATTTAGATGAAATGTACTTGAGTGCATGGATCATTCATTAACTTTGGACATAGTGTTAGAGTTGCGATTCTAATTAAGAACTGTGATCACAATAGTCTTCGTAGTTTTAATGTTTAAAGCTCAATAAGTAAATTCAGTAATAATGCCAAAACAAGTAATGTATGATATAAATTATTTGACTAGAAGATACAACAAAATGTATTCCGGAATTTTTAATGCCGAATTTAGTAGCATATGTTTTGCGTAATTGAACTGCTTTCGTCGACAACCAAATTTATTTCATTATTATAATATGTACCATTATAATTCCCGACGTTTTGAATTTGTCGTGTGTATTTTCTTGCTCAATATCTTCATTACGCAATAAATTGATTAAATTATTACACAATAAACTGGTTGGCAATCCTATCTAAATAATTATATTTCTCCTCGAACTCACCCGGCAAGAATCTTAAACTTACTCCCTAAAGTAAATTTCAAAATTCAAATTACAAACAAATATCTAATATATTTCATTACGGGCCACGGCCCATTCCTTGACTATTTGTACTCTTTTAAATGTAAATCAACCTCCCGTTGCACTTGCGGTTCCTTCGGCGATGCCGACCACTATGTTTCTTCCTGTCCCTTAACTAAACCTTATCATCTCTCTAAACCATCCCCTATCAACTCTGCGGCCTGGTTCTCCAGTGTTTGCTCCAACAAATATTCCATTAATAAAATTAAAAACTGCGTTCTCATAGCGAGAGAAATATCAAACAAAATTACTTAATCAGCCTGATTGCCATTGCTGCTTTCAACTTTGTCTGTGGTCGGTGATTACCCGGTAGTGTCGCTGTTTTCTTTGTTATATTTTCTTTGCTGCATTTGTCCTTTTTTGTATTGTCTTGTTTTGTTCGGTCTCGCCCTGTCTGTACTTTGTATTTTTGTGTCCAGGTGTTTCTGGTTATGAGCATGTCATCATAATAATCCCTTGATTATTATTATATATCAAGAGAAATCATATCTATAAAACCATATCTATATCATCGTATCATATATATCTATATTTGTACTATCACGTAAAATTTATGTATTCTAATCCATCCTCATCCATCATATTATCTTTATCGAGAATTTCATACCAACGGAAATATTGTCCTCAACTATATTACCATTGCTGGATTACCAACACTCATTAAAATATCTTCTACATTTCATTGTTCTACATCTAAAAAATTTTATGTTAATTATTCCATACCTACTAACCTGTATTACAAAATTATGTTATGTTTACTGTCTACAAAATATTAATTGTCTACAAATAATGAATCAATATCTATAACGTCTACAAATGTTATTGGTCTACAAATAATGAATCAATGTTAATTGTCTACAAAATATTCAACTTCTAAAAATGTTATGTTAAATTCCAACGTCTACAATGTCTATGTTTACACCTTAAATATGTAACCTCATTGTAATATTTTGAATTTTTTAAATAAACTTGCCACAGACTGTCGGAGCGTTGGCCTTGGGAGTTGGTTTGCGCTAACTCTCTTTCCCGGCCCTCCAAATAGATACTCTAGTCCTCTAGATGAGTCGGACGGTCTGGGTCTTCAAAAATAAACTCGTTAAGTTATTGGAATGAAAATAATTTCACAGATAACGATACGTCAATACTAGAGTACTAGAAGGTATGCCCGTCATATGACGGAATTATAAATTTGAAAATCATTGTCTCCAATTTAGCGTTATTTTTATCAATTTTGTGACATTTTGACCAATTTGGCCTCATTTTCATCAATTTGGTAATATTTTAATAAATGGCCAAGTTTTCGACTTCCTGCCAAATGTTTCAACTAGCATTACTGACGGGCAGAGAAATGGGTTATTCATATAGTCGTTTGTTATGTCGTTTGTATATTCGTTCTATATCCAAGATACTGAATTTTCATCAATTAGTCGTCATTTTTCATTGTTTTAGCGTCAATTTTATCAATATGGCGACAGTTTCGTCAATTTAGCATCATTTAAAATTGCCGCCAAAATTCGTCATCAGAATTTCATTAAGCGTTACAGACGGGAAAATAGGTTCTTCTTTCAGTAATATCTTATATATTTCCCAAGATATTGAATTTCTATCAATTAGTGGTCATTTTTACCAATACGGCGACATTTTCTTCAATTTGGCAACATTTAAAATATATCGCCAAGTTGTCGATATTTCCCCAATTTCGACACCAAAATTTCACAAAGCGTTACCCAGAGATAGATAGATTAACATACAGATCAATCGAGGTGTTTACATTATTAATAAATCGACTTCTGTATAAATCACTTATATATTTATTTTATTTTAGTTTGTCTATAAAATATACCAATATAACATTTATGTTTCGTTGAGAGCCTATTTCTTATTTTCACACTCATTTCACTTTAAGCTTTACTTACCCCGAAGTTAAAGTTGAAAATGTTTTCAGTAGTGAGTTTTGTAATACATTACGTGCTTTCTTATTTTCGGCTGACTGCCTATAACTTTCTTGTAATACACATATTTTACCAATAATAATCAAAATGAATTTAAAATTTATTTTGCATTGCCATTACATTCCAAATTTTACCTTTAATAGCGCGTTTTTCGTTGTGCAATCGCAGTATAACTAAGGTTTAAATTAGTCTTAAAACCTTTCTTTGTGTAAAGGTATTAAATAAAGAGGAAACTAAAGTTTTTTGATTTACAAATTTCGAGTGAAAATGTTTTTATTGAATTTCGTAAAAGTTGAATCTCCCAATTTGCAGATAAATCAATCAAGATAAATCAGACAAAATAATCTCTATAAAAAAAGTTAGGAAAGTCATATCTGCAGACTATTGCCCACGTTACATAGGAATTGAGAGTCGTTGCCATTGCGTAAATAAATAATTAAATGAATAAACCAAGTAGGTGTAAAACAGTTAAACAAACAGCAGACGATTGGAAAAAGATTTACCCCTAACCCTAAAATTAATCCTGGATATACATGACTATAAACTGTAGTGATACGCAGCACGTTTAGTGTTTTGTTCGAATTGTTTCCTATGTTCTGCTGTTCGCTCCAAAATTCCATACTGGCATTTTTTTAATTATTGCTGTTTTGGGATTGGTAATGCCTCTATCATGTGAGCAGTTGTTTTTGACATAAATGCCCCTACCTTTTATTTTTTCATGCCATTGAATCTTCACTAAATGAAACAATGTAGTGACAACGTTATCACATTGTGCCGAATGAAGTTCACTTTTGCTTTTTAAACTGATTAAACAATTTTAAAATCTGGTTGTGCTGCTGCCAATGAAGCTTTGACATATTTAGAATATTTAAGACAGTAGTTTGAGTGATATTAATGTATGACATTTGTTTTTCATGCATTATCTTTTGCTATTTAGCACTAGAAAGATGAATGCCAGTCATTTTGACGGTTTCCGATTTACATTCGATCAATGCATCTTTATTTATGGTCTCAGGCTACTGAAATTTTATAATTTTCTTAAATGTACGTGAAATATATCTGACTTTTTAGGAATTTAATTATTAATATTATTATTATTAATTGTGGTGTATACTTTTGTAGTCTACACCCACCATTTTGACAAGAGTAAAATAAACGAACAGAAAAATTTAAAATAATTGCAAATAAATGAGCGTTGATAAATGCTATTGACCTTTAAAAAAATACTTTAAAAAGAGTTATCTTTTTGTACACTTTGTGCGCAGGATAAGAAAAACTTGATCAACAAACAAGAGCAGACATTACACAAAGTAATGTAGCATACAGCTGTTTCGGGGATACGCTGGATCCCCTTCGTCCGTGCAAAAGAATTAATAAACCCGAAGTACAAGTTAAGAATGAACGCGAATGTTTTGTTGGTTCATCTTTTTGGTTTCTTGGACATCGGGCTTGTTGGTTTTCTTCCTCTGAGGGAGGCGATCCAACGTTTCTTCGAAACAGCTGATTGCTGTATTACTTTGTGTTATTTATGTTTATAAACGTTGCTCAAGTTTTCTTATTCTTAGCAAAAAGTGTAGTTTACTTATAGGCAGGTTTATGAATGTTTGCATAACAATACTTGAAAAAACATTGTCAACAAAACTTTACTATTACTTTAAATGTTTTTATCTTGCATCTCATTATATATGGGCGTAAAAATAATATTATATGCAGATGTATTATGATGTAATGTTTGTCAGGGAGAGATAGTTCTAAATTTAAAATATATTACAAGTTTTGATGAAAATAATGCATGATTTTAATTCCACCCGTAGAAACGACGGCTTTAGACTAAATTAGTTAAGAAATTTCGTCTTTCCAGTGTTAAGCAACAATACTATTTTATGTCCATCAGACAAATTAGGAATGCAATGTGATCCACAAAATAATTTTGAACGGGAATTCAACCTATTGGTTTGCTTCCTAATATTTAACAGTATTAACTTAAACCTAGATCTTTAACACTGCTAATTAGCTGTCACACAAATTTTGAAATTCTTATTTTACAGTTAAGACTGTTAAAGATATTGTTAACAGTTACTACTTCTAAATACACAAAGCTGTAATTATGAAAAGCCATTGTGTTTAAATTTTTCCTGTAAGCTTATGATTAAGTCAAAGGATTAAAGGGACTGTTTATGCTTGATAAAGTGTACTTAGCTCAAATCTTACGTAATATTCTAATACTCTAGTGAGATTGTGTTTTATCTTTTAGTATGCGCGTTTTACATACATATTCGGTGATTAGATAAAATGGTTCTATTACTGAAATCTGATGTAATCATTTATGACAGAGAATAGTTGTCAAACAAATTTGCAAATTTTGGAAGCAACAGAGAAATATATCTGAAATATATATATGTTTAATTTTCTATTGTTAGAAAGTTGAAGTTTTTGAACTGTGAATGCTATAATTTTTAAAAATTATATGAAGCCACATTTCAAAAAGCATTAAAGAGCCGCAATAATATAAAGCAATTATTTTGACAAGGAATCTATTACTACCTGTAGAGAATCTCTATTGCTAGTAACTTTTTTATTTTATTCTGCCTTATTTAAGCATAAGAAAGGAAGCATCAACAGCTTCAGTAAAGATTATCCAAAACTTGGAATAATCAAGATTGTGTGAAATAAGATTACGTTAATTAAAAGTCAACGAAACATAAAAATTTAAGTATTTAAGTGATCTAAAGCGAACAAAAGACTACACGCGTTAAGCAATTAAAAAAGGAAATGGGGCACGCTTTTAAAACATATCAAACCAACCAGAATATAAAATGTGAAGCAGAATATGTTTGAAAACAGCAAGACAGACGTGTCTTTCGCTCGACATTGTAGATTTTATTTAAATATGTATAAACGATACCAACTAGGTAACCGTAGCAGAACTTCCACAATCTTTGTTGAAATAATTTATGACAATTTGTTGCACAGTGCATTATATTTGAATTTTGCTAAGCATAACTTCGCTGTTTTGTTCTACATCGTACATTGTTGTGGTCTTTATGCAAATAAATCTCATATCCTTCTTTCATTTAATTTCTCTAGATCTGGTTGTATTTCACTTCCTTCTTTGTGCTGGTTGAGAAGAAAACCACATCCACGGAAACGGACTCTGCGTGTTCCGTCAGCAAATTGGAAATCTATGATTTCGGAAACGCAAATGGCAACACCACCGGATCTTTGATTCCGGAACCGACGCACCTGTTTTGCGGAGAGAATGTCCCTCACCTGTGTGCTCACGCAGCAGATTATCCGCCGATGTATCTCCCTCCCCGACCTTGTGAGGTAAGATTGATGTGCATCTTTTCCATTTCAACTGGGTTGGAGCCCAGAGATTTATCGGAGGTTATTGTAGAATTAAATTTCATATTGGTATTCATCCGCAATGCGATGCAAACAAACGCAGAAACATAAATATTCGCTCAAACTGCTGCCTCATTTGACCTGAAATGAAATTTCTCCGTTTGTAACAACATAAGCAGTTGATTGAAAGTATCAACCAGTTAAGAATAAAAATGCATAATCACCACGTCATCATAAGAAAGGAAGTTTCTATTAATAGATAGTTGTATCATATAACCTAGGAAGAAAATGGTTGTAAAACAAAAAATTGAAAATTGAAAATAGAAACTGATAATCAAGAAAAAGGTCAGTTGAAAAATGCAAATGTTCTTAGTGAATAAAACTACTAACTTATTGCTTTATGATAAAATAAATGAAGATTAATCGTACATAAAGCATTGATTATGAAACAGATTCAAATTAAATGCAATTTTATTTAAAATACTCTAAAATGCGATATATGAAACACTGATACTTTTGAAATTATTTCAATACAACAATAATTAATTAAACTTGGAAACTTAAAAGTGCATCATAAAAGTCAATACAATAAAATAGCCTACTTCTCTATGTAAAATCAATGAATATTTCATTCATATCACTTATATTTCAGACTCCATAGCTAAATAATTTTGCGTTAAAAAAATTCAGCAATTCTTATACAACTTATCTTACAATAGCTTGATTTGCTTACATTATGCATCGTTAAAATTAGGTTTCGTTGCAGAAATAATCAAAGTTTAGGGATCATTTAAAATCAAGCATGTTATAATTGCGTAATCACAAAATTAGATACATAGATAATAAATCACACAGATAAAATAAAGCGGTTTTAGGACGGAAGCAACTCAAAATATAAACGTTACTTAAAAATTACGATTTTCACAGAACGAAAAAAAATGGATGCCATACTTTACTTTGCAATGAGTCATGTGATCTCTTCATATAATATGGGTGTAATTATTATTTCAATTTTTATTCAAACAAACTACTTAACATATTTCGATGACATTATTTTACACATTTTATGTGATAATTAGAATATTTCCTAAAATTTTCGAAGCAATTTGTGAGTTTTAACTCTGCTTAATAAATGCTTGAAAAATTAGTTCCCATTGGGTTCAATATATTTCATTCTTTCAACCTGGGTAAAATCCAAAACTAATTTGGTGATATTAGTCTTTTACATTCCCATATGTCCCACAGACCGTCTCAAAACAACATACTAAAATTTCATTTTGATAAAGTCATTTTTACGGCAGTTATCGTGCAAACGTACAGACAGACAGACAGACTCAAAGTCATAATCACTTTACAACTATATTGGAAAGTGTTAAAAACAGCCGATTTCGGAAGCTAAGTGTGAACATCAGTAACTAACTTCGACAAACATGCGCAAAATCCATTAGAAAAATTCATGTTGATAAAAAGCTACGCAATTATTTAATGCAACATAGTAAACGAAGAAAGCAAATTCTTTTGGAAGCTAAGTGAGATACTTCATGAAATAAATTTTAAACTTTCCTTCATATTACTGAAATATTATATGTTTATAAACTACTACAGAATTTAAAATGAAATAACAAGAAAATCAACCAGTATGGGAGATTAGATGGTATTCTTCACCAATTGGATAAAAAAACATTCGATCAGACAATTTAACTATACCAATGGCTATAAAGACTGCAGCATTTAAAGGAAAAAAACTAAAAATAAAGAAAAAAATCTGATGCGGGCAACACATGACTTTCCTTATATAATGTAATGAATTTACTACTTTTACAGTACAAAAATAGGTTTTTCTTATAGTAGATACTAATATTCTTTCCAAGATATTGAATTTTCGACAATTAGTCGTCATTTTCATTGATTTAGCATCATTTTTATCCATTTGGCGAGATTTTCATTAATTTGGCCACATTTAAAAAAAGTCGCCATGTTGGCGACATTCCGCCAAATTCGTCGCCAAAATCTCGCCAAGCGTTATGCACTAAGAAAAAAGTTATTCTTACAGCAGATAAATGACTATTGGCGTTCAAATACAAAAGTATTATTCAAAGTATATTTTTTCATGAATGGAACGAGCTAGATCCACGAGAATGATGTCACTCAATTTATCGCATGGTATTACATATGAAAAGTGAACATGTTTCTCAATCGGAATTTTTTTTTTTTATGTGACTTTTTCATAATTTTTTTGAAAAATGTACAATATCTCGAGAACGGTTCATGTTAGCGTTCTAAAATTTATGCCAATCGTTTTCGAATGAAAAATTACATAAGAAATGTCTATTTGCGTAACTTTATTAACGGTTTTGATTTTTTGACGATTTTTTCAAAATTTCATTCGAAAATTTAGGGGGGTTCTGAACATTCGATTACGTATAAAAACAATAGGCTTCCAGTGCTTACGGATTGTGATTTTTGTACCAAATTTGGTTCGAATCGGTCCATTCGTTCGTCAGTTATCGTATCCACAGGCTCACTGACACACACACACACACACACACATACTTTCACACACACACACATACATACTTTCACACACACACACACACACAGACATCACTTCAAAAATGTTTGATTCGTGATCAGGGATGCTTGAAACGTGCTCCCCCGTCGAAAACTCGATATCGAATTTTCGACCCCGTCACAATACTTTCCTTATACATTATGTATATAAGGAAAGTAAAAATTGTTTTCGAAAGCTGTGATCAATTGCATTAACCAAATTAGAAATACTAGAATAAATTATTGTAAAAATACCAGTGATTAAAAAAATGCATTTATAAAGAAACATAATTATAGATATTGATTTTAGAAGAATCGAAATTATCACATTTTAAGGATGATTTTAATGATTAAAAACATTAATAATCATTTTACACACATGCGGTCAGGGTCAAATTTATTTTTAAGACTTAATACTGTTATGGTGTGTTTTCTGGAATTTGGGGTGCATTCTCATGATACTGTTACGAACGTACCTTCTAGAATCGTGAGTGTACACGCAGGATACAGGAATGAGTCTAAATTTATGGATAACTAACATGTTTATTTACAAGCACGGCGTAAACAGAACAATATGCAGTAAATAAATGCTACACTTATTTCACAAAGTAGCCAATACAATTCTAGAAACCTAGGTTATTTCATCTCACAAAATAACGGTTACTATTTGCCAAATATTGCCGAATTCCACAGTTCAATATAGTTGCGTATCACGTCATTTGACCTCCAATGTTTGATGACTCCTTTTATAGACCCTCTATAGAAACTTCCGGAAATCTCTCATATCTTGTAGAATACTTGTTATTTCTACGTGCTTCTCTAACCTTCGTAAAATCACCAAATATCGTCAAAGTAGCGATAAATCATCAAATCTGGCAACCGACCTTTGACATATAGCAACCCTGATTTACGTCATGGGAAAATATTAACAGTTTTCTAGCTATCTAAAGAGAGACAAAAAACAATATTCAGGAATATGAAACGACAACTAAAAGCTCAACGAATTCATAAGCATGAAAATAGTATTCTCAAAAGCATTTCTTTTAAGACAAAAAATTCATCTTTGAAAACTCCATCCTTATGTACGTTTCATAGAAATATCCAATAAAACTTTGCTAACTCGAAAAATTGGTTGAAACATGATATTCTCGAACATTCCTAAACTTTCGAAATCATTTTTACTTTCCTTATTTACATAATGTATAAGGAAAGTATTGTGACGGGGTCGAAAATTCGAATTCGAGTTTTCGACGGGAGAGCACGTTTCAAGCATCCCTGATCACGAATCAAACATTTTTGAAGTGATGTGTGTGTGTGTGTGTGTGTGTGTGAAAGTGTGTGTGTGTATGTGTGTGTGTGTGTGTGTGTGTCAGTGAGTCTGTGGGAGACGATAACTGACGAACGAATGGACCGATTCGAACCAAATTTGGTACAAAAATCACAATCCGTAAACACTGGAAGCCTATTGTTTTTATACGCAATCGAATGTTCAGAAACCCCCTAAATTTCCGAGTAAAATTTTGAAAATATCGTCAAAAATTCAAAACCACTAATAAAGTTACGCAAATAGACATTTCTTATGTAATTTTTCATTAGGAAACGATTGGCAGAAGGAAACATTCATTATCATTTGGAAACGATTGGCATTTTAGAACGCTAACATAAACCGTTCTCGAGATATTGAACATTTTTCAAAAAAATTATCAAAAAGTCATATAAAATAAAAAAAAATATTTCCTATTGAGAAACATGTTCACTTTTCATATGTAATACCATACAATAAATTGGGTGACATCATTCTAGTGGATCTAGCTCGTTCCATTCATGGAAAACGATACTTTGAGTAATACTTTTGCATTTGAGCGCCAATAGTCATTTGTCTGCTGTAAGAATAACTTATTTCTTCATCCATAGCGCTTGGCGAGATTTTGGCGACGAATTTGGCAGAATGTCGCCAATTTGGCGACTTTTTGAAATGTTGCCAAATTAACAAAAATCTCGCCCAATGGATAAAAATGTCGCTAAATCAATGAAAATGATGACTAATTGAAGAAAATTCAATATCTTGGAAAGAATATTAGTATCTACTATAAGAAAAACCTATTTTTTACTGTAAAATTAGTAAATTTAATTCATTATATAAGGAAAGTCATGTGTTGCCCACATCAGATTTTTTCATATTTGTTGTCCAGGTTACCAAATTGCATCATCAAGCTCATGTGACCGAACCTCAATATAGGCAATGGGTTATTGTAGTTACTTTTCTGAAAAGAGATTTTTAAAGTTTGTACATAGGTACTATCAGGTAATAGCTAACAGTAACATATTTTACAAATCTGCTGCTATGTTTTTTTCTATTATCTAGAGCATGTAAGTACATTTCCAGTACATTAAATATTTTAAAATTTTATGTATGATAAAAGATTTAACAACCGTAATTAATCAACTGTAATTACAATTAACAATTACGAAATTGTAATTATCATGCATATTTCGTTTTTCGTAATTACCTAATTTAATCATACCTATTGATTAATAATTGTTAATTGTATAATCAAATATATTTTAATCGCAATGTTTAATTTAGATTATGTTTTGCTTATCTGTGTTTTCTAGTTGCATATAAATGTATATATTGTTCCAACAGCCTGGTTATAGCGAAAGGTCCAAGTTCCACTAGACTGTTCGTTAAATCCAAGCACAGTATTGCGTAGTTAAATCCAAACAGTTTTGCACAGAAGAATACTAAATTTCAGAAATAGTCAGTAAAGGTATGATCATAAGGTGATAAGGTGAGGCTTATACAGACATACACTCAGAGGGAAATAAAAGTAATACAAACAACATATAGACAGCTATATATTCTTCATAATCCTTAAGTAACCAAATTTCGGCTCAAACTAATGATTCAAGCACTTCAGTCTAGTGATCCTTATCTCATTTTTTACTTCATGTATGTTTATTTCCGTAGGAGCATGTTTGCCATTGCCTTTAACTAAAATCATTAAAAAAAATCTGATGTGAGCAGCACATGACTTTTCCTGCAGACTTATATTCACGTTCTCTTTATTTTAATTAAATTTAATTCACTTTAAATTCAATTTTCGTTCTCATTTGGTAATTGAACTTATTTTCAGAGGTGGCATAGAGAAAATACGAAAAAGTAAAATATCTCGAGAACGGCTAGTCCTAGTGTAATGGGGTTGGTCTTATTCTTTTCTGCATAAAAATTACGTGTAAGACAATCATTTAATGGATATATTTGAGCATACGTAGTCTTTTATTTCAGATTTTGACGAGCCATTTTGGAAAAAAAGGCAGGTTATTTTTTTTTTCGAATCGTACCAAAATCTAATCAGCACCAGGGTGACCCACAAGCGACTTATCTACCAAATTTTGTAAAATTCAGTTCATTAGTTTTTCAGCTAGAGAGGATACATGCTTTTGGGGGCTATTTCGCAAAACAAAAAGGCGGGTTCTTTTATCCCGAATCGTACCCAAAACTAATCAACACCAGATCGTCCACAAGTGGCTTACCTACCAAATTTTATGAAACTCGGTCAATTAGTTGTTAGTTAGAGTGGATACATTATCTGCACAGAAAGACAGACAGACAGACACACACACACACAGACGCCACGCTATAAATGGTTTTTTCGTATTCTAGAGGTCTCGAAACGAGTAGATCCGTCGAAAACTCGAGTTGTGATTTTCGGTATGATTCCAATATTTTCCCTATACATTACCATGTATTGCAGGGAAAGTAAAAACTACCCATTATTTTCGTTTTACACGCTGCTGCTATCATTGTCAAGGATGTGTTATATGTTTTCCCTGCATATAACACATCATTGTGAGTAGAAATTCTTAGTGTTCTTTGATGGTTAGATCTTCAGATGGTATTACGTCTGCCCCAACACCCGTCCTTTTCCTACTTTTACATCCATGAATGAAGTCAATATATTTATTTTGCTCTGATTTTGATCATCTACTTTGAAATTTTAGTCTGTTTTGCTAATTCGCAATTTCTTTAACTCCAGGGAACTAAGTAGTTTGATCGTTAAAAGCTAGTAATTTCGGCCAATATTATGGCACTGTACTAACTAAAAGGTCATAATTTCTTTATCGAGGAAAGAATTGACTTATAAAATTTAAAATAGCGTAATTTCTAACTTTAACACTATTATGCAACGTGATAAATTAAAAAAAAATGATTGATAATCATTTCTTTATTGTATTTTCATGGTATCGTGAAATATCTTTTAAAATTGAACGCCAAATCCCCCCCATGCTTTTTGATGCTGCCTAAGTGCTTTAATCACATTTATCACAAAACACTTTTCTGTGCTTTCGCGCATGATAGATCGTGAGCAAGTAAATACAATTTCTTGAAACATTCTGAATAGATAAATTGTATAATAACGCTGCAGTTGCAGTAGTATCTTTATTTAGCTAGTATGAAAAAAAAATGTTGCATGCAAAATTGAAAAAGTTGCATGTAAAATTGAAAAAGTTGCATGTAAAATTGAAAAATAAAGTTAAAAACTGCCTATTATATTAAATTACCAAACAGCGCTAATAAGCAAATTAATAAAATTTCCAGACTTCAAGAATACAAATGTTTAGATGTAATAATTATTGAAATTAAAATATAACATAAGATGCGCGGAATAAAGTATTGAATTTTATAAAATAATAAATACCACTCTGATTAATAAATTTTTAAGTATATAGTAATATATTTCTTACTATTTATGATATTTTTATAATCAAGTATACAAATAAGTAAGAAAATTTTATACATTTAATTTAAGTAGCCAATTTATATGAAAAATGCAAAAACATTCTATGTCGTTCCAATATTTTTTTACATATTCAAGGTATAATGTACCCGTATATATGGAAACTCGGTAAAATGTAGGTTCGTTTTAAAAGATTTTTTTTCTGCAGTATGTATTTCCGATCAACGTTTTCCCATTTCTAATTTTAGTACAACCCCCAAAGAATAAATATTCTCTCAAATACCGAATAGATTTGAAACTGAATCCCAGCAATTTAAAGTACTTAAGGGTCATTTGAAGCGTCCACCTGGGGGAATATAAAGAACTCATCGAAGCTGCGATGATTTGAATCGAATGTTCTTAAATGAGATTGAAAACTAGAAGTTTCTTATTTATTTAGGACTTTAGTAGGACTAGGTGTATAAAATTTTGTGGTTAAGTCACCATTTCGAGAAGTTTCTTGTTTACTGAAGGAGGTTTACGAAAGAAAAACTTTAATTCGGTCACGGAGGTTTTAAAACTTTTAAATGTCTTCGTCAATTTAAAGGAATAAACTATTTTACAGTAAAAATCGTCAGATATTCGCTTTATTTTTAATGAATAATTAATGCTGTAAATTGAAAAAAATTACAAATTATTTTGTATGAATACTTTCGTTTATAAACTTTATATTTGTAAACAAAGCTCTGTTACTTCGTTTATGTCAGTTGCTTAGAATATAAAAATGATAGTCTTAAAAAATAATTTCAGAAATTACGGACTATTTTGTCGATGGATCTATACGGTCGATCTTTTTCCCTTTTTCTTTTTGTTCATTTGCTTAATATTTTGCTATTTTCAATACTAACTAAAAAAATAGCTGCCTCCGATATTGCCGTTAAGAATAGTATTAAAATTTTCTGTCAAGGCAAGTGCCGGTTTTATGGCATTTTCTATTGCGTGATGCTTGCCATACTTGAATACTATGCCATACTTGAATACTATGCGTGATGCTTTAATACTATGCCATACTTTGCCTCCTATTTTGGTGACAATTGGATACCATATTTGTTTTTTTTTATATAATTTTCAATCGAACATTTAATTTTTGAAACTTTTGCCCTTCAGTTATCTTTCAAATGTAACATCTGATTATTGAAAACAAGTCTATAGTTGCCATTTCGAAAGAAGTAATATTAAAACGATTAAAACACTCAAAAGTAAAATTATTATTTAGAGCTCTAATACTAAAGCTATCTTTGAGACTTACGTTATCATTGACTATCGTTAACGTTAGATTTAATATACTGGGTGGTCAGAATTAAAACACTCCTACTCTGAGCTCTCTATACATCGAACTACTCAGTGTAAAGGCTCCAAAATTGTTGAACCTACTATTCAAGACATGGGAAAGGGATTACCTGAAAAAACAATTAGTTCCAGAAACACCGATAGGTGGCGCTGTACAACAGAAAATATGCTGAAAAGACACAAAATACACATTTGTAACACATTTTATTAGAACGTACCAAACATTCATATCACAAGGATCTTATTGAAATTGCAGCGACATTACAGGGGACAAGACATTGCAGGGAATGCTGCTCAATATGGTTCCCTTCTTCAAGATGTAAAATCTGCAGTCTGTGGACAGCTTGTTCAACTGCGGATCGTAATTGGTCGATTGAGATGCTTCTCACATGCAGAGTGATATTGTCTTTCAAATTTGCCAAGGTTACCAGACGTCTCTCGATAAACAAGACTTTTTAAGTATCCCCACAGCCAAAAATCGCAAGGATTAAGATCTGGAGAACGAGATGGCCAGGTTGTCGGAAACGAACGACTAATTACTCTACCATTAGTAAAATGTTGCCGAAGAAACTGCTGTACACAGAGTCCAATGTGTAGAGGCGCTCCATCTTGCATAAAGGTAATTGAATCAAGACATTGGTGCTGTTGCAGTTGGGGTACAACAAAATTTTTGAGCATGTTTTTGTACCTCCTGGCCGTCACGGTGCATGTCACAGGACCATTGGGAGCAGCTTCTTCGAAAAAGAAAGATCCAAGAATGAATGTGACTGTGAATCCACACCAGACTGTAACTTTCTGTGATTGAAGTGGAATCTCTTGGAAGGTTTCGCCATATGGAACAACCTAACAAGCCGAAAATATTTAAGGGAAATAATGACGATCCCTAAGGCTCCAAAGTGCATAATGATGCTTAAGATTATGTGGAATCGAACAGAAATGAACCTGTTTGAAATGTTTTATAAGCAAACTAAATATTCTCACCAGACAACCTTAAGAGTATTATGCACTGATTACATACTTACAAAACGAAATTGACCATTTAAAGGTCACCCAGCTCAAATTTCTTTGCAGGAGTGCAATGGAATTGAAATGGAAACTATTTCGCAATCAGATTTTAGTGCTGGACAATTGTGTGATCAAATAGGTAATCAAATGTGGAAAACCTATGATGTTATTATTAAAAATTGAGTTAAAAATTCCGTACTTGTAGATGAGTCGACTACAGAGAGTCACAAATATGTGCTGATCGTTAATATAGGAGCTGCCATAGTACTCCTGTAACTGTTTTTTTTTGACCTAATGGAATTAAAAACCTTAGCAGAAACCATCAGAAATGCAACATTTAACAGCTTCCAAGAAAATTATCTCATAGAAATAATTTTGAAAAATATTGAACTGGTATTGCAGCAGATGGCGCATCAATTATCATGGAGGAGTGATTCAGGAGTATTAAAAAGCACCTGTTTCAGCACCTGTTTAAGGTACCTGTTCACAGTATAGGTTAATTGGAATTGCTTGAGTCAAACTCGAATTGAGCATTAGCGATGTTCTTGAAAATGTTTAGGGAATAAACATATTCAAGTACTTCATGGATGAACTGTATAATTTATACAGAATGTCTACCAACAATAGACGAGAACTTGCAGCTAGTTCAAAAGCTGTAGAAATCAAACAGAAGTTAATGGGCCGTGTCTTATCTATGCAATAAATGACATCAAGTTTCAGATCAAAGCTATATTGCTGTCATTTAAAGCTCTCCACAAATATTTTACGTTAGCGTCAGTTGACAGTAAACAAAATGCAAAGCAACCTTCTTAATTTTAAAGTCCTGCTAAAGGTGAAATTAGATACATCTGTGCTTAATCTTGCTATAAAGGTCGATGTACCATATGAAGTTAAACTTATTTTTTCAGAAGTACTTAAAACTATAATATGACTTTCACAAACGTTTATAGCTTTATTTACCGCACAGTTCGAGTATAAAATTAAATTATCAGTCTCTGAGAGATGCCATGTGAAAGAAATTATGGACGGACTGCACCAACATATGTTCTGAAAAGTTCTTATTTAATAAAAATCTCAAACCGTCGATATTTCTGAAGCTTAAATTAATCAAAACAGAGTAATAATGTTTGATTATTTCGATAGATATATAAAAATAATTTGAATTATATCCAGTGCCAATCAATATAGAGGCTGTTCACACATTTTTTAGACGATGTATATTGTATTCACAAAACTAAATTACATAAAATTCTTGTGTTTTAAATGTTCTATTTGACATCCCTTATTCTGAACTATCTTTCGACACCGCAATTACCAGGATAATAATGCCTTTTGAAGTGTCAGAAGAGGTATTCTATCCCATTCCTCCTGAACAGCTTTCCAGAGTCCTGTAAGAGTTTTGGGACGACGTTTGGATAATGCAGATTTTAAAAGTCCAAAAGCACAAAAATCCATAGGTGATACATCGGGAGATTTAGTAGGGATATCAGTGAAGGGTATGGCCTTGATACCAGTTTTTTGTTCCATTTCTTTTAGGAAATTTACAGTGGATTTTGATGTGTGACTGCTAGCTTTGTCCTGATGGAGTCTCACAGATTGATGACACTGTGGGTAAAGCGATGGTATTTCATTCAGAAAAATTGGCAATAAAATATGTTCCTGATAGTATTTGGAGTTAATCTTGACATTTTTTCCCACTCTCTTTATTTTTAACTTGCCATTATAAGAAAAACCAGCAACAATCATGAATCCCTTAGAAAAACTTTCTTTCGATTCTTTGAACCATGTACTTAAATTTTTTTCTCTCCTTTTATGATAATAAATGGCTCTTTTTTTGTTGCAATCATTTAAATACACCCATGATTCATCTATTGTGACAATTGTTTTCCATTTTTCTTTGGATAAGTGTTTCTCATATAGAATTCTGCAGCGTGTCCTGCGTTCAGCGATATGATTTGGAAGAAGACGATGCACATTGTGTTTTTTCGCTTTCTTAAGATTTAAATCAACGTTTATCATTTTGTTTACAGTGGACACCGAGCATTTTAATGATTTTGCAACTGTCCTTTGACTAGGGGGATTTTCTATTAACATTAAACAACGTACCTTTGCAATAGTCGAAGATGTCCGTTTTTTCCTTGGATACTTGTTTGGAATTTTTGTCCCACTTGAGGCTCCAATTTGACGTTTTTTTCCTTTCCTGTTGACGATATTACCTATCGACGCTTTAGATATCACAAAACCATGACTCTCACATCGTTTTTAGATAACAGAGTATGCATATTTCTCTTCGGAAAGAGCATAAATGTAGCCTTCGAACCACTGTTTTGTTAAAAACGCCATTTTTGAATAAAAACAAAACTTTCAAGCCGCAGACGATAATTTTGACTTTTAAAAACATAGTAGAATTGGAATTATTTCTTTTGCAGCAAACGATTTTTTATTACCGCTTACCAAAATCGTCTAAAAAATGTGCGAACAGCCTCTGTATATATATATATATTGTATTACCACTGTTTTATATCGATAGTATATAACTCCCCCATTATTTTTCTTTGGCATTTGACCCCAGAGATGATCTAAATAACTGATCTAAATACCAATAATATAATAAATGATCGAAATGCCAATAATATAATAAATGCAAATGATTAAAATTGCAAGGCAAATGAGTGATAACTTCAGTCATATAGCGCACGTTTCTACTGCGCAACTAGCATCCTATAAAACAGGTTACAAATGTGGACGTTTAATCTTTGCTCGTTATCGGCGTTGAAGTTCCGTGGAGACACAACCAATAATGCAGTTACGACGTTACAGAAGACCTTATAAGCAACTAGACGAGTTCGAACGTGGTCGTATAATCGCGATGCTTGAAGCTGGCTGGTCATACCGAGCAATAGGCCGCCACATGCACCGAACGGACACTGCTGTGCAAAGGTGCTGACAGCAATAGTTGCTGCAAGGCACTCATCGGCGGAATGAAGGCTCTGGACAGCTAAGTTGCACGAATGCGAGGCAAGATCATATTATTGTCCGCCAACAAACGTGCTGCAGCCTCTTCCATAAAACCTGTGGTACCTTCCTCCATCTCACGGCTCATGAATGAGGTGGGGTTACGCTCACGGCGGTCTTTAAGACGTCTGCTCATAACCCCTCAACATTGGAGTTCTGTCGTAGCCGAGCATCATGGCTGCTAGAAGACTGGTATCGCATAGTGTTCTGCGATGAATCACACTTGTCTTGCAGCAGATGACCCTCGGATACGTGTGTGGAGGCGTCAGGGTCAGCGGTCCCAATCACCCTTAGTTTTTCACAGACACATAGCCATTACCCCTGCTGTGATGGTGTGGGGTGCTATCTCTTACGGCAGCAGGTCGTCCCTAGTCATTCTGCGTACAACTTGAACAGCTCAACGATATGTTGATGAAATCCTGCGGCCGTTTGTTGTTGTTGAGACCCAGACCGTCCGAACTACCAGAAAGGTGTAAGGTAACTGTTTGGACAGCCGGGAAGTGCCACCCAATTTAGATTGGAACCCAGTTTGGAAGGCATCCACAGGGACCGTACCCTCCTTCCCCTACTACCAACCTCTCGGAAGGACTTACAGACCCACATATTTAACGTGATCGTACTCAACATGAACACGGCGGTAGTTGTAGCAGCGTGCAAATCCAGGGCGCAAACCTCCGCGCTACCGCGCCCAAAAAGTGCCAACAGCACGCGGTGTTCCCAGGTGGTCACCCACCCAAGTACTAACCGCGCCCGATGCTGCCGGACTTCGGTGATCTAACGAGAACCGGAGTTTTCAGCACGGTACGGCCGTTTGTGTTACACTTCATTGCACGTTATTCTTGGGTCATTTTCCAACAAGATAATGCCACGCCATATACGGCTAGTATATCTGTGGACTGTCTCCGTGCTGTTCATACTGTTCATTGGTTAGCAAGGTCACTAGACCTTTCGTCAATCGAGCATGTATGGGACATGCTAGGCCGCCAGATTCGGACACCCCGAAATGTAGCAGATCTGGAGCAACAATTGAGGAATGTCTGGCAGAATGTATCACAGGATGATATTAGGGAACTTTATCACTTCTCACCTAGACATATACAAGCATGCATTGCCGCTAAAGGGGGTGTCAGCAATTACTGATTTGAAAATCCAATGTGCAATTGCTAACCATTGATGGATCCTGCGGTCTTGATTTTGCAATCATTTCATTCCCTGTGTATGAGCTGTACGCATGTTTATTTTCAATAAAAAGAATCACTGTCTTCAGGTTACTTCGTTTTTTTTGACAAAAAAGTATTACTAAATACTGCCTCATGAACATGATTGTGTTTAAAATATGTTTTAAACTTCCAAATTTTATTCATAATTCAGAACATTTCTACCTGTAAATATTTGTTCTGTAAACTATTGAATAATAATAAAACTTTACAAAACTCGAAATATTATCCACCTCTATGTGAATCATGCATCATTTCCCAAAATTTCAGAACCTTCGGATATAGTATATAGCATTGCACTAAAAGCGTCTGCCTTAAATATCACTTAAAGTGAAATATTATCGTACACGTTATATTTTCAGCTTTAATTAACCATCGAAACCCACACTATTCATTGTAAGGCAACTAATAAATAAACTTATAAAGCCTGCGTACTTTGAGCTTTCGAAGGTTTTGAAATGATCTGAACTCTTCTCACGAACTCCCGATTCCCCAGTAAAACCGAAATAGATGAATGTTAATAAGATGAATTCAGATGAAAGTTAATAAGATGAATTCAGATGAATGTTAATAAGATGAATTCAGATGAATGTAGGATCATCATCTTTGAAACATATAAAATGCTCTTTCATTTGACAAAAATCGATTGCTTCAAACAGGAAATTTATTTTGAAATTCAATGACAGAAGTTTGGGATGTTTTGAGACGTTCGTGTTTAAGCCATGAATCTTTCGAATGCATCTGCATGTCAACGAAAGCTATGGATGTGAATAACGTTAGAAAGACAAAAATAACCGTTAACACGTTCGAGACTGTGTCTGTCCTTGGATCCGGCACCGAAGTTTCCGTTCGGGCGACGTCGGGACCTGATGGCCGACGATAAATATTCGGCGTCGGATTCTATGGGCCGACTGTATCGAATCTGATAAACTTAACTTATAGCATACAAAAAGTACACTTACAAAACTTAATATATATAACATTAAAAATCAGATGTGAGCAGCACATGACTTTCCCAGCAGACTTATATCCACATTCTCTTTATTTTAATTAAATTTAATTCACTTTTAATTCAATTATCGTTTTCATTTGATAACTGGACTTATTTTCAAAGGTGGCGTAGAAAAAATACAAAAAAACTAAAATATCTCGAGAACGGCTAGTCCTAGTGTAATGGAGTTGATCTTATTCTTTTCTTCGTTAAAAATTACGTATTAAACAAGCATTTAATGTATATATTTGATTATACGTAGTTATTTATTTTAGATTTTGCCGATTTTTGTGGGCTATTTTGCAAGAAAATGCAGATTATTTTTTTCTGAATCCTACCAAAATCTAATCAGCACAAGGGTGGCCCACAAATGACTTATCTGTCAAATTTTGTGAAATTCGGTAAATTAGTTTTTCATCTAGAGTGACTTCAAGCTTTTGCGGGCCATTTCGCAAAAAAGGCGGGTTCTTTTATCCCGAATCGTATACAAAACTAATCAGCACCAGACTCGCCCACAAGTGACATACCTACCAAATCTTATGAAATTCGGTCGATTAGTTTTTTAGTTAGAGTGGATGCAAAATCTACACAGACAGACACACACAGACGTCACGCGAAAAATGGTTCTTTTCATATTCTAAAGGACTTGAAACGTGTAGATCCGTCGAAAACTCGAGTTGCGATTTTCGGCATGATTCCAATACTTTCCCTATACATTACCATGTATTGCAGGGAAAGTAAAAAATACACTTGCAAAATTGTAATTAATATAACATAAAAAATATACTTACACTTCTTCAGTATATGTATCTCATTACGCAATAGAATCTCTATTGTGTTGAGCACGTTATATTCTGTCTATACTCTGTACGGTCAAACATCCACTGTGTGTTCAACGCCGGCTGAACAGAAAGTCAATCAAAATCGACTCCGTCTCGAACGTGTTAAGGAAGAATGATGTCACTTTAAAATCACATTTTCAACTCATCAAATTGCATATGCTGCTCAAAATCACAAGAACCAGCCAGAAAGGCGTTACCAAAATTATGGAAAACACGTCCATTGCAGATAAAAGTATCCATGGACCGGTTTCCCGCTTATTATCCGCTCAACAGCAGGGAATAACTATTGACTGAAATGATAGCAAGAACATTGCTATTTGTCTCAATTTATCGAACTTCTATAGTTTGCAAGATTGCGGCAGTTCGCAAGAAGTTCGAAAAATTGCAGTAAATAGCAAGTTTTCTTGCTGAAATTGTAGTTAACGGTTATTTACTGCTGGTGAGCGCATAATAAGCGAGAAACAGATCGATGGATACTGTTATCTACAATAGGAATATTTTCCTTGAAAAATACTGTTGCTATACAGACTGTTTCTGCATAGTAGACCTAAGAACATAGTGACATATTCTAAATTTCTATGCGTGCCCTTGAGAAAGACAGCAAGTTCAATGAGAAAAAATTGTGTTGTAGATTTACTAGTCTAAAGAAAAGAGTCCAGTGTCATTATCTGTGTTATTCGGCGAGTTAGTGCTTATTGACATATTGGGAATTTTTCGCCTACAAATTCGGGGTCAGGTGAAAATAAAATTACACAGATACCTTTCATATAAAGGTTGGTTTCAATTTACAGTCAGCTCCTGCAACATCAGTCAAAGTCGAGAAATAACTAAATTCACATTTTCTAATTTAACCTATTTCTCTAGTTTTTTTACGTTATTTCTATTTTAAGTATCTTAATGATTATTGCAGATAATTGCAGTGGATTGCAGATAATTGCAATGGATGCCCCCCCCCCCCATTTGACTAGTTATTGTAGAATAAAGTGTTTTATACTTTAGTTGCGTGAGACCGTGTGAAAATCTATACTTCTTATTTTCAAGAAAATAACATCTACCGGAAAAATTATGTGAAATATTTTTACATAAAATCCGCATAACATATGAAAACATTCTAAAATTGTTGTATCCTAAAAGTTTGCAAATCGCGATGATTTTTTAAAACTGATGCACAATAATTATTTGCAGCAATTTAACTTTATTTTATACTACTGCATAAACAACATTTAGGATCCATAGTTATTCTTATAATACAAATGCTGTATTTTGCGATCAGAAAGCAAAATTCAACATTTTCGGAGCCCTTCAGCATTTTATTTTATCAACCATTTATCTGAATCTGAAAGGATTGAAATTGTTCAGACCCTTAGTAAACTGGCTACTGTCTGTCCACTGTTATTTATTAACCTTAATTTTGAAGGTTTCTTGAAGTCAGTGCTGACGCCATAGATCTTATAATCACTAACTCTTGAACTAAGAGGTTTCAAAATATTCAATATTACTATCGTCTTACTATCGATACCAAAATGGGCAAATATAGCCGATCATCTTTAAAACAAACAGAATGATGTTTTATATTAAGATATGTTTTATATTAAGAAAACTATTCTCAGCAGTTTAAACTTCTGAATGCAATCATATTTTCACACACTTCATTCAGCAACTAATGACACAAAATACTCTCATACACCTACGTTTCAAATGCGTTTGATAATCTTTTAATATTTTCGATTCATCGTTAACAAGGAAACTTTATTTATTTATTGTGAACTGCTTCGTAAATAAACTTAAACGTTTGAAATACGCTCGAAACCTTTGTAGGTGTTCAAATATTCCGAACTTCTCTCACGTACTCTCGATACCGAACTGGATGAATTGAAAGGATCATCTTTAAAACATTTAAGCTCCTGAATCATTTCGTGGAGAATCGAAAGCGAGCACTTATTTTCAAAGGATATTCGATCAATAATATTTGTAAAGTGTTTAAAAGTGTTCAAATCCGGTGTGTTTGTCAAAAATAGCTATGAATGAAACTAATGTAACGAAAAAGTGAACTAATTGTTAAGCAATATAGACATTGAATGTTCTTGATATAGGATGGTTTTGTGATAAAAACATATCGATATTAATTTGAATCTATAAATGTAGAAATGGCAATAGAAGTGTGAATGTTACTTCGTTATTTTGTAACAGTTAATTTATATTTCCATTCATAGCTTTTATTGGCGTGCAAATACATTCAAAAGATACAATTCAGAGTTCAAATATTCGTTCTAAATGATCTTTATGAATTCTTTGCAAACTGAATAAAGAGTTTACAATTTAAAGAGAATGTTATATGTAGATTCATCATTTTCGATCATTACTAACTGATTGGAGGTGCATGAAAAGAGTGTGAAATGTCCCAACACATTCGAGGGTTAGAAAGTACTTTGAACATTAAAACTATGTTCACTATAACGCTTTATAGAGTGTGTAACTATGATCAGGAGGAATTGTAAGTATAATAGCAATTCGTGAGGTATTGTGAGCATGTTTAATATTTTTAGATGCACGAGGTAATTTTATTTTAAAAGTCCTTTCAGGAACAGGATTTAATTAAATATTATTAAGCACACAAACTTCCATAAGTTTGGAAAGTGTATGCCAACTACTCAGTGATTTAACTGCGTAAAATACTGCAGGAATACAAATGCAGCAAACTACTGCAAGAATAAAAGTGTAGAATGCAATCATTTCGAAAACACGTGATGATTTTTTCATCAAAGAATAATAGGTCAAAATGTATCTAGAAAATGGTCTGTACTACGTACATGAAAATGCTTAAATATGCAGATATATACAGCGGTAATTATAGGGAGATTAAAAAGAAGGAATTAAATAAAACCAGAAAAATCTACGAGAAAACAGGAAAGATAACTTCAGACGAAACAGCACAAGAGGAAAAAGGGCAACATGCAAAAATAAGGAATTAAGAAAGAGAAACCAGTTGGACCTAAGTTAAGCCTCAACTGGGAGAAATACGGTGTCACAGACAAATAATTAAATAAATTTGGTGTTAAAATCCTCAAATAGATCTAGTTACGAAACGTGTAAATATTTTTAAATAATCAAGGCAATAGAAAAAAATTCAAAACGATAACCGGTTAACCAGCAGTAAATAGTTATAGAAGATATGTTAATTTGTCGATTAAATGCAATTTATGTTCTTTCAAGAAGTAATTTAATGCCCGATTAGTTTGACCCGTTTACGCTAGTCCGCATTGAGAAAGAATTTGTTAAATGTTCTATGCCTCTACCTTTCGAGTTTTTAATAGAATCATTAATAGATACGATTACGTATTCATATTTATCAGAAGACATTATTTTTTATCTTTAATGGATTGTATGGAAAATCTCAATATTGAGAATCTTTATTCAATTCCACGTCTATGCGGAGTATCGGATTTTGGTAAAAACAAAATGGCGTTAGTTTCTCTAGTTCCTCTTATAATTATCTTGTCAGTTTACTTAGCTATAAGTTACAACCCTGTGAACAAATAGCAATGACACTTTTCATGCTGCAATTTTACAAGTCTCTTTGGTGCAGCCAAGCGTCAAGTAGAGAATTTATGCATGGATGAAACAATAAAGTTTCACATTAGATTCAATAAATATGGATATTTAAACATCAGCGGATAAAGTTCACACAACCATTTAAAATCGCGCTGAATGCTACATATATCCTTCTAAGCTGATTCATGCTTTTAAAAGACACAATCACAATTTCCACAGGAGACTGTTATCATATTCATAATTTATCTTATACTCTATATATTTTGTAATCCGTAACTGAGATATTTATTTTAAAATCCTAAAATTCCTGCCAGGGAAATAATACAGAGTTCCCATGAGGGTCCTGTAGTACCAATATAGTTGTAAGAAAAGGTTCATCAGTGTACAACTTATGTATAGATGCAGTAAAGTGATCATGATCAGTCTTACAAGCGACTTCAGCACCCCTAACGGAGAATTTAAGAAACTAAGAAAACGGAACGTGCTAACAAAATGAAATAGACAAAAGGAAATTACAAAGAACTTTGTCCAATGAGTAATGATCAACACCAGAAACGAACTAAACATGTGTATAGAAGATAATAAATACCTATCAATAAGTTGTATCATCAGGGGTTCTAACACGGTGATACCTTCAATGCTTGTCAAAGTACGCTGTAATATTCTTTCAGGAATTCAAATGCGCATTGTATCGGACTAAATGCACTTTAAACAGGCTTTACTCTCGAATTTTGTTCTTGTAAATCTGCGTTATTTATTGCATCACTTCTGAATAAGACCATTCGTCAATAACCATATTGCATCTTATAAAAGCCTTTTGTAATACTAGATTTATTGTCAATTTTTACTCACTAGACAATTCTCTACAACTTTGCAGTATATTTTTTTCTCATTTGTCTCATTTATTTTACAAGTACGTTATAACTATTATCTGCTAAAGGCCCTGCAATCATCTTTATTCAATAAGACATGGCCTCTTTACTATAAATGTACCTAGCATATGCACTCATGGACCTATTACTTTTCTTATATACTTAATGTATAAGAAAAGTATTGTGACAGGGTCGAAAATTCGAATTCGAGTTTTCGACGAGAGAGAACGTTTCAAGCATCCCTGATCATGAATCAAACATTTTTGAGGTGATGTCTGTGTATGTGTGTGTGTGTGTGTGTGTGTGTGTGTGTGTGAGTGTGTGGAGACGAAATCTCACGAACGAATATAGCGATTTGAATAAAATTTGGTTCAAAAATCACAATCCGTGAATACTGGAAGCCTATTGTTTTTAAATACAATCGAATGGTCAGAACGCCTCTAAATTTTCGAGTGAAATTTTGAAAAAATGATCAAAAAATCAAAACCTTTAATAAGTTACGCGAGTAGACATTTCTTATGTAATTTCTTCTTAGCAAACGATTGACATAAACTTTAGAACGCTAGCATTAGCCGTTCTCGAGATATTGCACATTTTTCAAATAAATTTATCAAAAAATCCCATAAATTAAAAAAAAATATATTAACTGTTGAGAAACATTCACTTTTCATATGTAATATCATGTGATAAATTTAGTTAAATCATTCTCGTGGATCTAACTCGTTCCATTCATGAGAAAAGGTAGTTTGAGTAATACTTTTTATGTGGACGCCAATAGTCATTTATTTGCTATAAGAATAACTTATTTCTCCGTCCATAACGCTTGGCGAGACTTCGGCGACGAAATTGGCGGGATATCGCCAACTTGGCGACTTTTTGAAATGTTGCCAAATTAACGAAAATATCTCCAAATATATAAAAATGGCGATAAATCAATGAAAATGACGACTTATTGTCGAAAATTCAATATCGTATTATCTACTATTAGAAACACCTATTTTTTTATCGTAAATGTAGTAAATTTATTGCATTATATAAGGAAAATCTGTGTTGCCCACATCAGATTTTCTTTATATATTTATTCGTGTGTTTAAGAATTATCCAAGGAACCCTAAAAATACAAAATGACACCACTTTACAAAACCAGCTGATTCATTATTACTTTAAAATATAGTAGAGCATATATATTAAACACGTCAAAACTTTTGAATCATCATATATTTTCAATCTCTCATCAGATCTCTCTTTAACCACTCTTAAATAGTTTCATCCATCTTTAAGAATTGAACGTAATCTCCATATCTCACGAATTCATCATACTTTCGATTTATCTTCACCATGGAAGTTTACGCAACTCATTAAATAGCATATGGGGAAATATACTTAAAAGTTCAAAGTATTCTGGAACCCTTGCAGGTTTCGAAATATTCTGAAAATTCTTCATGTATGCTCGTTCTCTATAAAACCGTAATGAATGAATCAAAAGGATCATTTTCAAAACATCTAAACTCATCTTTCATCACAAAGAATCGATAGAATTAAAATAATTTCAAAGGCTGTTTGATGACTAAATTTCTAAAACTGTACAAAAGTAATGACGAGATAAGAGATCTTTCGAATAGGATTAAGGGATATATATTTAGCAAAGCTAACCTGAGAGTAGTGTCAAAGCTATTTGCACAATTTTACCTCCATTTTATCGCCCACTTTGAGTACATTTATCAGATGGCTTCCATAGCAACATAATCTGTTTTGAATATTAATTTTGAATACATTTTTATCAAAATATAGAAAAATAGTGTTTTTTAAATATTTATTTTAGGAATAGATTCATTTAAATTCAAGCCATCGGTTTTATACATAGAAAAATCAGTTATTTATAGTGTATAATACATGAAGACTAGTTTAGGGAAAGCTTAAGGTTTTTATAATGACCTTCGTACTGCCAGGCTAGCTTCGCCACAAAAATATGTATGTATGAAAATGTAATAAACTCTTTTTTAAGTCACATTCTTGGACATTATGTAAAGCTATCAAACTAATATGACTTAAAGCTTTATTAAAAGATATGACATAAGGTACATAATATATATTTGATGGTAGATTCTAATTATGATATCTTTAGAATAAATTGAGCAAATCGAATGAATTTTTGCACGATTGTAATAACGATATACTTCAAAAGACGCATGGAAAGTTTGCACTAGAGGAACACCCTCATGTTTCGAAAACAACAATCAAAAGTATTACATAACATAAATATCTAAGCATAAATATCTGCACTATTTTGAATAAGTAAAAAATAAATGTATGCACTCTTTTTAAAATAAGTGAAAAACAAATGTTTGCATTATTTTCAAATAAGTGAAAAATATATGTGTGCACTTTTTTCAAATAAGTGAAAAGCATAGATATCTGCACTATTTTCAATAAGTGAAACATTTAAAAATTGTTACAAATAAGCTATTTTAAACGTGTTTTATTTAAAAGCAGATAGAATGTTTTAAAAATATGTTCATGAGCTATATTCTTGGGTTAATGAGCGTTTTTTGTATCTCAGATGGATAAAATTCATTAAGAAAAACGTATGCACTATTTTCAAATAAATGTAAAACATAAATGTGTGCACTGTTTTCAAATAAGTGAGAAGCATAAATATCTGGACTATTTTGATTAAGTAAAAAATATATGTGTGCACTATTTTTTAAATAAGTGAAAAACAAATGTCTGCACTATTTTCAAATAAGTGAAAAAAATATGTGTGCACTATTTTCAAATAAATGAAAAGCATAAATATCTGCACTATTTTCAATAAGTGAAAAAGATGTATGCACTATTTTCAATAAGTGAAAAAAAAAGATGTATGCACTATTTTCTAAGAAATGAATTCTTTATATGCTTATCGGTTCTCGAGATATAACTATTTTACAGGGAAATTCTTTAGCGATCAATGAAATTTATTGCGCTATAATAATACGTCTATTTGAAAGAGGTTAAATCATAAAATAAGTTTTATTTTTTTTCACAATATCAAAATTTATTAATATGAAGTTAAAGTCGTATATTAGACGTATAAAATTAAAGCCGTATATTAGATTTTCTTTCCAATTTATTCTCTCCAAAGATTTACGAGTTTACTCTCAAACTGAATTTTAGCTGTATTCAAAGTTAATAAAATTTAGACTGTAGTTAACATTTCTAGACATAACTAAATAATTTTCCTTATTAAAGGACATTAACAATGAATTACAAAGCTAAACAATGAATCACAAAGCAAGAACATTTTTTCCAATTGTATTTTTCCAAATAGCTGTTTTTGCAAGAAAGTATTGCGGTAATGCTGTTTGTTCATCGACGATAGAGGTTAGTCCCAGCCAATGTACTCCCCCCAAACAGTTAATTTTTTAAAATAAAAATAATGGTTGTCAAATTATGTAAAACATTCGTAATCAAGTATTTAAAACGTCTGTAAGAAAACAATGTCAAATTTAGATTATTCACTAAAGTAAATACACTATGAATGTGTAGTATACAAATTATCGTAAACTGTGAGTAATATGAATTTTCTTTCGGAATCGAGTACTGGTTGTTACATTATGTAAAATATTCTGAATCAAGTTTTTAACATGTTTTAAAGAAGATAGTGTCAAATTTAACTAATTCACTAAAATAAATACACTATAAATGTGTAATATATAAATTATTGCAAAGTGAGTAATATGCATTTTCTTTCGGAATCAAGTACTGGTAGTCAAATTATACAAAATATTCGTCTATGTAAAATATCGTTCTAGTATTTAAAACGTTTTTAAGAAGATAGTGTCGAATTTAACCAATTCACTAAAATAAATACACTATAAATGTGTAGTATACAAATTATCGTAAGCTGTGAGTAATATGAATTTTTTTTCGTAATCGAGTACTGGTTGTCAAATTATACAAAATATTCGAAATCAAGTATTTAATGTCTGAAAGAAGATAGTGTAAACTTTAACTTATTCACTAAAATAAATACACTATAAATGTGTAATATATAAATTATCGCAAAGTGAGTAATATGCATTTTCTTTCGGAATCAAGTACTGGTAGTCAAATTATACAAAATATTCGTCTATGTAAAATATCGTTCTAGTATTTAAAACGTTTTTAAGAAGATAGTGTCGAATTTAACCAATTCACTAAAATAAATACACTATAAATGTGTAGTATACAAATTATCGTAAGCTGTGAGTAATATGAATTTTTTTTCGTAATCGAGTACTGGTTGTCAAATTATACAAAATATTCGAAATCAAGTATTTAATGTCTGAAAGAAGATAGTGTAAACTTTAACTTATTCACTAAAATAAATACACTATAAATGTGTAATATATAAATTATCGCAAAGTGAGTAATATGAATTTTCTTTCGGAATCAAGTACTGGTAGTCAAATTATACAAAATATTCGGAATCAAGTATTTAAAACGTCTTAAAGAAGATAGTGTCAAATTAAACCAATTCACTAAAATAAATGCACTATAAATATATAATATATAAATTATCGTCAACTGTGATTAATATGAATTTTCTTTTTAAGTGTAAAGATGGCTAAAATTTTGAAGTACCTGTTGCTAAAATTTCAGCAATTTGGAACTACATGATTCTAAATTTCACAATAGACCATAGAGAGAACTACAAGTGGGTGTCCATCATAATGAATCTTGTTTTTCATTTTTTATTCAAATATTTTGGAGATTCAATAAGATACTTTGATTTTTACGTCATCATACTATGTAATATATAGAGAAAGTATTGTTTTTACGAAAATTTTCGAATTTGAGATTTTGATGCCAAAGACCTCCTGAACACGTTTAGTCCATATTTAGAGCGATGTCCATCTGTCTATCTGTCTGTATATCTGCGGTCGATTTCTTGTGTACATGATAGCGACCACACATATTAATGGATTTTCAAAAAATTTTATAATCCGGCTTTGTTATCAAAAAATCTAGAACTAGATAAAATGTTCGTTTTTTTTAAATTCGAGAGAAAACTTTATATTTTTTTAGCATGAAAGCACAAGACAAAATTTAGCATAATCATGCTCAAAAGGATTTATGCTTCAATGATCACGAAACTTAAGTTTCCATCGTTGTTGTAAAAAATAGCCGTGATACAGTTTTTTTTTTTGCAACGTCATTAGCCCTCTCGGGGATACATTAAGTGTGGTATCAATCGAAACATTTTGTTAAATCCTTTAGAATGAAGAGTAAAATGTCATAATTGTAATTATCTGGACCCACGATAGTGATTTTTTAAAAATTTTCTTGTAAAATTAAAAAAAAAGCTTCTAAAAATGGATTCTGGTATGAGAACGTCGTCTTGGGTTACATTCCATTTATTTTTACTTTCCTTATATACATAATGTATAAGGAAAGTATTGTGACAGGGTCGAAAATTCAAATTCGAGTTTTCGACGGAAGAGCACGTTTCAAGCATCCCTGATCACGAATCAAACATTTTTGAAGTGATGTCTGTGTTTGTGTGTGTGAAAGTATGTGTGTATGTGTGTGTGTCAGTGAGTCTGTGAAAACCATAACTGACGAACGAATGTACCGATTCGAAAGAAATTTGGTACAAAAATCACAATCCATAAACACTGGAAGCATATTGTTTTTCTATTCAATCGAATGTTTAGAACCCCCCTAAATTTTCGTGTGAAATTTTGAAAAAATCGTCAAAAAATCAAAACCGCTAATAAAGTTACGCAAATAGACATTTCTTATGTAATTTTTCATTAGAAAAATATTGACAAATTTTAGAACGTTAACACGAACCGTTCTCGAGATATTGCACATTTTTCAAAAAAACTATCATAAACTTATATAAAATAAAAAATATTTCCTATTGAGAAACATGTTCACCTTTCATATGTAATACCATGCGATAAATTTGGTGACTTCATTCTCGTGGATCTAGCTCGTTCCATTCATGAAAAAAGGGACTTTGAGTAATACTTTTGTATTTGAACACCAATAGTTATTTATCTGCTATAAGAATAACTTATTTCTCAATCCATAACGCTTGGCGAGATCTTGGCGACGAATTTAGCGGAATATCGCCAACTTGGCGACATTTTTAATTGTTGCCAAATTAACAAAAATATCGCCAAATTGATAAAAATGACGCTAAATCAATGGAAATGACGACTAATTGAAGAAAATTCAATATCTTGTAAAGAATATAAGTATCTGCTATAAGAATAACATTTTTTTAACTGTAAAAGTAGTAAATTGATTGCATTATATAAGGAAAGTTGTGTGGTGCCCACATCAGATTTTTTTAAAGCAAATACTAACACGAAATCATAACGTATCCTCTAGAATCGTGAGTGTATGCGCAGGATACAAGAATGATTCCAAGTTTCTGGATAACTTACGTTTATTCACTTGCACAAAGTAAACAGGAACAATATACAGTCAAACAAGACTTATATGCTGAACTAATTGCACAAAATAATTGATGATATTCACAGAATGTTGACGAAAGTTATTTCACAAAACGGCTGCTACTATTCTCAAAACATTGACAAAAATCACAGTCCAATGTAACTCGTGTCACACAAACACCCCTGCAATGGAGGGGTGAGTCCTTTTTATAGTCTCTCCATAGACACTTCTCGAAATATCTATATCTCAAAGAATAATCGTTCTAACGAAAATGTTCTGGAATATTCTGGAAGTTGCCAAATTGACGAAAAATCGCCAAATCTGGCAATCCTTCTTTTAACTGGGAAATCCTGACAACACTGTGCTCACGTTGTGCTGATGTCATGCACTGTATTTTCTTCGCCTGGCCATCGAGGCAGATGAAAGAGGAGGAGTCAAACCGAACATACCCGTTCGCAACAAAATTGTTCCTGAATAGGGTCGACATTGGCAAAATGTATTTCAGCAATGTAATAAACATTAGAAACCTCCTTCTCCGATATCATAATTGCACTCATACACAGCAAGCTTAGGTTCGTTAATTCATTAGGCTTAAAAAATGTGGATGTTAAAACAGCATTAAACTTTAAGGCTCATATATGCACTGTAAAGAAACATCATGAAACTCATATATTCACTTATGAATTTACCCCCTTCTCATTATATAAACTGTTTAAGAAAATGATCAGTAAATTCAGTATAGGAATTGTAATTATACCTATCATTCATTCCATACTTTTTCAGGTTCACAATTCGGAAAATTGTTTTTTTTTTTCAAATATGAACGTAATTGCTATGCAAATATCTCCATGTAAAATTTATATAATAACTTTTCATGATATGTTACAATATAATCCTTTGAAAGCATCTTGAATCACATTCTAAGCACTTCATATTTTTGAAAGCATCTTACCTCGCTTTCGAAGCGTATTCCTAACGAAATAATCGCTATATAATATACTCTCAATGTTTTAATACATTTTCGAATCATTTCTACAATAGATATTCATCACCGAGACTACTCCTAAATACGCTTAAACGTTCGAAATGATATCGAACCGCATGGACTTTTAAAATACATTTCAAACTCCTCTCACGTACTTCTGTTCTACTAATAATACCGAAATAGATAGATGTTTTAAAAAGGATTCTTTTCGTCCAATTCCTTATTTTATTTCAGGTAGGATCCTAGTTTAAATTGAAAATGTGTATACAAAATTTACTCGATCACAAGGATCACAAAGGTTACACGATCATATACTTTTGAAAGATATGCAGAAATGCTAAAACCGTGAATATTCCAAATGTATTAAAAACCTTATGTGCGTGGGATTTTAACTATACAATTTGCAATTTAAACGACGAAAAATGGAAACCGCCTAAATAGCTAATATGAACTAGGGCTAGTAAAGAGTTAATATAAGCTAAAAGCACCTACTACTGCAGGTCAGGGCGGGTCAGTCCAGTGGTTAAGGCACGAGACTTGCACTCGGAGGATCCGAGTTCAATTCCCGGAGCTGCCCAAATTATCCGCACGCAGAGTACGGACACGTTAAATCTGGAAACCAGAATATTTTTCAAAGAGGTTGGAGGCAGAGGACGAAGGGTATGGTGACAGTGATTGTCACCTCCACTGGATTCATCAAAATTGGGTGGCATCCCTGTTATGTGTGTGTGAAACATTGTTTGCTGAAAATATGGTTCAGTATAAGTGAATCATATAGTTCAAGTACCTAGGTCATTGGAAATAAAAATTAAAAAAAATACCGTAGGTCCAGAATTAGTTTTCCCCAGCAGGAACAGAAAATAACAAATATCCTTAGCAACACAATCTGAATGAAAATTTGAATTTCTAGTTTATCCTAAAAATTGGTTCATTATCGTACATTGTGGTAGAATCTTATTTTTACTAAGTTTTACAATAAAATTTAGCTGGAATGTGGCTCAACTCGACTTTCTCATACTAGAATACCTATTTTTTTCAAATTTTCAAAAGCAAAATTTGAAAAATCTGTATCTTGGATCCAAATTGTGATAACTGTAGCATGTTGCTTTCATTTTAAAGGGCATAAAAAAATCTTTCGATTGATACCATACTTAACAATGGAACCCCGGGGGGGGGGGTAACATGCGCACTAAAGGGGGGTGATAATGACGTCACGAACAAAACATTTTTTATCGCGGCTATTTTTAACAACAATGATTGAAACTTTGAAGTCTCGTGACCATTGAGCCATAAATAAATCGTTTTATGCATAAAATCTTTTTAGCCATAAATAAAACTTTTTATGCTAAATTAAATAAACCTTTTAGCCATAAATAAATCTTTTTATGCCAAATTTTACCTTACATTGCCATGTTAAAAATATAAAGTTCCGAAAACATTTCGAAGTTTTCGCTCGAATTAAAATAAATTCTACTTTTTTTTTTAGATTCAAAGCCGAATATAAAGTTTCCTGAAAACCCTTTAACATTTTTAGCAACTATCGTGTACACAAAAAATAAACCACAGATATCTGACAGACAGACAAATGGATATCACTCCAATAGTCAAAACGTGTTCAGGAGGTCTTAAAACATTGGCATCAAAATCTCAAAATCGAAAATTTTCGTGAAAAGAACACTTTCTCAATACCACGTGTAGGAAAGGAAAAACGGTGATTAAGTCTGTTACACGATATAGATTGATGTGAAACATAACCCATTTCACGTATTTTAAACAGAGAAATGCTGACTGGTGTTGGGTGTGACAAGGCAAGGTACCAAGAGAAAGGTTTCGATATTTTTTGTTTTTTTTAATTTTTATTAATGTTTACTTTTATCGCATCAACAACCCAGCTGAACGATGTCGAGCTTATATGCCTTCTAGGAAAAATTCTGGAAAAGCAAGTAACTCGTAAAGTTCTTATTCAATCCATAAAATTCGAGATGTTTCTGGAACTCGCCAAGTTGGGGATATTTTACAAAATTCGACATCACGACTACCGAATTTGTCACCAACGTTAAGTGACTCGGAACATCAAATAATAACAGTTGTTTTTTATTTCACATTTATAACAATATGATATAGCTTCCGCCACATACTTCAGTTTCATCCCCATCATATTTTTACCTGCTCATACTATGATTTTTTACCTGCTCATACTATGTAATACAGTATAAAGAAAGTATTGCTTTCACGAAAATTTTTGAATTCGAGATTTTGATGCCAATATATATATGTTCCAAGACTTGCAGAATACGGTTTGACTATTTTTAAAGTGAGGACCGTCTGTTTGTTTGATGTCTGTGGTCGATTTCTTGTGTACAGCCACAAATATTAAGAAGCCACACATATTAATGAATTTTCACGAAACTTTGTATGCGGCTTTGTTATAAAAAAATCTAGAATTAGTTAGATTTTTTTTGTAAAATTCGAGCGAAAACTTCGAAATTTGTTCGATATTTTTTAACTTGGCAGCACAGGACATAATTTGACAATCATGCATCATCATCATTAGCAATCACCGTGCCTAGTAATACATAAGGCCTTCAGTTTACGCGGCCACTCTGGTCGATCCTGTGCCGCAGTCCTTAGTTTTGACCAGCTCGTCCATCCTATCAGATTTCTCTCTTGGTCTAATTATCTCCTCCATGTCAGTTTGGGTCGACCCCGAGAGCTTTTTTCCTCGGGCACCCAAGTAAATGCAACAGCAGGGATGCTATGCTATGGCATTCTTAAGTCCATAGCATTCTTATGTCCATTCGATTTCCATCTACAGTTTTAGTTTTTTTTTTATTTCCATCTCTATTGCTTTCTGTCCAGTACTTTTGTAGAGTTCGGTGTTAGTAATAACATAAGGTCAAAATACTCCCAAAAATTTCCTCACACATTTAGTTTGTCAGGCATTCAACTTGTTGCATTGGCCCTTTGTTAATTTCCACGTTTTTACTGCATATAATTAAAAGCGCTTCACTAAGGAATTAAACAGGTTGATTTTGGTTTTTAAATTAAGGGTAGTAGCTCACCATACTTTATTTAATTTTCTGAAACAATTTTGAGCTTTTACAATATTTATTTTGATTTCTTCATCTGTTCCACCCTCCTTGTTCACCAGTACTCTAAGGTAAGTAAAGCTATTTACATCTTCAATGGGTTCATCATCTAGCTTTACATTTTCAGAAGTTTTTTCATTAATTCTTAAGACTTGTTTTACTTTTATTGATTCGTAAACCAGTAGTTTTAGAACAGTTAGTTCGGGCAACCCGTCTTTCAAGTCCTTGTAGGCACTTCAAAAGTGGACAGACTTGAAATTTGGTACAAGACTTAATTTTTGACAATATAATGGAACAATGACAATATAGTGGAAGGGGAGCCGATTCAGTGGTTTATCTTCCAGGTTTTACTGAGGAACTTTGCCAAACTTAATTTTCACCAAGAAGTATGATGTGAGATAACATCTATATACTGTAATTTTTCAGTATCCATATCTACCCGTCTACCGTTTTCAGTCTACCCGTCTGTAATGCCTTTTTAGGCACTTTTAAAGTGGAAGGACTTGAAATTTGGAACATGGGTTGATTTTTCCAGTAATGCTCATTTGAAGTGGTATTCCAAACCAACAGGTTTGAAATACGGATTAAAAAAAATCTCTGTTCGACAAAATACAGACTTGAAATTTGATACAAGGGTGAATCGTTTAGTAGTAGGAAGGAGTAAAATTAGAGTTTACCAATATGTTTTAATCTTGGGGCGACTCACACCTACAGTTCTATTCGCAAAATGAATGAGGAACGACCCCTTAAGTGAGATAGGCTTTACTTTTAGTACACGAGTAAATAGATCGATAAAATCCACTAAAAAAACCAACTTGTTCGAAATTTATATTTAAGAGCGTGCTTTCACACCATAACGTTGGTATCAGGATAAATCGTATGATACAAAAAGAAGGAAATTACTGTTTCGAGCTATTTGATAATTTAGGAATGCGATACACCGAAATGTTTGATTTGCCAAATAAATGAGAAATCCCATATTTTAAGCGAGATTTGAAATTTAGTGCATAGATGAAATAACTATTTGATAAGTCCCTCTGGGAAAATTGAGATATTCAAAATATGATATAGCTCGGGGTTTGCTAATTTTGACACTGCTCATTTTCGATGAGTATTAGTCCAATTACACGATATTTCGTGACCCTTTTTAAAGTTTCATTGTAATATTTTTAATTTCATCGATTTTAATAATAGTGATTAAGAACAATTTTCTATCCAAATTATATTCTTAGAGTATATTTAGAAATTAATAACCGAAATGATATCTTTAAGTTTAAAAAACTAACGTGTGCTCGTTCATGCGTCAGAAACTATTTAATTAAATCTCAAAATTAAATAACATGCTACAGCTAGTTTTGCCCGGATCAAATTTCAGGAAATAAATGAACAAAGTAATAATTATACCATCCCTAGCTCATATCATATTTTGCTTTTTGTCTTTCAACATATCAATTATTTTACTTTTTTTCCCCTTACAATCAGACACAGCTGTTAGAAATTTCAGCATGACTTCTCCATTTCTCTCATTTGCTTGTAAAATAAAGTTTATATCTAATTAGGAATTCAAGACTGGAAATGTAGAGTCAGATTTTCAGTTTTTTAATTAATGAGAATATGATAAATAAGACAATTTTTTAAGGCACTTAACGGCAAATTTAATTCTATTGCTCAAAGTAACGTCAAATGTCATTTAAGATATTTTTTAATGTTTAATTAAAATGCATATTTTTTGTCAGCTTCCTAAAATTATAAAAAGCGGTGACAAATTATTATTTGAATATTTTATTATTTTTGCTTCAAAAATTATAAAAGAAAATATTTGAATAAAAATTATATTAACTGAATTTAATGAGAAATATAATGTTGAATGTTAAAATATTTTCCTATTCTTGACATGCTGCACATTTTTGTTATAATGAAATTACAATACGTTTTACATTGTTCAATTTAAAGCTTTGTAATGCCTCTATATGACTGATTTACAAGCTGGTTTCATAATTAAAAAATACCTCGAAAGTTTGTGCTAAGCAGTTTTCTAACTAGTTTTTCTATTTTATGAATGTTAAGTTATTTATAAATATTTAATTTATATTTATTATGTATTGAAGTTATAGTTTATGAATATACAGAATAACGACACGCCCGATTGCTATACTATGTTTCTGTTAATTCACACTGTTACAGATATAGATTAAAACTACATTGTAGAATGTTCCCCAATCTTCCATTGACGCAATCATTTATGAGTTGAGGAAGGAGATTAATTGATTTGGTTTTACGATGAAATATTTTTACAAAGTGATGTTGCCCTTATGGGCAACCAGCTTTCTGACATTTTGGCCGAAATTTTTTTATAAGAGCTTGAAAATAATATGTTGCTTCTCTAAAATTTAAATATATTTTATGTACGTAGATGATATGTTCATTGTGTGGAATCGTATCCTTAATGATCTCAAGTGTTACTTTCTCTATATACATAATATAATGTCTAAAGAAAGTATTATGATAGGGTCTAGTTTTTGATGCAAAAGCACGTTTCAAGCAATCCTGAACTCGAATCGAATGTTTAAGTGGTGTGTGTGGAAGCGATGGTTCACGAACAAATGGCGCGTTCCAAACGAAATTTTGTGCAAATTTGGTACAATTCGGTAAATGCTGAAAGCTTGATGATTATAACCGCAATAGAATTTTCGTAAGATTCTCAAATAATTGAGCGAATTTTTGAATATCAAATCATTAATACTTTTAATAATGTTATGTAAATTACAGTTTCATAGTAATTTTTCATTAGAAAACATATTACATAAATTGAAGAAAACTAGCACGAACCATTCTCAATATATTGCACGTTTTTCTAATAAATGTTTTAATATATTACATAAAATTAAAAAAATATATTAACTATCGTAAAATATGTTAACTTTTCGTGCAATATTAGTCGATACATTTGTTAATGTTATTCTCATGAATCTAAAATCCTTCGAATCACGAGAGAAGATATTTGTGCAATAGTTTTGCATTTTTATCACCAACAATTCGCCAATAGTTATTTATAAATAAGAAAAGCGGGACAATGATATTTGGCAAAGTAGGTGACTAATTTAGCTAAATATCGCCAATTTGTGAATATGTTGCCCCCGATTAATGGATATATAGTCAAAATTGCAAGAATAACACCAAATTCATGAATTAATCATTAAAATATTTTAACATATGGACTAGAGTGCTTATTACGGATGATATCAATATTGACAATTGTCGATTTACACTTGCGAAAAATATAAGTTAATTGGGTACTTCAAAATAGTTTCACATGTTGACATCCGGAAAACTGCAATATGTACAATTCAACTTTAAAAACATAGTTGCGTCGATATTATATAGCACTGCGAAGTGAAAGAAGTACATTCATTGGATTAAATAGGGAAAGAAGTGGCTGCCGACATCAAATGTTTTACTTGATACTGTAATACTGTAAATGGTTTGTTTTTCTATATAAATTTCACAGCTGAACATGACAGTGTAAATTTTCTCCCTTTTCTAAATGTATTAGTTACTCGCGGTAATAATAGTTTCCTTATCACTGTCTTTCTTAAACCTACCTTTCTCTTACGTGTATTCCTGCTGGTTTAGTTTACCCTATTTCTAAAAAACCGCTTTTATCCCCTATATTAACAGGGCAATCGGTGTTTGTTCCTCTGTTAAATGCTTAAATAATGAAATTAACTTTATTTTCAGTCTCGGATACGATGGTGCCTGGACATACAAGTGCTTTTATAAAATGTACTCTGACGTTAGTTCCGAATGTATTTAATCCAATTATTCTCACCCCATTTCACCACTGATTAACCAAAAAGAAATAGTCTCCCATTTAATACCAAAATTGTTCACCCTCTCTTGTTCAGTTTTGTCAAGAATTTAATTTTCAACCTGTCCATTACGTCGTCATTTCTATAGTTAGCCTTAAACCGCTCGATAACTGTAAGCTTAAACTTTGAAATCAGGCTAAAGTGTCTATGAGTGTCGTTCAGGACAGAGCACTAGGCGCGAAGCGCCTTTAATCTCCGGTGTCAATATGTGGTTCTTATCGTCAAACTGGGACATTAATTCAGTGACATTAATTCAGTGACATTGAACATTAGTCGCGAGTTTTATCTAATATCAGATGTTTGAGATGGGATTTTTAATTCCGATTATCGATGCTTAGAACAGAGCGGGGTCTCTTACGAGATTTGGCCTTGCGATGATCATAGTCATGCAGATTGAATAACAGTTCATTTGGAACGGATGGCAAATTTTTGTAAAATTTAAGCGCTAGCTTTTTAATTTGGGTTCTAACAGTTTTTATTTTGAAGTCATTCCTAGTTACCGAGATTCTTAAGTATATGGGATCTTTCCTGATAATCCGTAGGATTTTGTTTTGTTTTGTCTCTAGGAGGTCTATTGTAGTTTTACAGGCATATCCCCGTACGGGTGCTGCATACAGCATTCACGGGCGGATGACCGATTTATAAATTAGCAGTTTGTTTTGATGACTGAGATTTCTGTTTCCTATCATTGTGTATAAGGCTCCTGTAATTATATACGCTTTTTTGATTAAGTTCGTTACGTGCTGTTTCCAGGTTAGGTGGGAATCTATCGTTACACCTAGGTATTTAGTAGATTTTTCCGCGAGTAAGGCATGATTGTTTATGCACAGTGATGGCGGCGGTTTGGTTTTCCTCGAGAAATAAATCCAATAAAAGAAATAAAACTAATATATTCCAAACTGTTTTAAAGAGCATTTTGTTGTTCTGTTAGATAAGATTTATTTTAAATCGTTGTAATAACCCCCGTAACATTTTACTTTATGAATCATTGTTTATTTATCATTATCGGGATTTTATTTACAAATTTGACCCTGTTTAGAAACTTAATTTTACTTAGCGTCTTATTCTTGATTGCATGATAATTGAACCACTATCCGTGTACTTAAATATTTGAGAAATGAAATTGTTTAGATGAATTGAATTGCCTGCTGACCTTTTGGTATCGTATATATTTTATGAATTTTTGTTTGTCTTGCACTATTCAAATTGTGAAAAAGAGTTTGTTGCCGATTTATAAATATGCAAACTTTAGTTTGTGAGCTGACTGTTTTTAGACTCTTATACTATGTACTTGTTATATGCCTCTGAAGAAAAGCGTCTATACACCCGAAAGTGCTAAGTCAAAAATTTTGCCATTAACATCCTATATCATGTAATTAAACATTTGATTTGAAGTTTTTATTAGTAATTAAATAAAGTTATTAAGATGTTGATGCATGCCTGTACTTACGATTCTCGTTTGCGATATAAAATATACCAGGCACTTGATTGCGGAGCATTCGTGGTGCGAATCCTGATCCCCACATCGTATTTGAATCTGCAATTTCCATATAGTCAATACAAATTCGTATTAACGTTATAAAATAACTGATGAATGTCACTATATTGTGTGATAAAAGTACAAGATGCTTTATACAAGGTTGCACGGCTAAATATGTCTTGAAAGATTGATCGGCGACCAATGGTTTTAATTTAAGAAATGTTTCAAGTAAGGTAGACTTTTAGACTACGACAGTTTTGATCAAGCGTCAGCTTTGTAAAAAAGTACAAAAATTACCATTTTATGTCGGTTCTCTACAAAGGAATTTTCCAATTTGAAAACTGGTTCCTCTTTCTTTTAAAGATCTTTTGGAAAAATCTCGACTGTGAAAAAATTGTCAAAGTTATAAGATTTTGAGCCGATCAAAAGTAAAGGTAAAGATTTTAGGAGTCATACAAAAAATTAAATTTCGTTAGATAAAATTACCATTCGAAAACTTACATAGATACCTATCGTTAACAAGACTTTTATGCAGTTCCCAATTACCCGTCTAAAACTTTAATTAATGATAACTCACATAATTTTGATAGTATATCAATGGAACTTTTATGTTTGACTCATAGGGATATGGGCAATATTTTTAGAGCTGAAGATATTTTTCTAAGAGGGACGTGTAAATTTTTTTGTATTTTTTACCAAAATGTATGATGGCATGATCAAACTTTTCATATACAGACAATATATTTTGAAACATTTCTTAAATTGGAACCATAGGTTTACCTGACCAACCATCAAGCAATAGTTGTGCACTTTTTAAAGCCCCCCAAAATGTTTTAGGCATGTGAAAATTCATAACAGCTCGGCGAAAAGTAAAGAAAGGCGTAAAGGTAAGCTTTACGTTGTTTTGGAATCATAAAGTATAGTGAGTCAAACCAGGAATGAAGCTATGAGATCTTATAAAATTGTATTTTATTATTCAATATACTGATGCCACATTTTTGTAACATTTATTTTTGTCTTTATATTGCCGAATCAAAATGCTGAGGCTATTAATGTTTTTTTGTACGAAGAGCTGCGCCCTATTGATGAAACTGTTCTTAATATTTCCAGTACAACTGTTCTACTTAAGAATTGCGCTCTGTGGTATAGGAATTAATAAATTTTGTGATCAAATATGAAACAAACTGCTGAGAGCAGATTTTATAGTATTGTATGATATATATTTCGATTATCTTTTATAGTAAATTTATCAGGTTAATGTTTAAAAGTATTTATGGTTTAGTGACGCACTTAATGCAAGACTGCAACATAGCACGACGGCAGCTTCTGAAGAAAGAAATATAATCTGTTACTTTTAAATAACAACGTCAGAAACTGCAGTAGAGATGTTAAATGCCAATAGTAAAACTAGTTTTTTTACTTGAAAAATGTCCTTAATAAAAAACTGCCTTAAAATATATTAGAACTGTAACAAAAATGTAATGGTAAATTAGTTATGTTTCTCATATTTCTTATCTGTATGTTATTTACTACAACGAATGACATTTCACTTTTCTTTTATACTTTACACAAACTTTTAACCACTTTAATTGCAAAAAAATATTGAAATCTTTTGGGTTTTTTTTTAATTTTTGGAACAATATTTTATAAAAAGAACCATTAAAATGTTCTATTTAGAGAAGTTTTAAAATGTATACCTAAACGGTGTTTCAACATTTACTATGAAAAATCTATTTAAGTATTAAACAATATACAAAGTAAGAACTCATAATAAAATATCATTTATTGAATTACTTTATATGTAATCGCTTTGTCACTAAATACATGTTTTGGCATATCTATTCTGTTTGATGCATGTTACAACATTAAATAACTTAAGTATCTAACGATTTTTTTCTTTTAGGTTCACACAGAAAGTTACTTATCTTCTGGATCTGAATTAGTTATCCGACATAGGTTCTTATCTTTTGCATCTGAATTACTAACAAGTGCTACAAGCTCATTCACAGCTCGCTATGAGTTCGTCGACACCAGCCAGCAAGGATCAGCTATCGACCATTCAGAATGCGACAGACGACTAGACAGCAGACTTACTAAACGGGGCCTGCTCACCAATTCAAAAAACGTGTTCTTCTACGGACGGGGAGGAAGGCAGAATATATCTTGCTTCTACCATTTTGTCGGATTACCCTCAGAACGACTAAGAATCAAACTGAGAAAAATTAGACTGAAAAGCAACATGTCAAACTGTCGACCCTATTTTGATACAATGCTTCAGAAGCACAACTGTCACATGAACTCAAAGCAAAATCAGCAGCCATCTTGGGCAATTCTAGGGGCTACAGAATTCTGGGACGGTCATTCCTCGACTGTGGGTTGCATATGTGACACTATCGTAGACAATGATCACATACCGGTGGTATTTGAATCAGTAGTGAGTAACGTGAAATTGAAGTTCGAAGTGGTGGGTATGACCCACATAGAGGACTTTGAAGACTATTTTTTCGAAGCTGAGTATGAGTTTGTAAACTTCACCACGTGTGATAGTGGCCTTCGAAAGCAGAATGGTCCCAGTGGAGATGGGGTCATGACCTTTCGGTTACCTCCCAAAACTCACTTCTTAGAGGTGCCTTCCCCAGAGAGACAGATTAGGTGTCGGTGGCAAATTGAAGCTTCTCCTCAACGACATCTTTATCTGAAGTTTAGGGGCTTAAATGCCACTTTAACTGAAGGTAAGCGTTTAAAATGTGAAATAACTGTATTTTATGAGAATATAAAAGAAGTCGCTTTTCTGATTTTCGAAGTATTGAATTTTTCCAAAAGTGTAAAATAGTCTAAAATAAAATAACGTTTTGATGGAAAGTATATATTTCTATATTTTAACTATACATGTATATCTGTTTCTACTAATTCAAAAGTAAAATATTTTGATTTACTTTAAAGAATAAGTAAATTAAAAATATTGAAAGTTATTGTAGGTGGAAATAAAGAAATGAAAGTATCACCAAGGGTGTAGTTCTAGTTTTGGAGAATTGATGCCTTATTAGATAGAGAGAAGAAAGGTGTATCGCATGTTCATTAATGTTATGACTTGTTACATATTTACCAATGAGAATTGTAGTTCTAAATAATTTTCCCTTGTTAACTTCTTGGTAGAGATAGATGTCGTTTTAACTGCTGCATCGGTCTTATAATGTGAACAGTACAATAGCTTGAAGACATCGATAATAGAATAGCACAATTCCAATTTTGAGATATTTGGATAATAAATGTCATGAGATAGAGAAAAGAAGAATCAGTATGCAAATAAAGAATTGTACAACTCCTTATTAAGATAAGGAAAAAAACTAAGTTACTTGCGATGATTCAAAGTATGTTTGTTGCTCTAATACGGTGAAACTCGTGTAATTCAAATTACAGGGGAATTTCAAAAATATTCAAATTATAAAGAAACAATTATTCAATCATAATTAATTGATTAAGAATTTCATGAGAATAAGTTTGAGTTCCATGTGATCAATTTCTATCTAATTCATGGCAATTTTTTGGATGTGGTTTCTTGATAAACTTGCATGTGACAGTAAGGAAAACGTCAAAAGAACATATCTAATGGTTGGCGTAACTAATTTTCCAGTAATATTCATATATCTCACCCAAACGGAAAGTATATCAAAATGTCATTTTCTCTTAATTGGATAAATATTGTTCAAAAATTATTTAAATACAAAGTGAATGATTTAATAAACTACGGATTTTCTTTTCGATTTCTTCAGCTATGAAAATTATAACTACCAACTTCTTTGAACGATGCATTCAAATATACTGGGCTTCCTCTTAAGTCCTTATGCATCTTCCTCTAACTTTTTATTGAAGTGCTTTAGAGCTGTAGAAGTATGGTCTTCTAACTTGAGAAGTTTTCAGGGACAGTAGTGGTGAATTGAAGGAGTTAGAATTCTTTCTTTGAAAACGAAGAAAGATAGCCAAACATTTTCAAATACGAAGTGGTAGAACGTTCTCTATTTAGTAAGGAAAGGTGCCCGGTTTGGTAGAAAACTGCACATCTATACGCAGACGATAAAAGTGACAGTTTTTGTACTACATCGTTTGTCTGCAAATTTTATACAACATGTTTTGTTTACTGCAAAACGGAACTCTCTAAATAAATTAAAATTAATTTATTGCGCGGATCATTATTTTTCTATGCGTATTTTTCGCCATATACTTCAGAAGTATTTCAGCAGTAAATGAGATATCTGCATAAGTCTTATTTTTCGTGTATTTCATTTTTGAGTATTGTATATGTCAGGAACCAACCCTTCTCGAGCCATGCAAAGAAGGACTGAGAAAGAGGTTATTATCGGTCTGCTTCATCTTGCTTCTTTGAAGTTTGCGCAGCTCCCTCAGTAATTTGAAACTGTGGGGACAATTATATTTATATATATATATATATATATATATATATATATATATATATATATATATATATATATATATATACAGGGTGTCCCTAAAACATTGACCTCGGCTTTTAGTCCTTAAATATTGATCTTAGACATATATAATAAATTACAAAGTTGTGTAAGAAATGGTACAGAATTTTAAGAAATCAATGAAAATTTTCAGGGGATTAAATTTAAAGAAATACAAATTTAAATTTTATACGGACCCCGTACAAAAACATTTCCAATGAGTAAAACGTGCCCCCATACACTAATAAGGTCATGCACAAAATTTCACTATTTTATCATAAAAAGTCCCAGAGATAAGTTTTAACAAAGTTGGTGAGGGATTAATCACAAATTGAAATGTAAATGTTTGCAGCAAGAATGCAAATGACGCAATGCAGCATAGGCAAATAATATGTGCATCTGATCTTTAATGGATCTTTGGCATGGATGAAAAATATTTTGAACAAGCTTTGTAATCTTTGTGTAAAGTTATTATTTCTACACAGTGCAGATACTTTTGTACCAGCAAATAGCAAAATCATTTATTTATGTAATCATTGTTTTCTCTCGTAATCTGTGTATGACCCCTGAATCGCGATCTGCCGACATGATTTTTCCCCTCTGAGAACCCATGTCAATGCATCGAAAAGTGGTTTAAGTCAGCATTTTTGTCTTTTCATATCTCTAGGTCTTTTTATGATAAAATGCTGAAATTTTGTACATCACCCAATTAGTATATGGGGCACATTTTACTCATTTGAAATGCTTTTGTACGGGGGCAGTATAAAAATTGAAATTTTGTATTTCTTAAAATTTAATTCCCTTGAAAATTTCAATCGATTTCATAACAGTATGTACCTTTTTTTGTGCATCTTTTTCATTTATTGAATTATACATGTCTAAAATAAATATTTAAGGAATAAAAGCCAAGGTGTTTGGCCAAAGTTTTTGGGATATATATATATATATATATATGTTGTCATGTACTGCTATGAAAGTATATTCAATAACACAAACTAGCAGTGAGTATTGGTACAGCTCAAACTAACCCTCGAGATGACGCAGTCGACAAGCATTAAAATAGCGGCCAATTGGGGATACTACACATGTTACGTGCACACCGTATGGTTTTTTTTACTAAATTTAGAACCCTCTACAACTACGAAAATTTGAGCTTATCTTGATATGTTTCCGAGATAGTAACTATAACTTTATCAACTCGATGATAGAGGTGCTTCAAACTTTTCAGTTGATAGCTCATAGTGCCATTATCCTATTCATAAACCCTGCTACTGCATATCTAGAACATTTCAATCGGGAGTTAAAGGGATGCATATGATTTTAAGTGGGAACCCTGTATATCAGATGTACGTAGTTAATATTTATTTATTGTCTACTGTTATCGGTGGTGTATCCTTGTCCCAAATCTGGGCTTTCCACCCTAACTTTATCCTCTTGCAATGTACCCATTTAAAAAATTCTGATGTGGGCAACACCTGACTTTCCTTATATAATGTAATGAATTTACTACTTTTACAGTGAAAAAATAGGTTTTTCTTATAGTATATACTAATATTCTTTCCAAGACATTGAATTTTCGACAATTAGTCGTCATTTTCATTGATTTAGCGTCATTTTTATCCATTTGACGAGATTTTAGTTAATTTGGCAACATTTCAAAAAGTCGCCAAGTTGGCGACATTCCGCCAAATTCGTCTCCAGAATCTCACCAAGCGTTATGAACGAAGAAATAAGTTATTCTTACAACAGATAAATTGGCGTTCAAATGCAAATGTATTACTCAAAGTATCTTTTTTTCATGAATGGAACGAGCTAGATCCACGAGAATGATGTCACCCAATTTATCGCATGATATTATATATGAAAAGTGAACATGTTTCTCAATAGGAAATATTTTTTTTTATTTTATATGACTTTTTGATATATTTTTTTTTAAATGTACAATATCTCGCGAACGGTTTGTGTTAGCGTTCTAAAATTTATGTCAATCGTTTTCTAATGAAGCATTACGTAAGAAATGTCTATTTGCGTAACTTTATTCGTGGTTTTGATTTTTTGACGATTTTTTCAAAATTTTATTCGAAAATTTAGGGGGGTTCTGAACATTCGATTTCATATAAAAACAATAGGCCTCCAGTGCTTACGGATTGTGATTTTTGTACCAAATTTGGTTCAAATCGGTCCATTCGTTCGGCAGTTATCGTCTCCACAGACCCACAGACACACACACACACACATCACTTCAAAAATGTTTGATTCGTGATCAGGGATGCTTGAAACGTGCTCTCCCGTCGAAAACTCGAATTCGAATTTTCGACCCCGTCACAATACTTTCCTTATACATTATGTATATAAGGAAAGTAAAAAGTGCAAACTTTTACACTGGAAGCGTTTTAAAATACTTTGGTGGATAGGGGGGGGGGGGAGTATGACGCAGTCCAGATTTGTATCCAGCAATGTTAGATATACCACTGATTACTATATGTTGGTATTAATATTACATTTCAGTTAATTGCTTTTTTATTTCAGAATGTCGTTTTGGCAGCCGACTCTTGGTTTACCTCGACCCGAGAAAGAATCCTGTCGCCAATGCCTGCGTAGACAACGATCGACGTTCCTTCAAGTCGGAAGACCTTGAAGAATTCGATATTTTTTCCCATACGTGGTACAACGAGTCACGCGACAGTGCAATAAAATCACGAGACACTGTTTTCATTGAAATGATCGCCCCGCAGAGATCTGCTTCTTTCGTTATTCATTGGCTGGAGGTCACGCGCCCTTTCGTACGGACCCAATCAGGCCAAACTATGCGAAATGTAGATTGCTTGTTTGAGTGCCCAGAAATAGGGGCGTGTATAGATCCAGAATTATGGTGCGACGGGACAATGCACTGTCCTTCAGGTTTTGATGAATCTCCAGAACATTGTAAATACTTCCCAGTGACTTATGTATCATGTACTGTTGCAGGAGTGGTTGTGTGTCTTGTACTAGTGATATGGTTTACCATTCGGAGGAAGAGGATAAGAAGAATCATTAAGAAGAAGGACATAAGACTACCTTCGGAAACATTTTGTATCGAAAGTCCAATTGGATAGTAAAGTGAACTGCATTAGCTACCGTTCATAGAGAAATCGTTTTCAAAAAACTTAAGAGCTATTCTTAATCAAAGTTGCGCGTCATATTAAAATATAATATTTTCTTTTTGCTTATAACAAACTTGCGTTTATCGGGCAAAATGGTGAACAGGTGATGAGAATGATCAGTTGAGCATTTTATTTTTCTTTTTATTCCTTTATCATTGCCATTCCTTGGGAGTTATTCCTTACGATGTTTTTATCTTTTTCTTCAAAGGCTCACTTTACAAGTGAAATATCTGTTGGGAAATGGTAAACGACTCTCATTGGGCATTACAAATTTAAAATGTACTGGGGGGTAAAATTGTTGCACACCTAAATGTTAATGCATACAGTGATAGTTTAAACCCAATATTCATTTTATTTTAAATTCCACATTTATTTTTTCTAGCTTTAAAAATCAACAAAGAAGGTAAAACTATATACGTGAAATTTTGCTGTTCATTTCATGAAGAATTTTAATAGAACTCTATCTTTATTAAGACGTTCAATGACTTATTAAACATGCAAATAACATCTTATATATAACAAAGCAAAATTGTTTAGCTCTTGTGGTTTCCTATGAATGGTAGCGATTGTCTTTTACACGATTTTATTATACGCAGTAAAGTGTCACAATCTGAAACTTAAGTAGATAAATTTTCAATTTTTGCGAAAGGCCCTCATATCATAAATTTTACTGGAAGTTACTAACTACAAATCATTTTTATAGATTTTCCTGCTACTAAGAGATCCAGACTGGGAAATAAATCGGTATCTCATTTTCTGTCATTCAAAATGTCGAAATTATTTCATAGTCACAAAGTCTACAAATAAGAGGCGTTCTAATGTTTGGAACTGCGCTTCAATTGCATCAAACAACGCGTATCTTTTTGGCATAGGGAGATTTCACCAGCACCGAATTGACATTAAAATCGCAAACAGCAGGAAAACTTGCTGCAAGCCACTATTTTGCAAGCCATCCTTTACTAAAAATAAGAACAGTGTTAATGCACGATACCACAAAAGTGACATGTTCACATTTAATAATTATAAACATAATCGCAGTACTAATTGTAATCACGCATAATTGAAGCTTAATTTAGACACTTTTTATGGAACAAGGGTAGATTTAGACCAAAAATTAAGAACTTCTACCATAACAGGAAAAAATATCGATCTTCAACCAACATTCGTCTAGTCCAGTCCGGTGATGTCATCGAACAACTTAGATGACTATACCAGTCCGTTCATGCACGGCCGATTTTTTTGGGGGTATCACAGCGACTTGCAAAATTGCGTTTTATAGCAAGTTTTGTTTTGACAGTTAGTCCAATAAATTGGCTGTTATATATGCGGAAGAGCCGTAGCAGGAGATAAATTGAACCTTCGATGCTAGTTGTTGCAACAGGATCATGATTTAATTGTGTTAAAAATGAAAAAATTCATTTTAACTATACATTTTAATATATCTATTTTTGTTAAGAATTATTTGATAATCACTCAACCACAAAAATTATCTGGACGTATACGAACATAACAAAGTTGCATATTGTCCTAGCACCTTAATTTCGCGTCATCAGAATCTATATGGCGAAATAAATCAGCGAAGCTTTTCGCAATTTTGAAAAAATATATGTATTAACTATGTCTGACTATTGTACATTGTAAAACAACTGATTTTTAATAATTAAAAGTAAGTAAAAATGAATATCACAATAAAAAGTAAAAATATGCATTTAAAATTTAATTTACTTAAATGTAAACAAAATTTTATTCAAAGATTTAAAAGTAAATTCAAATTTTTTAAACTAATTCAAATTCAAATATTTAAACAGGATGTTAAAATGCAAGATACGTCGTCAAAATGGTGATAAATTGTGGATTTCAGCACCATTGTTTTCTTAATATTCATTCCGGTTGGATGCTACAATATGATGGATTTTAGGCAACAAGCTCTATACCCGGCGGCGTATACCCGGAGTGCTTGCAAAAGGCGCAAATGTACCCCCTATTATCAAAAATTATTATTTATTACAGTGTACTATAAATTAGTCTTGTAATTAAAAGGCAAATTTTAAAAAAACATTACTAAAAGTAATGTTTTGTATATATTTATTATTACTTATTTATAAAAGCATTAAACACAAATGTAGTATTCGTTAAAATATATCCAGTTTCTCTACTTTACAAAGCAACCTGCTGCAACTAATAAGTCAAATACCTTCAATTAGCATGGCGATGAATACATAAATACATTTTAGATATAAAAAGAATGAACTGTCTGTGGTGTCTGTTTAATTCTGTAATGAAAGCACTGAAATATTCAAGCATAAATAGGAATTTTCTAATTTATGCCATTATGAAAAAAAAATATGATTTGAAGTGTTTATTAGGTATTAAATCATGATATGCGAAACAATTAGATTTTAATACAAATGGTGCACGGTGCTTAGAATTGCTCAAATGGAAGCTAAAACAGTGTTCGAATATTTTTGAAATCGATGTATCCTACACATATAGCTTCCTACTAGTGTATTTTCAATAGTTCTGAGAATTGTGGCACAAAAGAAAATTTTCTACAATGTATGTCATTTTGATGCAAGTTGTAAATAAATGTAAGAACTTTTAATTCTCCAGTAATTTTTTGTAATAACTATAAATAAGTACTTGAAAACATATTCTGAAATCTACCTATAGTACCACAATCATATTAACACATTTCTAAAAATGATTAAGAAATTTCAATTTGCAACGGAAATTACAAACCTAAAATGTTATTGAAATTTATTTAATTTCAATATTTTTCAAATGTTTCACTAAAATGTTTTAAATGGAATTCGTAATATGTAATTTTCAATGTTTGTATTTCACACATTCATTTATTTTTAAATGCATTGTGCTTTATATATATTTATATTTTTTAATTTTTGTAATACATATTTCTTTTTAAATTTTGAATTGAAATAAGATAAAAGAAAATCTAATGACTTAATGTATTATATATAAAAAATAAAATCATAAAATTATCTCTAATGTCACAATTTCAAATGCTGTCGGATAGTTAAAATAAATTATGCATTATATATTTTTTTAGTTTACTTTAAATTAAAATAATGACTTTCTTTCATTATCAATCATTTATGAATAATTTACTACGCCTATAACTTTGGAAGTTTCTTTCTAAATTTGTTTTGTAAAGTATGATATGTTAACAGTTGTTTTTAATGTCCATGCGGCTGTTTGAAACATAATTCTAACATTTGCAGGGAAAAATTTTCAGATTCAAATTCATTTAAGACATTGAAAATTTATGATACAAAAGCGCTACCTTTAAGAAAGTATAATATATCATACAGAATTATTTTACTGATTCAGCAAATGCAAGAAGCTGCAGAAATTATAACAAAATTGGGAATTATAACAAAATTGAAAATTAATTCAAAATACATTATTTTATTTGTTTGATCTCCCTTCTGACCACCCAAAACGGCTGCCAATTTCATCAACTTCCTAATATAAATTTATTTAGAAATAGAGATTTTATTACTTTAGGAGTAATCCTTAAAGCTAATTTTTATAAACAGCATTAATCTCCAATGCATGTAATAATTGCTGCATGTAATAATTACTGGAAGAACGAATAATCATAAATTTGTGCATGTCTTAATTGCTACACTATTGTTTGTGAAAATTTCAACTCTAAATCATTCAACTCCAAGACTTGCGAGGACATGCTAAGCCAAATGTGATCCAAAAGCATAATGTCGAATTGTCTTGATGGAATATAGCGCAAGGACAACTCTGAAAGAAGAGTATCATATTTGCCTTTGAAATATCCCCAATGTCATAAATATCCCGGATGTCTGAAATATTCCTGACTCTAAAATATCCACTGCTGCGGTCGGATATCGCTGTGCGATCAGTCACTGCCATGCAGTAGAGATGTTGGCTATTGAAGGTTGGCTGTTGATTCGTATCAGGCAACATCATAAACGGAACCCAATGCAACTTCAAACCATGATTTTTTGTATTGTACCGGTATGACCTAAGCTGATGTTAATGTTACGATGTCATCATGGTGCAGCATGATGAATCGTGAATCGTTAGAAAATATGATTTGTTGTATATTTAGGCGCGTCAATTTCTCTGTTCGGAAACCACTTTGCGACACAAGACGTCAGTGATTAAGTGTCAGCGGAATTCCTGGAAATGGACTGCGAGCAACTAGACCTCTGTTAAACTCACGTCGTAGAACAGAGGAGTACAAATCCTGACATGTGATAGGGCTCCATTGCTGCACTAACAACACAGATATTACTGTTCGATCAGTTACTACCATGCGATAGAAACATCAATCCTCCCAGGCAGTCGTGCGATTTTGAGGTCCAGTTCTCGAATTTTTGTTCGACTGCGTTTCATCTGTTCACTGATGCAACATTTGCATAATTGTATTGGAACATCATCCATCACGAGTGGCAATTTCGCGATAAGAAAATACTTCTTTCATTCCAACATTTTTTTCTCGCTCAAAGTCCATCAGGTGATTTTAATGCAACCGTTTTCAGATTCATGGCATAGTAAGACAAGAAACACTCTTTTGATTCAATGTTGGCTCTTCACATTTTGCAACATCTCGTTTGAGCCATCTATTACATATGCCCAAGACTGGAAAATTCTGCCGTCGCTGCTCCGAAACCGCATTTTCACTGACATTACAATAATTTACATGTCACAACCTGATGCATATATCTTGCAAGTTTCAAGCTTATACCAAGCTTTATTGTGTTGCAATTTTCACAAACAGTGATTTATTTTCATTAATATATTTCACATAGTTGGAATTGAATACAAAAAATTTTAAGACTTTAACACTTTCACAGGTAATCCTAGGATTAGATCAGTTGTAACACAGTATAAGTTGACCGGCCGTCCATACAGTTACCTTACACCTTTCTGGTAGGTCGGACGGTCTGGGTCTCAACAGTATAAGTTGAAGCAACTAGCTGAAGGTTACAAGTCTGAAAGTAAGTGTAATCTTGGAAATGATAATACCCTCTAGCGGTCGATTATTAAAGGCACCTTTGATCAGTTACAAGTGACTGTTTTATTGTCGAACAGTATTTCCCAAATTGTGGTAGCATACCCCTTTTTTTGGGGTGGGAGGGGGTAAGCTAAAATGTTGAAAGGAGTACGGAACCGAATTAGTAAATATATTTTTGCCAACAAAATTTAATATTGAAACATGAAAAGTCTGTGTACAGACGGATCATGGAATACACTTTAAGCAAACATCAATTTTTAAATATTCTAAAACTTATTTGGAATAAATAAATTATACTATTTTACTCTTTAAAAATCCAGTTAGTTTTACTTTTTCTACATTCTATACTGTTGTGTAAGGCTTATGTGGTTATTGGGTAGAAAATTGAATGTGAAGTATATGATGCAATACAAAATAATTTAATAATTTGTACTTATGATTTTAGAAAATATTTAACATTTGTTTACAAGAACCTTTGTTTTTAGCTAACTTTCATATTTTAATCTCAGAATAGTACAAAAGCATATCTGTCATATTCTATGGTATCTTTTACTTTTGGACATTTATGGTATTTTTACATTTATGGTATCTTTATCTTAGCCTGCATTGTTAATTCACATCGGTCATAAAATTTGACTAATAATTTGTTTAATACATTTTACAATTATATTTCTATCCAAAAATATATATTGCATAACTATTACTTCTGTTTATAAATGTTTTTGTTCTACATTGAATCTCATTTCCTATATTTTATATCGAACGTAAATAATAAAGATCAAAATGGCTAATAAATTGCTATTATACTAATGGAATTAATTGCTGTTATACAAAATGACTAACTTTAAAAAAATAATATTATACACTTTTCTGAAATAATGCTATGATCAATTTGATAAAGCGGGTACGTCTATAATATTAATGTGTCAGTGGGGTACTCTGACAAGATCAATGTCTTAAAATAAGTATGGGAGATGCTGCTGAGTTTAGAAATATATTATTTGAGGGTTTTAATAATGGTTATTTTAAAAAGTACATATTTCATTATTTTACATACGTACTTTTGATGTTTTCAAAAGTACAAGAATAACCTATAGAAGACTTACTGAAAAACATTTGAATAAAATGCAAGGCTGAAACTGGTGCTATTTCTGCATGCAATATTTAATACTTATGATATTACCGATTAAAATAGTTAAAGTTAATATTTTATTTCATATAGGTTTTAAAGTCATTTTCTAGAAATATGTTATTGCTTATCCTACAACTGTAATAATATGCATGCCTTTACATAGATTTCCATATTTACCATATATATCGAAATATATAGTTTTTGCATTCATGAAGATATTCAACATATTTTTCTTAATTTATTTAAAATTTTCTGAACATTCTCTTAATTTATTCAGAGATATATAAAATTTCAACACGTTTAAATTTAAGTAATGTCTGTATTACATTTCAATACATTCTATGCATTTCATTACTTATATTTTTATTGTACTATAATTATAATATCAAATTTAAGAGTCTCGGAAAAGTATTTTCAATTTATGGAGTAGTTTCTTGATGAAAATAGTTCTACGTGAAACTACTTTTTAAATGCTTTATATATAGGAATAAAATAAAGACAATATGAAAGATGATAGGTTTTAAACAGACAGAAGTTATTTTATTTATTTATATTTTTTCCCATTAAAGTTTCTTTGAACAGAAAATGTAAATGTGTAAGCATTTCAAATTCTTAGGAATAATTGCATATTTTTTGTGTAGAAGCAAGCATTGCATTAAAAAATAAAACAAATACATTAATGGAATTTAATATTTTACCGTTTAATTTATTGCATCTTTATGCAACATGTACTTTAGGAGTTGTTTATTTACTTCAAGTGTTCTTACTTACGTTCAGACACATCTTGCTTAACACGTTTATGCGCTATTGTGAACTTTATATGTATTATACTACGAATTTGCATGACTTTTAACATTGACCTTTACAGTAAGTTCACACTGCGATGTTCTTAACGTTGAAACTGCTGGCTGCAGTGGAATCCTACATGACACACGAAAATCCTTTTCTTTTCGTCATTGATTGGACTTAACCAGTGCATAGAGGATATTATGTCTCCAACAACTGGCAACAAGCGTTTAATACCTTTTACATCATACCATCATGTTAGTTAACACGTTAAGAGCCGCGTCAGCTACCAGTGACTGACAGTATACTTTCCGCTCGGGTCGTGGCAATCACTGATGACTGACGATATATAATTGAAAAAATTATATTATTATATTAAAAATTAAATAGTTTGAAGATTATAACATATCGTATCTAATTATTACTTCTTTCCAGAAAAACTATTTAAATGCATATTGTTGAGGCACTGGAAACACATAAATTGTTACCCTGTGCAGGTTTCACAGAATGTTGTTACTTCTTTTGTCAACTTTCTGACAATATCTATTCCGAATCGTGCTGCATTATCTTCGTAGTATGTTTTACAACTTTCGATGCTTTTTCAGTTTTTTGTTCTAATTTGTGACGAGATATTTGAGGTGCATTTATAATATTGCTACTTGGAATTTCTGCATCTCGACAGTTTGAAAGATAGACTGCTAATTTATTTCGAAATTCTGTGATGCTCATTCTTTTTGGTTATATTTTAAAAATAAAATGCGAGCAGTTAGAACTGGAGTATTTAGTAGGAACACAAAGGTCGTATTGCGTCGTGATCGAAACGGAAAACAAAGTAGGCGCGGATCTTAACGTATTACGTGCGAAAGGATTCGTGGCTAGATCAATTAAAGCGCTTGAAAATTTTATTCCTCCTTCTGCAGCTCAAAAAATAATTATCAAAATTTAGATAAAAGCAGAAAAATGTATCTATTTTAAAAAAACTGCGAAAGGAAGGTTGCAATTTCCGAAGTTTTTGATTATAGAGTCGCATAGGATTGCCACCATCACCACTAATAGTTATATTGGTAACCTCTGGCATCTCGGATGTATATGTTCCAGCTAAAATTGTTTTATATAGGCAACGTTACATATGTCGCCGTGTGAACTTTCTTATAAGAATATTTCCCCATATACACTTTTAATATCAGTGACTATAAAGGTTAGAAAAGAATGAAATTTATTTTGAATAAAACATTACAATTTATATGCATGGGCTATGTACTTTTGCCACAGTATCCATGTTGTACTGAATACAATTCCAGACTTTTCTATAAATAATACCTAATATAGATGTAGCATTCATATGCAGTTTTCGTCAGAGAATTTTCTGAAGTGTAACAGAAGCTTGTTTGTTTTAAAGCTGCTTTTTTTAAATAAACATTTATAAAAGAAACTGTGTTGTCATATATCTCAATTCTACACAATGGTCCATCAAATAATCTCGTTAAAGGAATACAAAAGACATCAATAACAAAAAATGTATTTTGTATTCGTTTAACGAGATTTGAAATAAAATGTTTTTGAAATAAACATTTATAAAATCAACTGTGTTGTTATAAATCTCAATTCTATACAATGTTCCATCAAATAATCTCATAAAACAAATACAAAAGACATAAATAACAAAATGTCTTTCGTATTTGTTTAACGAGATTTGCAGTAACATTTTGTTTGAAGTAAACATTTATAAAAGAAACTGTGTTGTCATATATTGCAATTCTACACAATGTTCCATCAAATAACCTAGTTAAATGAATACAAAAGACTTGAATAGCAAAATGAACCGATTTACTGAACAAAGAAATTATGCTTGTATAGTTGTCAGGTGAACACCTGGGCAAAATATTAAACTTGCAGTTAAGCGTTATCTAAGGATATAAATCTCAATTTGTCTAAAAATCAGTATTTTTATTTTACTAAATATTCAATAATAGTGATGGTATGTGCATTTTAGACACGACTATTAAGTTTTTTTATATTTTTCTGCAGACTTATTTCGTATAGTCATATGAATTTTCGAAAAATTGGAAGAGATATATCCAGAACCAGAAATTTTTAATGAGTCCTCTAAACCCTTCCGGAATTTGATGCTAAATACTTATCAGATTCCAAGAGTATAACCAATCCCGAGAAATAGATCCTTCAATAAATATACTTTAATTCGAAAGTGGGAAAGGAATCGGAAGCAGAACTCCTTAATTGACTACTCTACCTCTTCCAAAAGTTGATGCTGAATCCATATGATTTATCACATAAGCACTATTTATAGCCAATCTTAAAAAATAATATATTTCAAGGAAAATAAAATGCTTTGAATCAGAAATGGAAAACGAATCGGAAGTAGAAATCCTTAGTAAACTTTTTACCCCTCCGAAATTTATTTCTCAACCCATATGGTCTTTCTTTCTACTCAGATCGTCACACCTATCCAATAGTGTAAAAGGTATATATTTGGACGGCTGGGACAGTACCATTCAATTCCGACCAAATATCAATTGGGGACGATATCCACAAGAACCTACCTTATCCTACCTTCCTTGCCACCAACCTCACGGAAGGGTTTTCGAAGATTTAACGTACCCGTACTCCGTGTAAACACAGAGATAGCTTGGGCAAAGCCAGGAATCAAATTTGGATTCTCAAAGTTCTATCTCCGTGCCTTAACTATTGGAATATTCAGCTAGCGAATCCATATCAACAATTCCCAAAGTATATTTATAGTTGATCCTGAGAAATTTATGCTCCGAAAAAAATGTTTTTTGAAAACATAAATGCGCTTACCACTAATTACATTAATAAGAATTTTAATTTAAGGAATCAATAAGGATTTACATTTACTTAAAAATAAATTATAGCTCATTTATTTAAAGCATATAATATATGTTTTAGGGAGTAGATATATATATACTATAAATGAAGCGATTTTGGGGGGTAAATACAGTAGATCCTGAGAAATTAATGTTTTGATTTTTTTTAAACAAATATATAATTGGTGGTAAACAAATTTGTCAAGTTATAAGAATTTGCAATAAGAATTTACATTTACTTAAAAATAAATTATAGTTTATTCATAAATTTCCTTCATTTATAGTATATATATTTTGGGTGGGTAGCATTTATATATATGTAGAGCTTCATGTTTAATATAGCTTAGACTAAGCCTTAGAGCTTAAACCTTAGCTTAGAGCTTAAGCCTTATAGCTTAGACTAAGCCTTAGAGCTTAAGTCGAGATATCCATCGTTTGCCGTGACCTGCCCGGCGGGCGGCGTTTGTATACTGTGGTGCAGTAGCCTATGAGCCCACGTATATTCGAAGCACTATAAAGATGCTGTTGGCAGCATTAAGAAGGAAGTAATATTTTCTCTAAAGTTATTTCAAATTTCATTTTTTACGAGTTGTGAAAACCACATGAAGAAGTGAATATTTTCGTTCTATCGGTTAGACCTAATCATCACACTCTTCTAGGTGATATTAGGGACAAAATTACGCTGCGTAACCGGTTACGGAAGGATTGTCAGGGCTCCAGGTACCCAATTTACGACGCACAATTCCGTAAGCTCCATAACGAGATCAAGGCTTTGATTAAAACAAACACCCAGCAACGCTGGCGCACACACCTGGAAAGTCTTACATCCACGGATCACAGTCTCTGGCGATCGGCGAACAGCTAGAAATCTCAGATACAAGAAAACAACAATTCCGCCCATTAACGGCCGCAATAGACTCGCCCAGACTGCAGAGGAAAAAGTCAATTCAATAGCAGACAGCTTGGAACCCCCATTCACACCACACACAGACCCGAACTTCAGCCAACTCCACAACAACATAGAAGAACTACAACAGACCAATCACGAAGCACTACACACAGATACACGAAATGACTTGGACAACACCTCACTGGCTGAAGTTATTGACATCGTCAGGGGTATCAAGGTAAGAAAGTCACCCGGCCTTGATGGTATCAGCAATTGCATCATAAGGAACCTACCTAATATTTATCTATGCTGGTTGACCGTACTTATTAATCGTATGCTTGAATATCGCTTTTCCCCCCAAAGTTGTATAACTGCTGTTATTATACCCTTGGCCCAAAATAATCTAAATCTAACCCTAGCAGAAAGCTATAGACCAATAAGCTTGTTATCAAGCTTATCCAAAATATATGAATTGGTGTTGTTAAGATATTTGGATAGTTTCTGCAGACTGAATATTGTTTTAATTCCCGATATGCACGAATTTCGGTCTGCTCATTCCACGCAATCCCAACTTTTGCGTGTAGTTGAAACTATCCACGAAAACTCTTCCAACAGGCAGTACATCAGCATAGTATTTTTCGACATTAGCAAAGCGTTTGATAAAACGTATATTCCTGGTCTCATTTCCAAGTTGGTGCGACTTGGCATTTCGATCCAGCTTTTGGTGATTATCTACTCGTATCTCACTAAATGTTCCTTCCGCGTCTCAAGGACGCACAATTCTTGGAGTACCTAGCAAAGCCGAGGGCTTGCTTTCATCTCCGATCATAGTTATAGCTGGTTAGGTAATCATAGAAGAAAGACTTTTAAATAAAATAGTGATCTGGAAAGATCGTAGCGTGCACGTTAGACAGAATTGGGAATACTCCCAATGCGGTCTACATGTCGCTGATTTGGAATATGGAGATAAAACTCCGAGAAATAAAGGAAATATTAAAATAAGGGGTGAGTTCCGTGGAACTCTGTCTTGAGACGATGAGCAATGTTCCTTCCGCGTACGGGTTGATCAAACACTCTCTTCTATTCGACCAATCAGGGCCGGTGTTCCACAAGGTGGAAATCTCAGCCCCTTGTTATTCAACATCTTCATCAACGACTTACCGAAGAAACCCCAAAATAAGCTGGTCGTCTTTGCAGACGACACAGCTCTGATTGCTCGCAGTTGCTCACCACACAACGCCATCAACACTCCAAAGTTGCATTAAACATAGCCTTGGCACTGGCTCGTGACCTGGAGAATCAAAATTAACGCATCCAAGAGTGCAGTGTGCATATTCAAACCCAACTACCCAGAAGTTAGCCATAATTTTACTTTAAAAATATTTAATGAACCCATCTCCTTCTACAACTCTGTTAAATACCTGGGAGTCACCCTTGACTCCCATATGTCATTTAAAGAGCATATCATCGATAAATTAAAAACTGTAAACAAAACAAATTCTGCCCTCATCCCAATTCTCGGCAGAAAGACCCACCTCTCCACCCATACTAAGCTTATTGTCTACAACCAAATCATTGCACCAGCGTTTCTGCATGCTTGCCCTGTCAAGGGGTCGGCTGTAAAAACGCACATTGAGAAATTGCAAGTATTCCAAAACAAAGCATTACGATGCATTGTAAATGCTCCTCGATTTGTACAAACGAAGCCATTCACCATGACCTCAAAGTCTCTAAACTTGTAGAGCAGATTAGACGCTTCACTCGAAATTTGTACAAGCAGACCGTGTTTGACAGACGCAGATCAAAGCTACGACAACACTTCCCTTAGTTATCTAAGGAAGCGGCGTCCAAGCCATCTTCTGGTTAGACCATTAAAAGTCCCTTGGAAAAAGCCGAGATTTGCGTCTCCCCAATCTGGTGTAACGTAGGTTGAATTCGATCTGAATGACGACGATAGATTGCGCCACTTCCGCGCTTGCTCGTCATTAGATCAAAAACCCACTGACTTGGCACGATTGCTCATTTGCTAGCTGTTCTTGACGCCAGTCCGCTTGCGATCTACTCTCATTAATCATAAAGTCAAATTTTGTTTAATTATTATATTCTTATGCACTCTCGTCATCTTGGAATTAATTTTTATTTAACTTATAACTTGTAAATATCCTGGGCTATGGTATATTCTGAGCTTTCCCTTCGTCCCTTCCCCTCCTAACCTCTTCTAGGCAGTCGGTCAATGCCAATGCAAAGTTATTAGCATCAACAACACCTGCAACCTGGGCCAACGGCCGTACCGTACTGAAAACACCGGTTCTCGTTAGATCACCGAAGTCAAGCAGCATCGGGCGCGGTTAGTACTTGGTGGGTGACCACCTCGGAACACCGCGTGCTGTTGGCCATCTCGGGTGCGGTATCCCCGTGGTTTGCGCGCTAGATTTGCACGCTACCACAAATGCCGCCGTGTTCATGCGGAGTACGATCACGTTAAACATGTGGGTCAGTAAGTCCTTCCGAGAGGTTGGTGGTAGGGGAAGGAGGGTACGGTCCCTGTGGATGCCTCCCCCACTGGGTTCCGGTCTAAATTGGGTGGCACTTCCCGGCCGTCCATACAGTTACCTTACACCTTTCTGGTAGGTCGGACGGTCTGGGTCTCAACAACAACAACACCTACAACCTGGGGCGCGGTAGCCCATTGGTTAGCGCGCTGGAGTTGCACTCGGTAGGCCCGGGTTCGATTCCAGCCACTGCCAAAACTGCCGTCGTGTTCATGCGGAGTACGATCACGTTAAACATATGGGTCCGAAAGTCCTTCCGAGAGGTTCGTGGTAGGGGAAGGAGGGTATGGTCCCTGTGGATGCCTCCCCTCACTGGGTTCCGGTCTAAATTGGGTGGCACTTCACGACCGTCCAAACAGTTACCTTACACCTTTCTGGTAGGTCGGACGGTCTGGGTTTCAACAACAACCTATGTCCTGCACATGAATGAGGAAAAATCTACAGAAAGTGAAATAATACAAAATTGCACATCTATCACTATTCGATGTGGGGATAAGTGCTACCACTTGCGCCCCGAAATGTTTTATCTTGTCTAAATAAAAAACAAAGCGAATTGGCGATTAATACAATAAACTTTTGAGAAGGGGGCAGCACCATTTCTCGGTCACGTATATCCAACAAATAGATTTCAGTACTCCAAATTAGGCAGTCGAAATATCTATCGTTTTCCGTGGCGTTTGTATACTGTGGTGCAGTAGCCTATGAGCCCACGTATATTCGAAGCACTATAGAGGTGGAGTTGACAGCATTAAGAAGGAAGTAATATTTTTTCTAAAGTTATTTCAAATTTCATATTTTACGAGTTGTGAAAATCACATGAAGTGAATATTTTCGTTCTATCGGTTAGATGTTAGCAATCTAGGTGTACACAGTTAGCTGTGACCGCTAAAACAAGAGACTGCTAAAAAGCGGCCGCTGTCTGCTCTAATTTTCAGATTTGCATATGATATGAAATGTAGCAATGTAAAAAGTTGCCAAAGCCAATGCAGATAAAATTATTTTCCTACACAATATTCAATTCGAAAATTTTTGAAAACGCAATGTACTTTGGAATAAGAGTAAAAATTAAATTAAGAAAGACATTCTTATTTAAAAACAATAAATAAAATTTTAAGAATACATTTTATAATATAGCAGTCAAATGCTTCAGTATTAAAAAATTATTTTAATGATATCTTATTTAAAATGCATTACGAAATAACAAAAATAAAATACATTGAAAACTTAATCAATCTAAAACTTTTACTCTTTATTCTTCAGAATATTTGCATTATGCTTTTTTGCCCTTTAAAGAGGCTGAAACTATTCATTTCTCACCGAGTCATTAATTTTTATAAGGCACACCACCTCAAAAGATAAATGAATATTTTATTTACGATGTCGCTAAACCACAAAGAAACAAAACACCGATTAGAGTGTTTTTATTGCTTGTACGTTATTAATTTATATGAATAATTTAAGAGAAATACTTTAAAATTATAAACTCTGCAAAGTTATAGCAAAATAGAAAAGAAAGTAATGGAAATAATTATAAACCTACCAATAAGAAATGCTTCAAATTACATGGAACCATGCTCATACAGCGTCACACACAAGATGGATTGATAATTCTATATTTTGCTACTACAGTTGAAGTAAAGGTCATGTAAAATAAACATTTTGCTAGCCTTCGGTAATTAACTAGAATTCTTAAATTCTTTTAACATTGATATTGCACTGAGAAAAACTAAAATCACTAAATTTTTAGTCTCAAACCTCACTCAATGTTCTGGTGTGACGCATCAGCGTTGTATGATGAACGTCCACTTAATCACCACATAAGTTTTTCAACATGTGGACTGTAAATAGTTTTCTGGATCCCACAGTAGTGAAGGCAATCAGGCGGTGATGAGTTCTATAAAAGGGATGGCCTCTTCTCCAGACATTAAATTGTTATCTTTGAACTTAGTAGCGATTTATGCTGTCGAAAGGAGTATTTTTGTGAGACAAAGGTGAAATCGATGAAAAGACACGAGTCCTGGATTAGTAAATATCTTGTACTCCGGAGTTTGTTTGTGTTCACATAACGGGCATCCTTGACGAAATTTGTATTTTTTTCATTGAAACACTCTGACCCCGAGACTTAAAATTAAGCCACTGAACTTAATAAATGTTACCTTCGAACTTAGTAGAAACTAATGCTGTCGAAAGGAATATCATTTTGAGACAAAGGTGAAATCGAAGAAAAGACATGAGTCCTAGGTTAGTGAATACTCTGGAGTTTGTTGTTCCTGTACAAATAACGGGCATCCTTGACGAAATTGGTATTTTTCTCATTAAAACACTCTGACTCCCGAGATTTAAATTTATACCACTTTACTTAATGTTACCTTCGAACTTACAAGGGAATTCTTTGCAATAGTTCTCTCGGATTGCAATTTTTCATGTTCTATCTTGTAAAGGACCATGAATAATGGTAAAACGCCACGGTTTTGATCTGTTAAGTGATAGGTGGCGCCACAATCACAATCTGAAGTTGTCATGCAAACGTGCTCTACTATAATGTATTATTAACATTTTAGTGTTAAAATATTATCCTCTTCAATTATTATTATTATGAAATAAAATGGAGAATAATGGTAAGTAGTAAACAAATTTATTGCTAATATAATTTATATCTTATTAATTAGCTAAACAACTGCCAAGACATGGTCGTAAAAGTTGATCAAACACAACAAAGACAAAGGCTGAAATTTTTGGAAACCAAAACTGTACTAATCAACAAAACTAGTGACTGTATTAGAATGATAGTCAAAGCAAATGAAATTTGTAAAATAATGAATGATTTAAATTCTTTGTAAGTTTGAAATTATGAATGGGAATGATTAAATGTATGATCAATACAAATGAAAACGTTAAAATGTGCACATTTAACAAATGCATAATCATTAAAATTTACAATGAAACAAGTTGCTTAACCAATATTAAATACAGTTGTCATTACCTTGTTAAATTTTGTAATGTGTTTTTCAACAGAATATCCAGCTTTTTTTCAAGAATATATTACCATATCTTGAAATATATCAGCGCCAAGTTAATTGTACACAAATGAATGCATTTTCAAAATCATCTGTCATTTAACTTTCTGTTGGCCTCTTCATCGATGTTCGTTCACAATTCATCGATGTCTTCAATATGGACCCCTTCAATGCATGCAGCTCGAATTTGTATGTAGTCTTCGATACGTTTTATAAATGCTTTATAAGGATTAAAGAAGTAACAGTCTAACGGCTGTGCATATTTTGTTGTTCTTTCAGGTATTATTTAATAATAATAATAACTGAAAAGGATAATATTTTCACACTAAAATGCAAATACACGTCAATTGAGCACGTTTGCATGACAACTTCAGATTGTTATTGTGGCGCCCCGTATCACTTAGCAGATGAAAGCCGTGGCGTTTTATCAATATTCATGGTCCTTTACAAGACATAACATGAAAGATTGCAATCCGAGAGGACTATTGCAAAGCCTTCACTTGTTAGTAGTAACTAATGCTGTCGAAAGAAGTATTATTTTGAGACAAAGGTGAAATCGAGGAAAATACACGAGTCCTGGGTTAGTGAGTATCTTGTACTCCGGAGTTTGTTAGTGTATAAATAACGGACATCCTTGGCGAAATTGGTATTTTTCTCATCCAAACACTCTGACTCTCGAGATTTAAAATTACACCACTGAACTTAATAAATGTTACCTTCGAACTTAGTAGTAACTAATACTGTCGAAAGGAGTATTATTTTGAGACAAAGGTGAAATCGAAGAAAAGACATGAGTCCTGGGTTAGTGAGTATCTTGTACTCCGGAGTTTGTTAGTGTATAAATAACGGACATCCTTGACGAAATTGGTATTTTTCTCATTGAAACACTCTCGACTCCCGAGATTTAAGATTATACCACAGAACTTAATAAATGTTACCTTCAAACTTAGTAGTAACTAATACTGTCGAAAGGAGTATTATTTTGAGACAAAGGTGAAATCGAAGAAAAGACATGAGTCCTGGGTTAGTGAGTATCTTGTACTCCGGAGTTTGTTAGTGTATAAATAACGGACATCCTTGACGAAATTGGTATTTTTCTCATTGAAACACTTTGACTCCCGAGATTTAAGATTATACCACTGAACTTAATAAATGTTACCTTCGAACTTAGTAGTAACTAATACTGTCGAAAGGAGTTTTATTTTGAGACAAAGGTGAAATCGAAGAAAAGACATGAGTCCTGGGTTAGTGAGTATCTTGTACTCCGGAGTTTGTTAGTGTATAAATAACGGACATCCTTGACGAAATTGGTATTTTTCTCATTGAAACACTTTGACTCCCGAGATTTAAGATTATACCACTGAACTTAATAAATGTTACCTTCGAACTTAGTAGTAACTAATACTGTCGAAAGGAGTATTATTTTGAGACAAAGGTGAAATCGAAGAAAAGGACGCGAGTCCCAGGTTAATGAATATCTTGTATTCCTGTCGTATCTTGTACCATCTGTCTAGCAAATGAGCCTAGGGAAACTCCATCTATTACTTCAACTTAATACATCTGCTGTTCTTATGTACCAGATAGCCCTAACTACTCAAATGATACATTTCTCAGCTCTTGAATCGAAATCATGTGATCTTTCCATTCTTAGTCTGAGTTTTCCATTCTAAAACCTCAGCGATATAGACATATACACAGAAATAATTTACATAGATGTCGAAACGTATGCAGAAGGTTTATTACACAAACTTTTTGATATAATTTCGAAATTGAAGTATTTTGTTAAATTAATCTTCAGGGGAAATAAAGAGTAAAATATATAGATTTTCATGAAGATACTAATATTTAAAACAAAATGCTTATAAAATATTCCTTAAACAAAGTAATAAAATAAAAGTATTTTTAATTATTTTGTCCTCTACAAAAGCAGACATCATCATAAAGAGAATGTTTTTTGTAAACCTAATTTATCTAATTGTTTTAGTATTTTAATCCTTCAGAAACCACTCGCATTATGCTTTTGTATCATCTAAAAAGCAAAGAACAATTAATTTTTCACTAAGCCATACATTTTAATAAGACACACCAAAAAAGATAAATCAAATTTTCATTCTCACGATGCCGCTAAACCAAAGAAAAAAAAATATTGATTTTAATTTTTATTCTCATCTTCTGGAGGCAATTAATTAATCTGTATAAAAAATAATAAACTTCAGGAATTTTCTATGTACGACGGTCACAGCAAAGTTAGGTATTAAACTTTAAGGAGGCACAAGAGTTTTATTTAAGTAACAAGTCCCAATAACCTGTCAAGAAAGGCCGGCAACAGTCGACTCTCTCACTTTCTATCAATCTCCTTCCCTATTGTTAACGTCTTCTTGTATAACACATATCCGAATGAATATTATCTTATCAGGTGCTTTTTCTCAGTAATTTATTTTTAAAGTACTTTAAATGAATGGAGGTGAAATTCAGATGCATTCTTTTTTATTCTACTTTTATAACTTCTTATATTTATTGAAGACAAATAATATGTATTTTAATACATACCAAACCAGAAGTGCATCTATAGGTATTTTATGAGAAGCAAGATCTATATTCCAATATTTCGAGTGTCGCCATAACTGTTCTTTAATGTACTCTATGCGCATTCAATATTATACAACAACACGAGATATTAAACTCGTCATACTTAGGACACAAAAATGATATAGAAAATTTTCTTGCTGTCATACTATTCTAGGTAAGCCCTATCGGAGCCCTAAAAATTTCTATATAATCCCCTAGCAAAAAAATTGCTATATGACCCCCTAGCAAAGAAATTGATGCATGTCCCTTAGCAAAAATATTGCTATATTACCCCCTAGCAAAAATATTGTTATATTACCCCCTAGCAAAAATATTGTCATATTACCCCCTAGCAAAAAAATTGCTATATTACCCCCTAGAAAATTAACAACTGCAACCTGGATCAAAAGTATTAGGCACCCTACTTTTTCTACTTTAACTGCGGGTGTGTTACTTGAAATCCCCTAATTTGTTTATGACTGCATACGTAGTAGGAAGTTGAAATGAAAATGCAAATGTCATTTCAATTGACAACCAATAAAACATTTCCAGGAAGATAACTGGAAATTACAGGATTTTGTGGAAGCAGTCGGCTGCATTTGCTATTCTGGTTTGTACACGTGCACGCGATTGTTGCTTATCTCATCTAAATTTGAGGTCTTTACAAAATGCCGAAAACTAAAGAGCTTAGCAACGGACAACGGTTGAAAATTCAATTTTTATACGAGCAGGGCAATAACCAATGTGAAATTGTCAGAAAAGTGAAAGTTCGAGATCCGCGGTGTGATATACTATGAAACGTCTTAAGAATACTGGTATTCATTTAAATCGTCGAAGAAGTGGGTGAAAAAGATCACTGCACCCAGGGATGACCGACTTTTGAAACGATTTACATTGAAAAATCGTAGAAATTTTTCATTTCAATTAGCTGCTGAATTGCCAGAGGCAACAAGAAAAATAATCTCTGCTCTCACCACTAGAAGATGGTTTGTAGAAACCAGATTGAAAGGCTGCAATGCCAGGAAAAAGCCATGGATTTCCGAAATAAACAGAAAGAAACGGTTGGAATGTGCTCTTAAATATCGTCATTTTACTGAAGAAGATTGGGCGAACGTTCTGTGGTCTGATGAATCAAACGTTCAGGAATGCTCCATTTCACTTGCTTTTATTCAAAACTAGTGTGAAATTGTCAATATAAAGCTCTTTAGGATGTTAGTAAAATAATTTCAATACTATAGGTATTTGGAACACCTGGTGTGTCTTATGCTAGGAGACGTGTAGGTGAGGAATATAAGGAAGAGTGCATAGTGCCCACTGTGAAACATGGTGGTGGCACTATGATTTGGGGATGCATGGCAGCCGACGGTATGGGCAAAATATATAATCTGTGACGTACGAATGAACTCTTTGACTGGGGGCTTTCTCTCTTGAACTGGGGGCTTTCTCATGGACATTTTTCGAACCACACAGATAACGTCATAGCTTCATTGCTAGAATGAGACCAGACGTACACACACACACACACAGGGAATTGATCAATTTTATTTGTGTGCTAAATATCTTTGAAATTGGTTAATCTATAATTTTTTAGCAAAGATTGCAGATACAATTTTGAAATTCTCTACCATACCGTGGATTACGTCTGAAATAATATACAAATGAAATAACTATTGATATTCTTATTGTGCTTGCAGCACATTGCCGTATTCATTTTCGTACAATTTTCATTTCGTCACATATGTATCTTCAGAGTTATATTTGTCAATGAGCCAGATCTCCAAATTGCTACTGCCATTCAAACTCAACATTTTATATCTTAATTATGTTAAAATTCAAAAAGGTATAATGAAGATAAAATCTCAAATATTGAATCCCTACTGCTCAAAATCGTAAAGACGGATGGCTCACCTCTTGGGATAATCAGTTATATCCTTTAGAGCCGTAGGTTCCCTATATCTCGGAAATGAGAGACATGGTTTACGATTGAGAATGATAGCTTACAGTAGTGTTGGATTTCTAACATGAACTTAATGGATAAATTATTCAACTGTTCAGCCAATGAAGGACATAACCCCCAACTTCGTTAGCCGTGTACACCACAAGTTTAAGTTACGCACGATTATATGGAAACCATCAATGTGATTAAGAGTCTAATTTATAGTAGAGTTTTTAAAGCCCGCACGCAGCTACTGTTGTTCAGAGTTCCAAAAATATTCAAAACGCATTCAACATTCCATTTCTGACAAGGAAAAGAAACGCATGAATCGGGTTCAATATTTCTGAAAGGAAAGCAAGTTCAAAAATTATGATGTGGGCAGCAGATGACTTTCTCTATACAATGCAATAAATTTACTTCTTTCACAGTGAAAAAAATCTGATGTGGGTAACACATGACTTTCCTTATATAATGCAATGAATTTCTACTTTCACAGTTACAAAAAATGTTATTCTTATAGTAGATACTTATATTCTATCCAAGATATTGAATTTTCTTCAATTAGTCGTCATTTTCATTGATTTAGCGTCATTTTTATCAATTTGGCTAGATTTTTGTAAATTTGGCAACAATTAAAAATGTCGCCAAGTTGGCGACATTCCGCCAAATTCGTCGCCAAAATATCGCTAAGCGTAACGGATGGAGAAATAAGTTATTCTTACAGCAGATAAATGACTATTGGCGTTCAAATACAAAAGTATTACTCAAAGTATCTTTTTTCATAAATGGAACGAGCTAGATCCACGAGAATGATGTCACCCAATTTATCGCATGGTATTACATATGAAAAGTGAATATGTTTCACAATAGGAAATATTTTTTTTTTGTTTTTTATAACTTTTTGATAATGTTTTTGAAAAATGTGCAATATCTTGAGAACTTTTCATGTTAGCGTTCTAAAATTTATGTTAATCGTTTTCTAATGAAAAATGACATAAGAAATGTGTATTTCCGTAACTTTATTAGCGGTTTTGATTTTTTGACGATTTTTTCAAAATTTCACTCGAAAATTTAGGCGATTCTGAACATTAGATTGCGCATAAAAACAATAGGATTCCAGTGTTTACGGATTGTGATTTTTGTACCAAATTTCTTTCGAATCGATCCATGCGTTCGTAAGTTATAGTCTCCACAGACTCACAGAATCACCGACACACACATACTTTCTCACACACACACACATCACTTCAAAAATATTTGATTCGTGATCAGGGATGCTTGAAACGTGCTCTCCCGTCAAAAACTCGAATTCGAATTTTCGACCCCATCACAATACCTTCCTTATACATTATGTATATAAGGAAAGTAAAAATGGTGTATAAGATCTACGGCACAATGTTTTTAATATTGAATTGCACATTTGGCCCTTTTCTGTACGACAACATGTAAAACTAATTCAAATTACCTAATTAACTTATATTTCACTCAATTTCATTAACTTAGCGCCAGTTTTGCAATTTTAACAATATATTTGTCAATCTGGAGCTAAATATCGTCAAGTTGGTGATATTTTGCTAAATTAGTATTTACAAAATTTATCGCCAACCATTACAGACAAACTGAGAAAAGAGATTGTCTTATACATAAAAGACTGTTGGCGAATTGTTAGGAGCCAAATACAAAACTATGACAAAGTATCTTCTCTCGTGAATAGAACGATCTGGATCCGCGAAAATGTCAACAAATTTATCGCATAGTACGTATGAAAAGTGAATCGCAGTAGTTAATATTTTTTTCATTTTATATGATTTTCTATAAATTTGAAAAAATTGCAATATCTTGAGAACGGGTAATGCTAGCACTCCAAAATTTGTGTCAATCGCTTTGTAATGAAAAATTACATCAAAAATGATTATTTACGTAACATTATTATAAGTTCCGCGTGTTTGATGATTTCTTAAAATTTCATTCAAATTGATTTTCCCAAATGTTTCAAGATTGGTCGTTCTTCCGAACATTTTATTGAATTTAAAATCGACATGCTTCTAGTATTCACAGATTGTTTCTTTTGCACCAACTTTTGTTCTAAGCGCTCCATTTGTTCATGAGATATACGTCTCCATATACTCACTGACGGGAACACCAGCACATCACCTCAAAAACTACCCATTCGAGCTCAGTGATTTTTGAATAATATATATCGTCGAAAACACAAATTCGAAATTTTCGACCCAGTCACAATACTTTCCCTATACATTATACTATATATAGGAAAGTGTTAATGTGAAATATTGAAGCAACGTAAACAAAACCATTAATTGAGGACCTCCAACTTTTGCCCACAATAAAGAACGCCATTATTGAAAACACAATCTTCCATTTTGTGTAATAGTTGAGCATTAATGATATAGGGATTACAAGCGCCATGCAGAGGACGTATGTATTGTTAACCGTAGCTGCTAAAACGTGATCACTAAAACAATGACCTAGTATTTGATAAATGATTTGATGATTAAAAATTATATAAATAAAAATTCGAATACATTTTCAAATATTTTTTAAATATGAATTGCTATTAAAATCAAACAAACACGTTCCTGTTACAAGCCAAACAGAAATCTTAATTTATGTTGGACTGCCATTAAGTAATTTTAGAAAATTTAAATAATTCCATTTGCTTAAATTGTTTTATTTAAAACCTTGCTGTGTTTGCAGAATACAAAACCATGTTACAGTTCAAGTGCTGCCCCTTGTTGAAAAGCAAATAGACAATGTATCCCTATGGCAGTGCCTAGCAACTCAACAGAAGTTATGTTTTATTTCAGTAACATTTTTTTACAAAAATTGAACGCATTTTTTGTATATATTGTGTATGTATGTTGTTTTTGTATGTCTATGTATGCATTTGGTTATTTTTTTTCCCCGGTCGCCGTTGTAACTCTACACCTTTCGGGTGAGCTGAACTGTCTGGTTAATAAAAAACAAATTTGTCACTGAACTTTTTTTTTAATTTAATTTGATGGCAGAACCGTTAAAGTCCATTATGGTGCAAATTATTCATTCACATTTTACGTGTTTTCGGGGTTGCACGAAATCTAGGTTGCAGAAAATTTACGAAACTATCCAGTCTATTTCGCGAAAACCCAAGAGTTCCGCAAAACACCATCTATTAAATTTTCTGTGGATTTATAAGGCACAGCTTTCTGGATTCAATTAGGTTAACTTTTATAACTTTAAAAACAAAATTAAATAATTATATATCACATTATAAAATATTATCGTACCTAAAATATATTTTAATTTTTTGCAATCTCATACAGAGTGGGGCGATATGAGGCTAAGTGTACTTCTCTAATAGCTGCAGTAAAAAAATCACCCTTGTCATACTACAAATGAAATTAAATTTAGACTAGAAATGGAAGATAAATTTGTAATCAACAGAAAAGTCATTTTAATTTCCGTATTTTCCCTTAGTCTGTTAGCACCTACGGAAAGTGATTTGGAAGGCGACAATCTGCTTAGAATGTACACCTTCCCTGACCTCATATTTATGGCAAAACCTTTCAATGCCCCAAGAGATCTCAAATGTAAAACATGGGAATAGCTTAAAATAGGTGTGTCCATATATACCAATACATGCGGCTACTCACAACTGCACCATATAGATATTTTTCTAATAATGCTTATTTTTTTTAACTGAACTTAATAGTCACGATTTTCATTTTCTTCCACTTATTGGAGACAAATTCGCCTTAACTCTTGTGCTCCTAGGCATAAGTAAAGTACAAGGCCCCTTTACAGTTATTAGATGCGATATAAGAATAAGACAAAGCCTTCAGCACTAAACGTTTAGAGCTATTTTATAAATTATCTATTTTAAAACTATTTTAAAAAATTATGAATACGTGCAATACTTAAATATGAAGATGATTCAAACCAGACACATTCACATTTTAAAAATATTTTATTTAAAAAAGATTATAAGGACTTGCAGGCAGTTGTACCTAAGATATGCAAAGTGGTCAGTTTGTACACTAGATCCTGACGTGTATATGCACAGAATACATTGATAGCAGATGTATTAACAGGTTCATAATTTGATATAAATGAGGTTAGAGCTTCCAATCCTCAGCTATCTATTGGGAATAGTAAGCTTGACATCAGTTGCTGAAGAAGCCCTCAGCAACTGATGTTACGTACACTAATTTACTCGTTCTATGCTGATAAAATAGCCTAGCTTCCTTAAAGAGTTCTGCTCCGAAAGATGCGGAACTGACGTTTCCTCCTTGGAACTTTAGAAAACATTTAGAACACCACCTTCAGTTTAATATTAACAGAAGGATGAAACTTTCAGATCAAATTTCATTATTTTATAATATTTTTAACTTCTTAAAAAATCACAGTTTGTCATCTCAGACGGGCTTCTTTAGCATGTTCACCATATTATTGAACCTCTGCAGATTGTTCACCATATTATTGATCCTCTGCAGATTGGTTTTCGGTATTTTGTAACTATGACAGGTAGCCGGAGTTTCTGCTAATCCATTAAAGCTGCAGCTAGAGTATTTCTTTGTAATTATGCTTCGAAATGTACCCTTTGGCCGGGTAGAACAATCCAGACCTTTCAATTTTGAACCAGATCGGAGAGCATCAGTATTTTCCGCAAAAAATCCTATTCACCTCAATCAAACAGGATCTTCGAGAGAATTCATCGACCCCAAGGAAGCTCTGATGTACTGCATGAACCGGAAGTAATACAAGGCATTGCAAACAGTACTTCTGGGTTCCCGCTCATCTACAGCGAAGAGTTCAATGTTTTTGTAGCAACTGACCTGACACAACACTAAACTCAAACTACTCAACCATATCTTTCCGGAGGGTTTCTCCACCGCTAAGCAACTCCCGGAGTATCTTGAAATTTTGCGCCATATTATACGGTCACTTGAGATCTTTATTGTGCACCACGAGAACCGATTTGTTATTTCACGGATCTAAGCATATGCACATGTTTTTCTTCAGAGATAATCTGCTGCTAAGGTTTTACAAGATCAATACCAGGATTCATATTATACCATTGAAGGGCTTCGAAAATAGTTTGTAAATAATTTAATGAGCAAATTGATACCCGATCCAAAAATTGTTTTATTATAGTTTTTTTTACAACTCCCCGCGGACCAACGGGATTAAATATGCCTTCTTTGTCGGTTTGTAATAATCGCTTATAATAAATAAATGGCTAAATCGATTTACTGGTTTGACTGTGCTATTTAGCCCAATAGGGAGCGCATGACTGAAATATTTCAGATTTCGCAGTGTTAAATTTCAGTATTTTCCAAATAAAACCGAATGCTGAAGCTAGTTTATAATTTATGGGTTATTTGAGATATATTTTCAACTTTTCTGAAGGAGAGTAATATAAAAAAAAATGAAATCAAGCAATTTTCATGAAAGTATGATTATGTGCTTATTTTAATGATCAACAAGTGTACCGATCTTCAACGAGATATAGTTAGCTTTAATGCAAGTTAATTTCGCATAATAAAATTTGTTAATCTGTTGGCAAAGTCATCTATGTTAACAATTGGGGTAGAGCTCCGATTTTCAAACACATTGAGATTTTCAGTTAGAATTTTCTTAATTGGCAATTCTATCAGCAACATTCAATAAAACCTTTTAACAATTAAATCATTTCGATGTTATTGCTCTCAAGTTTTCTCTACCGTGAAGCTAGCCGTATTTTGTAAAAACCGTAACATTTCATGCATAAGCATTTTTAGATCCACTTTTTCAAGCATGTTTTAAAAACACACCAGGGTCTTTGACCGAAAGACAAAAAGGTCTGAAAAAAAAGATATTTAGTGTGAAAAAGTTTCTAATCCGAGGGCCATTATTCTACTAATTTAATTTTCCGGCCGATAAAAATGCAATATTTGCTTAACTTTTTATGAAATTCCACAAAAAGTTAAAAAAATCTGACTCTGGAGAATAATTGCATTAAAAGTACAAATTTGTTTCTTCTATAGAAAATATATGCTTGATAAATTTACTTTTTATATTTTAAGCTTTTTTAAAGAGGTTTTTGCAGTTTTTATAAAAGCACCAATAAAAAAATTTGCTGGGGGGGGGGGGGGGGGTAACACATTTCTTAAACACTTTTATAGGTGAAGTGAAGATTCAATTTGCAGTCTTTTGATCACACTTCCATAACATTTGCGACGTCCTAGTGGTTATACTCTTATTAACGGCAGTCTCAATTTTTGCATAATGAAAGCAATATATTGATGGGAATGAAGTGGAAGAGATTCAAAAACATTTCAGATTATATTTTATCAATATAAAATATTTGCTTTAGACTAAATAATGAGGAGATATATTTCATACAAAGTTCCAATTAGCAACCACTTGACGGAATTTTAAAGAAATTTGTACGAAATATCTGCACATACGAAAGTTTCATCGCAACTGAAAATTTTAAGATATCCGATTACTAAAATCGTTCATATCTTAAAAATGTCATCCATGAACTAATATCTTCTTGTTTATGCGTAGCATAGAATTGCCGATACTAGTTGTACTAGCAAGTGCCATTTAGGTATACAAGTAATATTATATTAGATTACTAGTTGCGCACCGAATTAGATATAAGGAAGATTAAAAGAGCGGTGTGTTACGAAAAGCAACACCACCGTTCCCTCATTGTATGCTCCAATGGTCTGATTCTATGTACACAGGATGATTAAAAGAAAAATGAACCAAACTTTACGAGGTGGAAGTACACACCAAATCAAACTTTGCACGCTGCTTCAACTGCCGCCGTGTTCATGCGGAGTACGATCACGTTAAACATGTGGGTCCGCAAGTCCTTCCGTGAGGTTGGTGGTAGGAGAAGGAGGGTGCGGTACTTGTGGATGCCTCCGCCAGTGGGTTCCGGTCTGAATTAGGTGGCACTTCCCGGCCCTCCAATGAGTTACCTTAAACCTTTCTGGTAGGTCGGACGGTCTGGGTCTCAACACCACCAAATCAAGCATTTTTCATCATAGTTTACCGTATCGGAAATGAAACGTAAATGCGCCAGTGGGAGTTTAATGGTGAAATCGATGAGTCAAGGCGAGGCGAAAACACAAGAATTACTTAGAAGTTGTAAAATCACATTTAATAAACAATAGTTACAGTACTGACTCAAAAGAGCTGCCGCCAACCTGAATTCACGCATCAACGGCAATAGAGGGATTGGTAAGCACTCTCGAACGGCACATGCATGTCGTGCACTTCAGGAGCAACGGCTGATATTCTAGCGACGAGTTTCTCTTCAGATTTAAGGGGAATGTCATAGACAAGACTCTTAAGATATCTCCACAAAAAGAAGTCAAGATCGCCCTGTAACGCCTTTACGTTTCATTTTCGACCCGGTAAAGAGACAAAAAATGCTTGGTTTAGTGTTGTTGAGACCCAAACCGGCCGACCTACCAGAAAGGTGTAAGGTAACCGTTTGGACGGCAGGGAAGTGCCACCCAATTCAGACCGGAACCCACTGGGGGAGGCATCCACAGGAACCGCACCCTCTTTCTTCTACCACCAACCTCACGGAAGGACTTGCGGACACACATGTTTAACGTGATCGCACTCCGCATGAATACAGCGACAGTTGTGGCAGCGTGCAAATCCAACTCGCAAACCACATGGCTACCACGCTTGAAATATGCCAACAGCACGCGATGTTCCCAGGTGGTCACCCACCCAAGTACTAACCGCGCCCGATGCTGCTCGACTTCGGTGATCTAACGACAGCCGGTGTTTTCAGCACGGTATGGCCGCTGGCGCTTGGTTTAGTGTGTACTACCACCTTGTAAAGTTTGGCTCATATTTTTTAATCATTCTGTATATTACTTTTGAAAGCTATTGAACTAAAAGGTTCGATCATACTTCCAACGGTGTGTTATATCTTAAGCCGCATGAATCTGCATCAAAGTACGATGTGAAATGTCTATTAGAGAAATATTAAAGTCACTTAACAGTCATGATCAATGTGCATGAGCGCTATATTCTTCCGCACAGATCGTAATATAAGGAATAGAGAATTTGTTTTATACTACATCACGGACTGTAATTGCTAAATATTATTCTTTATATTTTGTTATATACATGAATCAAATATTTTGCAATTTCTATTGAACGGAGTCTTATAAAATTGTTAACGGGCTTGTATCTCCAGATACTCCAAGTGTCCTAGGAGAATAAATTTTGTACACTTATAGTATCGACCACGGTAATGAACTTCATAAAATCGTACATTCGATTTTTTCCACAGGCCGGACAAAGTTGGGAGGTGGTACAGACGTATTTCCAAACTCCCTTAATGTTGCTAACACTAGGACGAACTTTGTGGCTAGAATCATAAGATTGTTAGGTTAGATGTATAATCATTAAAAGTAGTTGCAGGCATTTTATTGATAGATTAGGTCCCTTTTTAGCCGTTAAAGGTAAAAGCTGAATCTAGCCATGACAATGGTAACACTGAGCCCTCCAGAAGTCATTTGGTGACCACCCAGCTGAAACTTAGCATACTTATAGTATCAACAAATCCATACTAGCAATCAGTAGAGAACATAACTGAGGCAACTTCCGATTATGACCAAGATTTTCAAAACTAAACCCCATGCACTGTTAAACAAAATAACATTTTATTAATATAGGTTGCAACTTCATTTTTTTAGGAGTTTCACTTCCCCGTTTTTGACAGACTTAAGTATTAGTTTTCAATAAGCAGCATGGTAAACACGTCAACCAATAAACTCTAAAATCAAAGACAACCAAATAAGTGGTCAAAACGTCATTAAAATCGCCTTATGACGTACACAATCACATAGCCAAAGCGATTTTGGACGCTATTTTACTTCGCCACTGATGAAGGGCATGATAAAGAGCGAACAAGTGCCTAAATATAGTGTCTAAATATCCGCCAGGCAAAATTTTCATACATCAACGACATACAAAATTATATGCATCAATTTATATATTTTTAATCTTTTAAAAAACGAGATAGAATTACCATAAATGCATATTACTGTAAGAAATAGAGTTCAATAACCAACATGAATGTTGACATAATGGAAAAGCAACTGATATTGAATTTTTAGAAAATCATGTAAAGGCTTGACAAGCAGAGTCAAGAACGAGTCGCCAAGCATAACTAAGGGTCAGAACGGGGTTAAAATTACAAATAGAATTACGGTAAATATAAATAAAAAGGGATTCGTAAAGTTAAATATTACGGGGTTATTGCCATGAATTTAATTTCAAACCTGCTCTTTCTACCATTTCTATGTTATTTAATCATATCCGTTCATATAAATACATAGGGTTAATAACAGTTTCAAATGTCAGACTGAGGTGTATGTTGTCCCCCTTTTATCTCCAGATAATAACTTCAAGTTCTATATTGGCAAGTACTAAACGTACTGTCGGTATTCGCTTAGCTGAACTTGTTCGGGATGCTAAAAATAATAGCATATTGAGCAAGGGCCGTGGATAGTTTAATAACGATAATTTTCAGCCTATGTTTGATAAAACTTTTCTTTTAATTAGCTGCAATAACCCCCGTAATATTTTACTTTATGAATCCTTTTTATATTTACCGTAATTCTATTCATAATTTTGACCCCGTTTTGTCCCTTAGTTATGCCTGGCGACTCGTTTTTGACTCTTCGGGTGAAGCCTTTACATGATTTTCTAAGAATTCAATAGCAGTTGCTTTTCAATTTTGTAGACATGCATGTTAGCTATTAAACTATATTTTTCTTATAGTAATATGCATTTTTATGATTATTTTTTAAAAGTTTTAAAATATGTAAATTGATGTATGCAATTTTGTTTGTAGTTGATATGTAAATTTTGCCAGACGGATATTCCCTATATTTAGGCACTTGTTCGCACTTCATTTTACTTAGCCACTGATGAAGGGCGTGATAATATCCGAAAGCGCTTTGGCTGTGATTATATACGTCGTAATAAGGTAATTTTAATAAATGACAAACTAAAATCAAAGACAACTAAATAAGTGGTTAAAGTACTAATATTAACATAAATAGGTTTTAAAATGCATGATTCACATTTTGATGTGAAATCACTCAAGTGGAACTTCGAACTAAACGATAGTTGGTTAGAATGACGCACGAGTTGTCTACTACATTCAAATTGAAGTGTAGTTCTTATTTTTACAGCAAATAAAATCCACTTATCAATAAAGCTGCCCCTGAAGTACTTTAAACTGAATTACAAGAGCAATTTACTTTAAAATGCAGTACTGATAAGACATCTATAGGATGTTTATTGCCGGCATTCAAAAAAATGTAGAGGCATTTGTCTAAAATGAACTTAAAATGCGTATTAAAAATACCATATTATGATTTAGTTTTCATGCAAAGCGGTTAAATATAATAGAATGTGGCTGTGCATAATCAGTAATTAACAAAACTAAATGCATACTTTCAGAATTCTAGCAATAAGTTTGACATAAGGGAGAATATTACTTTTAAGTCACACTTATCAAAATAAATTTCTCTTCGCTTAAGGACCCTAGTGAAAAGTTAACTATTTGGAGCATTTAATAAATCACTTGTCAATGTGGCTCGCTGCTTGACGTTCTTTAGGAATGTCAAAATCTAGGACATTAATAAATCTTTATAATCATTGTTGGATCACTACTCTCCGATTAGGCTTTTCTTCTGACGCCGTTAGTGAAAGTGGTCTTTGTTTTCGATTCGGATTTCTTTGAAGTTTTTCATACCAATAAAAATGACAGTAACCTGGTTGAAAATTTTTCAATAGCACAGTGTTCTTTTGGAGGTGGATTACACCTTTTTGTTCTATTTTGCTCTGCACGTTGAATTCATATGCGCTTCATTTAGTTATTTTTTTGTTTAAGTTCATTTTACCTTAATTTCTCGTTTTACATCATTTTTCCCACATTGGGTGGCTTTACGACATTGAGTTGTGTTTAGCCACTTTGGTTGGCCGACCCTGTCTTGCGCTCATATGAGCGTTCTTGCTTGCACTGAAGAATGAAATCTATTGATTTCCGAAATGTACCTATGTTTATCTTCATTTGCAAGGTGTTTTATGTTGTATTCAGTTCATTAGTGATTAAATCTATACCACTTATTTAAGAAACCTAGCATTTTCAAGTGAATATATAGTTTTATCGTTTGACTTAAAATAAAAATAATTGAAAGAGAGGGGGAGGCGTGCCCCACTTTCCATTCTTTGAACCCACCCCTGACTGCACCTTTGAAAGAAAACGCGCTGTTTGTATATCCATTTTCCTCATGCATATTTTTAACGTAACCGAAGTTTACGCATCATGATAAAGACTTAAAAATTACCCACAATGCTTTTTATGAGACGCTACCTAATCCTATTATCCCACTAAAAGAATTTTTTGCCCGATAAAATTGCAATTATTTACGATGTATTTTTTATTAAATTAAACAAAAACATGCTATATAAAAGCTTGGATTTGTTGAATAAATACATTGACGAATATTAAGATATGAAATGTTATCTTCGTAATATTTTGAATACACATAGTTATAAAAAGAAATTAAAAGAATTTATTTACAACTGTATAACCAAATTATGTTAAACTTCGGGAATTTTTTTTTCTATTATAGTAAAGAAACGCTTATTAGATACTCGGGTGGAAGTTTCACACTTAATAGTTCTTAAATAATTATGACCTGGCAAGCAATGGTACTGCCAATATTTTTCGGCATTAAGAAAGCCTGCAAACTGTGTGGAACTCCCAATTGGAAGTTTAATTTGGACAGAAAAGTTAAAATTGCGTAACGCACAATTCGTAACTGTTTTTATTCTGATAATACACTAATATGTTATGAGTATAGCATTTCGAATTCTAGAGGTCTCTAAACGTGTAGATCCGTCGAAAACTCGAGTTGCGATTTTCGACACGATTCCAATACTTTCCCTATACATTACCATATATTGTGGGGAAAGAAAAATGGAATTAAATATTCATATAGCAGTTTTAAATAAAATTAAATGTTTCATACTTCGCGAAAGTCCTTGATTTTCGTTGACCTAGCGTTAAATGTGTGTGATAAACAATGTTCAATTCTGAGTAGGACATGCAATATCAGAAAAGGCAGACTGTGGCATTAAAAACTTATTTTTGTTTCAAGTAGTAAGAATCGATTTTCATTCTACGTTTCAATTGTTTCAGTTTCTTTTATTCAGGTTGAAGCTTGTGCACTTTTAATCATGTTAGTAGACGCTATAAAATGAATTTGAAATATACTTTGTGCATCTTGTGGTAACTGATAGAGCAATTTAATGTAATTATGCAACAATTGTTCAATAATGATGAGGCAGGTTTAAGTGTAATTCTTCAAGAGTAGATTTATGCGCATATTCTATACAAAAAGAAAAATATTCCATATATTCACTAATCCAGCTATATCTTCATCCGTCGCCCACCCCTCTGTCCCAACCCCTGACGAATTAGCAGGGTTTTCTGTACTTATTTTGACCGAAGTCAAGCGCGATCCACGTAAGAACTCATATTTTTCAATTATTAATATTCATTGATGCAATATTTTTTTAACTGAAACCGGATTTAAATAAAAATATTTAATTTGACCTCTATAAAAAGTTAGTTTAATATATGTTTAAATGGAATATAGTACTTACGGTACACAAACACCTTTGATACGGTTTGAGGATTTTAATAATTTGAAATAAATTTTGTTTTATAAAAAGTTGGTTTGAGTTGCAGTCATTAGATTCCTAAACTTGAAAATTCAAAGTAATAGTGTTACCCTTATGTGAATATATTTAACTTTTCGTCATTTAATTTGGAATGTCTAATCTTGTCACTGACAAAATCTTGTTGTCGTAAAGTCGCCAAAATAAAGCCATGTAACGCTTTTGTAGGAATTTAGTTTGCTTTCCGTTTAAGTAGAATTGAGAGTTTGGCGATTTATTCTAAATGAAATGATTCGCGTGCAAACTCATCCGTCAAAATACAATTGACATGCAGTAACTCTTAAAAATAAATAGCTATTTATCAATTTCTTGCGTTAAAATCCAAACTATTGCAAAAGTATCTTCTTTCGTGAATGAAATGAACTAGATTCAAAGTGAATAATAAAACATGTGTTGTATAATATTGAATGTAAAAAGTAAACATCAGATGCTTTCAGTTAGATAAATTTTCAAAAATGTGCAATATCGCGAGAACGTTAAAAATGTGCCCGCTTTCTAATGAAAAAAGCCCGTATGAATTCTACATTATTGGACATAAACATTATATACCTCCAACATGAACATTATTGAAAGTGTCACATTTACAAGCTCACACTGTGGCAGGCATATAGATCTATTTGTAAATGTTAGATTTGCAATCAGAAATACTGAAGAGGATCTCTATTATGAATCCGTCAAAAGGCTTTTATTAACACTTCACCAAATTGAAAGCGTTTATGACTTTGTTCATTTTGTCTGTCTGTTAGCACGATAACTGCCGTAAAAATGACTTAATCAAAATGAAATTTTGATATGTTGTTCAGACGGTCTGTAGGACCTATGGGAATACAAATGAATAGTATCACCCAATTGGATTTGGATTGAACCCGGGTTGAAAAAATTAAATATATTGGGCCCTATGGGATCTAATTTTTCAAACATTTTTTAAGCGGCTTTAAAATTCACAAATTGCTTCGAAAATTTTAGATAATATTCATATTGTTCCATAAAATATATAAAAAAAATCTGCGAAATATATTTAGTTTTTTAAATAAAAATTAAAATAATAACACCTCTTATATGAAGCGATCAGGTGACCATGATATCAAAAGATCACATGACCCACTTCAAAATGATATATGGCATCCATATTGTACCATATTTGTGATTTTTTAATTCATATTGAGTGCTGAATTCGTCCTAAAACCACTTTATTTTTTCTTAAATTCTGTACATCTACATACTGAAACAACTCAATTACAATATATTTGAGTTTAAATGTTCATCCAAATTTGATTATTTCTACAACAAAGACTATTTTTCACCTATGTAAAATGTAAACAGCAAAATATGTAGAATGAATTGTATTAGAGTTGCTGTATTTCTTTAACACAAAATCATTCAGTTCATGGAGTCTGAATAGCTGATATGAATGAAATATTCATTGATTTTACAAACAGGACGATTTTTTTCGATGAAGTTTTACGCATTGAGTTTAATTACTTGTACCTTCATGGTCTTAATTTTTAAATAAAATAGTATTGTGATGAATGACATGAATGGGAATTTATGAATGAAATACTACTTCTATAGAGAGCCAGGAGTGTTATTTTTTCTATGACGTCATTTGAATGAATTTCAAATATAAATTATCGTAGTATTATGACATTTTTAAAATTATTACCGAGGAATGCATCGCATTTTAGAGATGTTTAAACCAGGCAATTTATATTTCAATGCCGTTATTTGAATGAAGTTCATTTTTTTCGATGAAGGTTTAAGTCTTCAAATATAAATTAATGTAGTATTATGATAAGTTTAAAAATATTACCGAGGAATGTATTGCATTTTAGACATGTTTAAATAAAATTGCATTGAAGTTGGAAAGTGTTTCATAATCAATGCTGTAAGCATAATTGATCGTTCTTATACATTAGACCGTACTCGCGGCAAGGTGAACCTTAATGCATTATGGACGCTATGGCCTGCAAACATACTGTTTTTGTCTTCAAACGTCGATCGTGCTTGCGTTTACCGGACGGTTTCCATAGCAACATAATTAGTTTTGAATATCAATTTAAAATACTTAACGAGATATGAAAATGTTAATTTTTTCATTTTAATTTTAGAAATAGATTTCACCGTAAACCATCAGTTGAACACGGGAAAATTTTATCAGTATTGAATAGATTAACTAAGTTAGTGGACGTTTACTTTTCCTACACTGATTTTTATTAAAGTAGTGTTGTATGCCCATTGGCATACAGACTGGCTGTGATCGAACATATTGTTTGATATTTTGAGTTATGGTTGAACTTAATTGGGAGCACATTATTTGAGGACTATCAATTATTGATAACACGGAAGCGAATGTCATAGGCCGAGAGAACTGTCGAGAATCGGATTGGAAGCTCGATCACTGCGTGCGGGCGAGTGGAAGTTGCGTAGAGGGACGACACGGGACTGCGTATCCTAATTTGCCAACTGTAGGATTTGAGAAACATAGAAGTTGAGCTCACTGAGGGGGGGGGGAAGGCAAGAGTTACGTCATATGCTGAGGTGGCGAGTAGTGAAGGTTCAAATGATGAGTCCAATGAACTAATAAACTTTTTCTTTATTTGACTACACTGGATCTTAATTTACACTTGCAGTAATACATTGGACAAAATATTTTGCATGGCGCTCTGAAGATGAGCGTATCCATTTTTATGAAAATGAGCGTATCCATTTTCATGAAAACTAAATCCATAGAAAGCAGTCTAAAACTGAATTGGAGACAATTTCGTACAAAATATAACTCTCGAAACCCCTCGTTCACGCCGAAGACGTATCACATATTTACTTTCCTACAAATTTTACATTACGCGGCTAACAATTAACAAAATAATTTCACTTTTGCCCCGAAGGCAAAACGCGTCCACTCAACTCAGGATCCATGGCCAACCCTCCTAATCACTTTTTTCATAAGCGATCATCATTAATGCAAGTGCGCAATAAAAAATGACGTAAGAAATAGGACCCGTACATTTCAATATCAAGGCCAGATCCGGGTTGACGCTCAATAAGTGTATTATAACTCTCGAGGTGATAGGGTAAACCTTTGGCGACATATCAATTTGGAATAAAAACAAGAATAGAATTCAGAATTGAAAGAGAAATTAAAATTTTTCCGAATACAATGGATTAAAATGAAATTTTGAAATAGTTTGCTGAACTAGAATTTAGATGAAATTAATAAATGGGAGCGAAGGAGGAGTTCATAACAGTAGTAAGCTTATAGATAAAATTTTGTAGCTATTACTTCAAGTTTTAACTTTTCTATTCTCTTATTGAATTTAACCCATGTTAATGTTTAAAATATAATTTTATTCCTTTCTCTGACCAAATGTCACGTTTTTTAAATATAACACAACTCAAATATTAAAGCATTTTTGCCAGGAAATTAAACTGCAAATCCGCCACGTTACCTATCGTGATAACCCGTATGCCTAGACTAAAATATTTTGAAACCTTTGCTCATTTTCTTTTCGGCTATTCTGTTTATAATTTTGACAAACTGTCAGGAAAGCTGCAATTGCAGGCGTTCAAGAAAATTCCAGTTTAATTTCTGAAATATTCAGCTAATTACAGTCTGACAAATCGCTATTTTTGTATTTTTATATAATACATTATCATAACTATCGGGAAACTTACTCCCCATTACGGACAGCAGAATCCTTTGAAACTTTCAGTAACATGCTTTGAAATGTTTTACAGTGTTATAACTTGTTCCAAATTAGTGACTGCAGCAATGAGTAAAAAATGATTGACATTTTTATCTACAGATCTTTGACCAGTGGTATAGTAAATCATAAATAAGTTGAAACCAAAAAAAAATTTGTACTAAATCCTTTTAAAAACATTTATTAGTTCAACAAGAGTATAAATATTTGAATACAATGACTAACAAAACGTTTTAGTAACAAAACTTCAATGTTAATCAAATCCAACAGCCAGCAGTTTCAGTACAGATATTTCAACCAAAATACGATGTGATCACTGGCATGAGGAACATGGGTAGCTATATCTGAAATTAAACGGGAGTCAAAGCATGGCAGCGGAATTAAAATGTAATACATGAACGGCACGATGTTTACATAGTGAGTAATATATGCATTTCTACTAAGAGAAATTGAGATAACTTTCAGGGGAATATTCCAAGTATAATTCACCGATTGCGATATTTTTTATACACACATGAGACTAAGCAAGGCATTTAAACAAAAAAAAATTGTTCTTACCCTTACAATAAAATGACCGGAATTATGAGAATGTGCAAATATGCCAGATTTGGAGAAACAATGTGAAATTAATAGTTTAAAACTTAAAAGTAAAATTTAATATGTTAGTTTTAAAATCTGTCCAAATAACTCATTGAAATGTATCTCTAGTACGATCCAATAAAGTATGAAGTATTGTACTATTTATAATAAATTTCGCAATACTTTACCTAAAATGTAATCATGAAATTTTCATAATCAGTTATATTTATGCATATATTAAAAATATTTAAGTTCGTTGGTGCGAATAAATCTATCCAGTTATAGTCATGAATTATAAAACATCGAAAGAGCTCTTTATATTTGACGAAATATCACCAATAGCATGGAGTCAATATTTATCATATGCATGCATTCCAAAGTTCATTAAAATTCCAGTACATTTATTTATGAAAAAATGCCTTTTATTTAAAATTTATAATATTAATTACAATTTATAATATCTACAAATTGGTAACAAACTGGTTGATAGTGTTCAGCTTGTTGCTTATGCTTTCCTTTAGTTTAACATTAAAAATTTTTTAATATAGTTGATAGGCAAGAGAATAAGTTTCTTATACAGTGTGATTTAATGCAAATAGTCACCATTTAGAAATCGAAAATAATCATTTGTCGAAGTTAATCGTAGTCTTAATTTTAAAGAGAGACTAGTAAGACATAATACGTGTCAAATCTAATCTCATGTACTAGCTTTTCGATTAACATCAAGGGATGCTCTCTTATTAGTTGCTCAATTGTAATCAGGATAGATCGTCGACCCATCCGAAAGTATACTGTAAAGTCGAAAGCAACCCCAGGACACAAGAGCCAGCGGCAACAAGCAAATTCAACCCCATCGGACGACGTGTCAACGGTCTCAAGTTACCTCCCGTGACAACAGCAACCCCAACAGCCCCGAGTCGAATGACACGCCTGAAAGTCAGAAACAAGTCGTAACCATCCAATCGCTATCTGCTGAAAGTCACCTTCTGGCTATAAAAAATGCATCACTGACCTATTACAGACCTGCAAAGAGTAGGCGACAAAACTTACGTCCCCCCCTCAGTCTCAAAATGTAAATAAACATGGATTTTCAAACTCAAAATTAAAAACATACATTTACAATGTACAAAAAACTAAATATTTTAAAATAAAGTTTAATCACATTTGCTACAAATAAGACAATTCAACAATTTCAATGTATCTCTTTGTTAAGTAAATTATTCACAATAGGAGTAAGTCTTTAAATATTACTATTTGCTAGATTTATGTTAGAAAATTTTAATTTTTTGTAAAGGTCTTATCCCTGATATCTTGCCAGAGTCTGTATTAAATGCAGCGGTCGACGTCTCCTATATTCTCATCATAGAAGCAGACCCTATCTCAGTCTAAAGACGCCATATGTAGTCAATGCCTGGTTGATAAAGTTCCCATATCCATTCTTTGTGGTCACTTTAGGTAAATGTTTTTAAAGGAAACCACCTTTTTCCTGCTCACTCCATATTTTTCCTATAAATCAGTTACTTCTTTGTCAATAGGAATCTTTAGTTGGCGCTCGCTTAAAGGGAATTTCTACTTTATATTCCATCTGCGATGCTTCGAGTTTTTATCTGCTTTTTTGTTCCCCGTCTATCCAATATGGACTTTAATCAAGTAGAGTTGCATTTTCAGTTATATTCAAATATAAGTTTTCCAATATCTTCTACCATCTTGTTTTCATTGTTGTATATTAATAAATCCATAAATATAGCTCTGCAATCCGAATAAATATTTACTTTAACAATGTAAAACTAATCATCCATGAAAACTAAACCATCAAGTTCAATGGTAAAATTTGAGACTAAAGACTGAACGATGTGGCTTGAAAACAAATCTGCCTTTGACGTTTCTACAATATTACAAGCTTACAAGAAAAAAATATAAGTTTAACAATTGATCGGAAAATGCTTGAAGTAATAGCTATTGAAACATTACTAAAACTAGTTCAGAGAATAAATTAAAAATTACTTTCGATAACTGTATAGATGATATAGCTTAATATTGCATTGATGGATTATCTTCAAATTACCGTAATATTTAAGGAATATACCTCTTTTGGGAATATAAAATTTACCGCAATTTATTCAAAAAATAATGAATTTTTTCAAATTATAAAAATTTCCAGTGAATTAAATAGAAACTCGTGTCAAGAATAAGTGGTTATACAAAAAGAGTACTTTAATTTTATAATCACTTTAGATTCCTACACAATCTCAAAGAAACAAATTTGACATGTGTTATTGTATTAGGTATATACTGGTAATCAGAATATGACTGATGCAAAATTGAGAAATTAAAACCTCAAGCAAAAAATACGGATATATATATTAAAAGAAAATACAAATTTTCGAAAATACCAAATACTACTGTATTAGAGGAATGAAATTTATTTTAAAATTTAATTAAATCGATGTTCCAAAGATGTCTAGAGAACTTATTTGGTATACCCGATTTCTTATGCCTACTAGTTTGACATTTAAGCAAATTAATCGTTTGTAAATGTTCTCTATAGCCAATTACTGAAAAACAGTTTACTTTATATCACCATACCATATAAAAATAGCTATACTTTAAAACATAGAAGACTCGTATAGAAGACATGAGACCAGGAGCCGTGCTATCTGGTGATTTTAAAGTTGCCACACATGATAATTGCAAAAGTTATAGACTGTCTGCAATATACATTATGATGTATTTCTCATTAAATTGGGTCAGACCAATATGGAGATAAAACATTTTCAATAACAGTGAAATAGAAATAATTCCACATTAGTAACAGTTTCGTTTATACACATACCTCCTTCAAATGGAACAGGCTTCTCAGGTTCCGTCGCATTTTGTCTGGATGAAATATGAAGTATCCAATATATTCCTTGCTCGGCATCATTAGCTACGTCTCCAATGGAGTAGACGTTGATTCTACCTCTAGTCCTATCGTATTTGAACCTGAATGATAAATATTTCGTTACCGACAGAAGTCAATGTGCATTCAACAGTAAACGTTTACACTATGACCTTGATCAACTAATGCAACACGTGACCGGCCACGAGCCAATGGGAATTTTCCAAACAGTTTGCACAATTGTATTCTAAGTAAGACAATGTCCATTATGCATATTTCCGTAAATTTTAAGAGTATAAGCGTAGTTGTAATTACAGTATTCCAAATTTACTTCCTCTAAAATGTGTTCTTTATTTCACTTCACTACCAACTCAAGAAGTCGAGCATGCCAGAAGATTCATTTGTTCTATAAAACTGGTTATAACGTTTGCTACTAGATGTCGTAAAGTACTACAAACTTAATCTGTCTAATTATTACAGCATAAAAATACTCGCATTCCATCATAGCAATACAATAAGTATTATATCGAATAAAATGCCTACATCTTGCAATAACGTTAGCAAATTGTGCATTATAAGTAACTATTACCGAAACAGCTGATGCTCCAGCCATTAAAGCGATCTCAAATACACCCCAATTGATCCTATGATTACTTATTTAGTCGTCATAACACGTAATATTCAAAATGGCATCCTTTCGTTTGACGATTTAGCAGTAGAGAATTTAGTCTATGTGGAAATTGCGTTACTATCAATTTAAAAATTTTATTGCCACACACATTGAGTTTACCGACTATACCTCATTTGCACCACCGTTTATTCGAAACGTCCCCATGGCATACTAGCGAAACTTGTGACATCCCAAAACTGAAATGAGGTAGCATTCGTAAGACATGCAATATTGGGAAATACCATCCCTAGTAGAAATCCAATATTGGACCAATATGAAAAGTGGACATTTTGATGGAATTGACTCATTGGCTTAAAATATTGAGATAATATTATGCCAATATTTCCAATGTAACACTAATATTGGCTTAATATTCTAATAAAAATTGTAGCCAATAATATTAGAGGCTAATGTAGCCCGAATATTTGTCCAATATTGGGATTACATTGTAAATATTTCCAATGTAATGCTAATATATACAGTATTGATAAATATTAAATGCTACAAGGATATACCTCATGTATAGTGAAATGTTTGCTCAGTCAACACTTCAGAATGGGTCAAAGCCGCTACACTTCGCATACATTTGTAATTTTAGTGAAATGATTTGTGTCTATATTTACGTACGTGACAATTTATATTTTATCAAACAAGTATGCCATGGACAGTAATCTACTCTTACTTGTAAATAGGATTAGTAGCAGCAGCAATTCTCATGATGTCCAAGACGGTCGACGACGTTTCAACTTTGATCCGTATTGTCTGGGTTACTTCCACTGGATAGCCAAAGTACAGAGAGTATTGAACAAATTCTTTTTTACCATTTCCGTTCATAAGGACATCCACAGCGACCATACCTGTAAATCAAATATTTCAATCAAAGATTTTGTGCGGTCAACAAGCGAAAAATTATCACTATGTAATTTTAATCGCATGAAATTTATGAAAAAGCTTCCATACGGTGGAAAATGGCGTGTACTCTTCATTTTTGAAGAAACTAATTTTGATTCCTTTTTGCATACTTATTTCGTAGTTATACAAATTTTTGGAAAAACCGGAAGTAGCATTTCCCGAAACGGAAACCATTGGTAAACTTCTCCCTCTTTGCTCAATCCATATCAGTCATCTAAGCTCCAACAAGACAATACTAAGAAATGGCCGTTTTAAGCAAGAACTGAAAGTTATAAAAATTGAAGTGTAAATTATTTTAGAGAACCCTCTTATAGTTTTATTACACGGAGCAATTCCTTTCAGAAATTTTTCAGCAACACCATACATTTCAATGGGAAGAAATCTTGCCCCCGAATTGCCGCAATTCGTTCGTACTCTGCAATAAAAATTGCTCAATTTCTGAGCTGCGACTCAATCAGAAGATCATAAAATTGGATGTCACTGCGCTCCGCCTTTCCTCTTCTCATTTGCATTCAAGATGACGATTGGAACTGTAATGCAAACACGTCGAAGCAGCTCAATTAGTTAGAATCTGGAGATTGAAAAAATAATTGAACTTCTACCAAATTATAGACACCTGTGGGATATAAAATATCCAAATTACATGAAAAAACACACTAAAGAATGCTTCCTGAAATCGGGGGCACTAAACAGGGAGGGCCTGTTAGAAAAGAGGGGGCTTATAGTATCATTGCCAGGCGGAATTGCTAAAGTCTGAAGATGTAAAAATAATAATTGAACTTTTACCAAATTGCAGACACCTGTGGCATATAAAAGATCCAAATTATACGAAAATAACCCACTAAATAATGCTTCTTGGAATGAACTCTGTGGTATTAGAAAGGAGGGGCATTTTCGAAAGGCGGGGCCTAAAGTATCATTGCCTGGGAGGAATTTCTAAAGTCTGGAGATGGAAAAATAATAGAACTAAACAAATTACAGGCACCTTTAGGATATAAAAGATTCAAATTATACGAAAAACACACTAAAGAATGCTTTCTGACAAGAAATCGGCGAGATTAGAGAGAAGGGACCTGTTAAAGAGGAAGAGCCTGAAGTATGATTGACAGGCGGAATTGCCGAAGTTCGGCAATAAAAATTGTCAGTGTAATAACACTATTATTTTCATCGGAATTTAATGCTGCATTCTAATCTGCGGCCATGAAAGATTTATCTATAGCTATTCTTTCGATATAGACGTAGAGAATTTTTTTACCAGAAATTTAAATCCATAATTTGCACCTTCATTTTTCCGGAATTTTATGCTGTATAGATATCGTATTATCTAAGCTTCATCTATATCCAATCCCGATAAATAAATATTTCAAGTAAAATGAATTTAACTGGTAATTGAAAAAATCAGATGTGAAAACATAATTATCCTACAACCCCCCCCCCCCCTCCCTATTCTCATTAGGAATTTGATGCTGAATCCAATTCACTCATCTAAGCCTTATAGCAGATCCTGAGAAATGTTTCATTGAAAACATTTTCGAAAAAGTATAGCAATATATTTGCTACCAATTATAGATACTATTGCATTTACCAGATATCTCGTACTACTATCAATATAGAAAATGTAACCAGTAGTTATTACGGCAAGGTCCAGGTGACAAACATTGCGACAAAGTTGTACTAGCTCTTGCTACAATTTTGAGATATAAAATTTTCGAATATTAACGAGTTCGGAAAATTTCAAGAATTCAGCGATTGTTACAACTGAGAAAAATCAGAATTAAATATTAATTTTAGGCCAGCCTCTTGTTTTTTGCAATAAAAGTTCCATATTTCAAGTTATTTTATGCATGTATGGATACCGCTATAAAGAAAGATAAATTTAAGATTTCAGTGTTCTGTATGAAACTACATGAGACTAAAATTCCAAAACGGTACCCTAGAGTAGTCGTTTAATATGTATAATAACCGAAGATCTGTTGTCTGCAGTAGCGTGAGAGTTCTGACTAGGGAAGTTGAGCAATTGGCAAACAAGTAGAATAATTATTTAAAATGCGAATTCAAATGCACAACTTTTATTTGTTGGCGAGTAAAATGAAATAATTTTGCATAAAAATGTAACGAGTGGATGAAATGCACAAGATTATAAAATGATGAGATGAATACATACAAGGTATAACATTTTAAATGTTTTATTTCTAAATTAGATGAACTTTTACCATCATTTTATAAAATATGATATCATGATCGCCCATAGGGGAGGTCAAGGGGGCCACACTCCCCCTTGGACATTCAATATAATAAAGGCGAGCATCAAGCCAGTCAATGTTGTACATCATACGTTTGATTGTTATAAAAACAAATATTTGAATGGTAAGTTTGTAATGAGGATTTGGAAAAAAAAATTGCATATTTCATGATGTGATGAGTTTCTTGCTCATCGTGTATAGCATAACAAGTGGGAGGAGTAAAATTATGTTATTCTTAGGCGAAACCTTGCATTAAATGTGTAAAATTTTTGTGCAAAACAAGCATTTCGGAAATTGATGAGTTATTTCAATCCTTATTTGCATTCTTTATTAATAGAAAACGTACCCGCCGTTGCCCGGAATTTAAGCATACCTCTAGTAAGTACTACATTGGAACTCTTTGCGAATTCCTGGAAACCAAGTAATGCTTAAAAAATACGTTCGTTTATAACAAACAGAAAATTCTGTTTCATGGGTGCATGCATGGCTACGCCACGAGCGCTCATTTTTTAAATCCCGGGCAACGTCGGGTAGATTTTGTAGTATATAGTGGAATATCCTTTGAAATTTTGGTGAAAAAGTTACAACTAAACCAGCAAATCTATTTTAGCTAAGTTCTCAATATTTCAAGAACACTGTGGCAAAGTTAGTATTGTCATTTATAAGCATCTAGGATTTATTTCTGTAAGTCATGCTACTACTATTTACACATTTTAAAATTAACAGTAATATGGCAAATAATTAGCGTTAAATGTGCATTATTTTCAATACTTCCGATATAAAAGGTACTCCCACTGAAAATGTATAAAATTTGAAACCAGGATTTAGCAAGTGTCCCCCTATAGGGACTGAACAAACATTTTCGTTCCCATTTGATATAACTATCGAAATCCATCTTAACAATAAATCTTCAAATGATTACACCGTTGGCAAGTTAGTAGTTAAAAGTTTACCATTTATACTTTAAAATAGTCTGCAACCGTTGCTCATTTTCTTTTCAGCTATTTTGTTGATAACTTCGGCAAACATAAAAAGACCACAGTTACAGGCGTTCATGAAAATTCCAACTTCATTTCTGAAATATCCAGCTAATTATCTCCCGATGCGCTATATGTGTATTTATATACATATATACATATTATAACTATCGGGAACCTTACTCTCCATTAAGGATAGCAGATTCCCCCCAGAAACTTTCAGTAACATGCTTGGAAATGTTTCACAGCGTGCACTTTATTCTATCTATATATTAGCTGTAGCGAAAATAACTGCAAATTTTTTCAGCACTCAACTTGCCTTTTTCTGCCTCTGAATAACAATGTTCAGCCAGAGCGACGAAAGACGTTCCCGACAAGATAGGGACGGTATAGTACGTAGACAAGATATCGCCGAAGGATCCATTAGGTTGCTGCATACTGCTTATGAGATGTAAAGCGTCAGACCTGTTCCACAGGTTCTGGTTGATTCTCGCCTCATTCAGCGCCTAGAAAAATGGCATTTATGAGCGCAACAAACTAATTATGAGCATTATATATTAGAATGTATACACTTGTGGTACTACTGTAGTCAAAATTTTATTTTCATTACAGTATTCCCGTCAATGTTTACTTTACCTTACTGTGTAATAGAGTCTAGAGAAAGTATTGCTTTCACTAAAATTTTCGAATTAGGGATTTATGAAAATGGATGTTTTAAGGACATCTTTAACACGTTGACTAGTTTTGGTGTGACATCCGTCTGTATGTCTGGTAGATTTCTTATGTACACTATATCTGTCACAATTATTGATTTTTTACGAAACGTTATATCCGGCATTTATCAAAAATCTAGAACTAGATATAATTTTTAAAGTCGAACGAAACTGAAATTTTATATTTTTTTAATATGGCAGCATAGGAAAAAATTTAAAGTAATCATGCATGAAAGGGTTTAGGCCTATCAAGAGACAATCGTTCTGAAAAATAGCAGCGATACATTTTTTATTCGTGATGTCATTGGCTCCTCAAAGAGGGGTGAGGAAGTTACGCCCCCTCTTTAAGGTGCATTGTGAAACATGGCATCAATCTAAATACTTTTCAAGACCTCTAAAGCGAAGGGTAATAAACTATAATCATTTAGACCCAAGATAGCAGATTTTCCAAACATTCTCGAAAATTTGAAAAATGCTTCTTAAAAATGGATTTTGACACGAGAAATTAGAATTAAGCCCCCTTCGAGTTGATTAAATTGGAGATTGACGGAAAAACGCATCTTAAGACTTCGTACACATTTGGACGCTATTAAGCAAAGTGTGCACAGACAAAACCCACTATTAAATCAACGAGCTTAAATTGCATGTTGCTTACATTATGTAAAAACCGAGACTGAATAATCTTGTAATCTAGATAATTCGAACAAATTATAATTTGTTATATGAACAAATCTTAAATTTCAAATATTTGAAACTCAAGATTTATAGCATTATTTGTTAAGAAGGATGGTATGAAATACATTATGATTCAATAATTGTGAATGTATTAGTGTATTGCTGAAAATCAGACTACTGGATTAAATTAATCACCTGTATCCAAATTATGAATAAAAATGTTTACGAATTTGAGTAACTTTAAAAAAAAAATGTAACATCTACTAAAACTTTTGTATTGCGATGCCTATCATTTCACAAATGTACCCAATTAATCTGAAATGTGAATAAATAAGAAAGAACAGTTTGTCCACACATTTTATGCACCTCGCAACTAGGACAGTTGATAAGAAGTAACATCCAATATTTGCGTAAATAATGAGTTATACGTGTAATGAATTGTTTTAATCCTCAAGTTTGCCATCCATAGGAATCTAACTATTTTTAAGACCACTGCTACCAGGTTTGCGACTAAGCTCCAAACATTTCATTACCTTAATTTGGAAACAGACATACTGCTTCATCAGTTCTTCACATTTTGACAAGTTTAACTTTTCTTTACTAATTTTTATATTAATCCAACACTATGATGAACCCAATGGAATACACTAAAGTGAAAATCATGTTAATACTATCACGGGAAAAAAAATCTGATGTGGGCAACACATGACTTTCCTTATATAATGTAATTAATTTACTACTTTTACAGTAAAAAAAAAGTAGGTTTTTCTTATAGTAGATACTAATATTCTTTCCAAGATATTAAATTTTCGACAATTAGTCGTCATTTTTATCCATTTGGCGAGATTTTCGTTAATTTGGCAACATTTCAAAAAGTCGCCAAGTTGGCGACATTTCGCCAAATTCGTCGCCAAAATCTCGCCAAGCGTTATGCACTAAGAAATAAGTTATTCTTACAGCAGATAAATGACTATTGGCGTTCAAACACAAAAGTATTACTAAAAGTATATTTTTTCATGAATGGAATGAGCTAGTTCCACGAGAATGATGTAACCCAATTTATCGCATGGTTTTACATATGAAAAGTGAACATGTTTCTCAATAGGAATTTTTTTTATATGACTTTTTGATAATTTTTTTTAAAAAATGAACAATATCTCGAGAACAGTTCATGTTAGCGTTCTAAAATTTATGTCAATCGTTTTCTAATGAAAAATTACATAAGAAATGTCTATTTGCGTAACTTTATTAGTGGTTTTGATTCTTTGACGATTTTTTCAAAATTTCATTCGAAAATTTAGGGGGGTTCTTAACATTCGATTGCATATAAAAGCAATAGGCTTCCAGTGTTTACGGATTGTGATTTTTGTACCAAATTTGGTTCGAATCGGTCCATTCGTTCGTCGGTTATCGTCTCCACAGACTCACTGACACACACACACACACACACAGACATCACTTCAAAAATGTTTGATTCGTGATCAGGGATGCTTGAAACGTGCTCTCCCGTCGAAAACCCGAATTCGAATTTTCGACCCCGTCACAATACTTTCCTTATACATTATGTATATAAGGAAAGTAATAAATTAATGTTTTATATTTATTTACATTAAATATGCTAGAGTAAAATATTTGAAAAATTCATTCGTATACATCAAAGTGAAAATCTTGTTGATACTATCACGGGGGAAAATGAACTACTCTTATATTTATTTACATCAAATATGCGAAAGTAAAATATTTGAAAAATTCATTTGAATACATTGTTTTATAGTCTACACCAATTATGAACTTTGCATTTTTTTGTACAAAATGCACTACATAAATAGCTGTAATTATAGGTCATGAAAGTAGTTTATGATTAAAAACGAAGGCGCATACAAAGAAATTTATCAGAAAATAGTTAATCTATGTCATTTCTGGGCACATACTGCAATTTATCGCGGCGACAGAAATTTGAATCATAAATATAAATGGCTACGGATAGATTATACTCACTGTTAGAAAGGTAGAATTTGTACTTTCAGCTAAGACTAATAGATGTTTTGATGAGATATGAGTTGTACAGCTACATGTCAAATGCAAAGATTTTTATTTAAGTGTTTAATAATCTATACAAAGGAATTAAATATTAAAAGCTCTAGACGATAATTTTAGTCTAATAAATACTTATTGGTGCAGTAAATGCATATGTTACATGGTACAAAGGAAGACTTTTAGTAAGATCACTTCTGTATACTAAGCTCCATTGACAAATAGTGGCGGCATTAGTTTTGGTTATGGATAAAAATATGTTCTTGCAATAATTGTTATTGCTAATCTAAACGCTCAGTAATTCTTTTATTACTACAAATAAATTTATGGTTCTAGTAAAACTGTATCCAAGACATCTGAATATATAGTACACAAAAATACTCGCCACAAGTTAAATTGCGCAGTCCGTAGATTTGATCGTTTAGTTTTTAACTCTGATCACTGGCAGTTTACAAGTTTCTAAATGTTTTGCAACATTTCGTCAGATGGAAATAGTAAAAATTTTGGAATTTTTACCAAGTATTTTCCCTTTTATTTCGCTATGTTATTCGACAGTTTGCGCAGTGTCCTGAGATTTTGGTAGTGGCAGAAACATATTCCGAAATTTGATGAGAAGTCTCAAAAATGCTTTCAAAATATATCAATATATGCAGTTTAAATTTACTTTAAGTAGATGATACTTATCAAAATTACTGCTGCGTAATAAACAAATAAAATCAGCACTTTGTCCAACTAAATAAAATGTTGCGGACTAACTTTCCTGCGACAGCTACGATAGAATATTATTTACCGGAATATACTTTTGATGAACACAAAAATAGTACACTGCAATTTTAATAGAAATTCGGAATTAGTCTATTTTCAAATTTAGCATGGTAACGTACTTGTACAACCAAAGAAATATCGTAGATGTTCCCTGGCAGTCCTCTTTGTGTAACTTTGTTGAGCAACTTCCTTGCAACACGATGTCCCAAGTTACTCGAAAATTTGGAGACACTAGAAATGCAAGTAGCAGCCAGTGATGCTAGTGCTTGTACACCTGAAATAAGAAAATTTGTTCATTTGCTTTGTGAAGGTTTAAGACAAATATTAACAGATACAATTGATAAATATACAACATTAAATATTTCAGGAACAAAGGTTTTTTTAACGTTAACTACGGGTCTTCATAAAAAAAAATCACGTATACAAACTAAAGCCGTTATGCAGTAAAGCAAACATAATTTAAAGCCCTATGTTTTTTTTTGTAAAGGCGTTCTCTCATTCCCATATAGGTTAGTAAACCCTTACTTTCAAAACTAAAATTGCACACACGCGGTTTACGCACATGAGATGCCATTAAATTCTTAGCTTCTCAGAACCAGTAAATATTTTTGGATGGATCAGGACATAAGTTGTTGAGTTTTAATTGACGCGTTTTTAAATGTATACATTGAGTATAATTAAGACTCCTGAAAAGGTAAGAAAATTAAAATTCATTTGGGTTTTATAACAATCATTGCATTACATATCAAAGGATAAGAAAGTTGGGATAAATTAAATTTTATTACATTTCAGATGCATTCCAAAATACTTTATTATAATTGCTTGGCTGGTCATTCGACGATGACATTAACCCTTGTACAACTGGTGTTGGATAGTCGCAGAGTAGAAGTAATCTATAACTGTTACTTATAATAGAGGACCGTTTAATAAGGGTGGGTTACTTTAAAACTGTGCTTAAGGTTTCTCATTTATAAAACACTTTTCACTATTGGCAACTTTATCCAAACTCAACGATTTAAAACCCAAAAATTGTAATCTTCAATCTTCAATTTATTTTAATATAAATAATATTTTTATTGATAATAAAGTGTGTCCGAAGCCCATTGTTTCTACTTCTATATCAAAGGTAATAATTATAAAAAACATATGGCAAACCTAATTCCAAGACTTAAGATGGTTCAGCAACAAACTACTTAAACCAAGAGATCTGGAAGGAAAAAGGACCAAGCACATGCAACTAGACCATTATGAAATTTTACGTTAATATTCTTGCAACTTATGGAACATTCGTAGTGTGCATAAATCCACGCGCGTTCGTAGGTGCTCTTAATTGCTTTTTCACTGTAACGGAATTTGTCACAATTCTCCAGTATAGTAATAATTTAATATCGAATGTTAATTTTCATTTAACATGTGGATTGTGTTGCAAAATTGTACTAAAATTATTACGTCACTATCACTCAAGAGACTCATTTAATGTTAATGTGTTCTATGCGTTATCGATATAAATAGAAATTAAAACTAACTTAAACTTTTTTAAATAATGAAGAAACTGGGTTTCGGGTAAAATTGAATAGACAATTTTATAAAGGGTATTTCACCTACTACAACTAAAATAATGAAGGCTATAAAAGTTATAATTTGTGTTATTCCCCGCTTTCTAAAACACAGATTCAAGGAGTCATTGGTGTTGCCAAGGATCATAATACCCCATATTGCTGAATTACTTTATTCGAACTATTTACAGAAATGTATATCCTTTATTAGACCATCAATACTTCTTTCTGATATTTTGGCTATTACGTGTGTTTACTGAGGAATTGGGGACTATTTTGGCACAAAACTTTCATAGTGTTCTATCATGGTGTCTATAATCTTTCACTTTATATACATAAAACCTATTTTGCTATAAGCGAAACTGCGATATCCCACGTAAGATCTTATTGAGTCTATTACAGGTTGTTTAGATCACAAGTCGATATATCATTTTAAAGCTTAAAAATATCCTGAAACTATGCCTTGTCATTAATGTAAGAAATGGCAACCCCTGAATAATGAACTTAATACTATAGATTTTCAAAACAGCTGAGAAACTAAAGGTTATGTGTTGTACATATATTTATAAAGGATGCCATAACGATTACAAAAAATAGTTCCAGCAAGTGTTTTGGTTGTGTTACACGCTAATATATGAATCGTCAAAAGTCGAAATTTAGGGATATAACAAAAGCAATATAGGGTACCTCAACTACTAAAAACTACTCAACCAATTTCCACCGAATTTTCGACATTCAACAAGTTTATTCTTTATTTGCAGGTATATATTTGCCGAGTAATTTTAAAATTGTGTATTACGAAGCAGTTTCTGAACTATTTAATGCTACAATACATAAAATGTGTATGTAAATATTTAGCTTTAAGTACATTAACACCCAAGTTCTCCGAGTTCTAATCCTTTAATCGCATTTTATATCTGCATGTTTCATTCTTCGAAAGTTAAAATATTTTAACATTAAATCTAAATTAACATTAAATCTAAAAAGTCCAATTAAGGTACATTAAGTTCAGTTAAATCACTTAAGGTGCATTATATCCTTTCAATTTTACTTAACGATATCTTACCCAATCTGTTAATTTCAAGACCAGCATTAAATACTTCCTGAAGTCCTGGTAGATCCAGATGCGTAGTTGAGTTGCTAATGCACAATGTTAAATAAACTAGAGGACTGACAGACTTTGCAGCTGCTTGAGCAACGTTTGTCCTTTGTCTCAATACATCCACCAAGTCGTGTCCATGGAAGTTATGGGGATTCTCGCACGAAGCCAGCAAAGCATTTATGTACAATGATAGTTCACTTAGTGGCATCGGGTTTGTTTGATTCCTGAAGGAAAAGCATATGCTATAAGTTAAGCAAAGTTTTAGCAATATAATATTCAGCTTTTTAAGTTCGCTTCACTGACTAGCTCTAAATATATACAAACAAATGTAGACAAAAATGTATACAATTAGTTTGTCCCTGCATATTCTGAAATTCGTTTAAACTGGACAACCAAACCCTTCCCTTTTAAAAAAATCTACATCCGAATTTAAAGTACGCCTAAATTGCATGAAACAGTAGGAGACTGTGCGCAGAATTGTAAACTGAACTCTTGAATGACTTGTCAGTCTTTTTACATTCCCACAACAATGAAGAGCATTTATTGACTATTCACTTGTCACAGAGTCTTCACTAAAATAAGTTTTAGATTTGTTTTATTCGATATTAAGTTCGTGATAACTAAGTGGTTAGAGCTTGTACTACTGAATTTTTTTGAAGTAACATTAACAAATACGTATTCTGCATTCCAGTGCAATTTCATTAAACACATTTTTCTAAATACTGGACAATACAAGTCTTTTTGCAAGAAAAATTAGTGCTCGTGAAAAAGCGTCACTGTATGAATAATGGATCACAAAAATGGATTGAATTTATATTTTTGTTATGTTCAAGATTAGAATGTTAAATTGTTTAAAATTGAATTCACGAATAGTTATCTTCAATTGAAACAAAACCCGCACACTTTTTCGAAACTGGTTTTACAGAAGACTGGTGTTTTGCGGTAGAAAACTCAGAAATAAAATTATATTAAATTATAAAATTTTCGCAAATATTTTGAGTTTAGATTAAAATGTTCCAAATTACTAAATTTGGCATATTTCACAATCTACTAAACCTAGTTTGTCAAACACCGCTTCATACCTGAATAAACGCAAATTTATTAGAACCATGAACTAAACTTAAACTTTCCACTAGGTCTACCTTTTTTGCCAGTCTCATTTCCACCATACTGTTCCGGGCTGATCTTTACTAAAAGCACAGCGCGAATGCTGGTATGAATACTACCTTGAGCAATAGGGATAACAGAGCAACTTATTCAAATTTTCAGCTTTGGGAATAGCCCTTTGCAGATTGCGAGACATTAAGACTCTTACTATCTCTAGCAGCATTAAACCGTTCGAGACTGAGCTGATTTTGATATACTTTCCGTTCAGCCGGCTGAGATACCTCTGGATGTTTGACCGTATAGAGTATAGACAGAAGATAACGCACAACGCTGTAGAGATTCTATATTTCACGTTGTATTTAGAATGTTTTAATAAAGTACACTGAAGAAGGGCAAGTGTATTTTTAATGTTATAAATTATATTTTGTAAATACTTTGTTTCATAAATTAAGTTTATTAGATTCGATACAGTCGAACCAGAGAATTCGACTCCTGCTAAATGGAAGATTCAGTATTGGTGCTCAGGGCCCAAAAAGAAAATTCGGTGTTTAACAGACACAGTCTCGAACGTGTTAACTATTAAATCTAAGGCTTCTATTGTTCCAACATAGCGAATAAATGCACTAGCACCGACGCTTCAGCATAATATTTTCCTCTCAAGTTCGTTCGAGTTATGCCTTACTGCAATACAGCTCGACTAGATCTTTATGCGAGAGTTTAAATGAATATTATAATTAAAGTCAGGAATAATGAGCAACAAAGCCATATCCCAAAAGTTTTTGTATTTACTATACTGGAATATATGCCTTATTTTATACGTTCGTAATTTATATACTTTGTAAGTAATTTTCGTATTTGTAAGAAGCATTAACTATTTTTGTCCTGGACTATGCAATTTCAACAAATTCCAGGCACAGACATGTGTAAAACCAGTCCTTCATGCAAGGAACTCTAAAATGTTTATGTTATTTGCAATAATTGTTAAAATTTAAAATTATTAGTCAGTGTAGTTTGGTAAAAAGAAGTCAAATTAAATGGATTGTAATTCCAGAGCAAAAGGATAGCGCGACTCGTATTTTAATATTTAGGATGCATTCGGAAATTTGGGTAACTAATTTATTTTAATACTTTAAAACAAATGGATGAAGAGCATGTTCAAAGAGGTATAAATCAATTGCCAATCATTTCTGCAAAAAATTTTGATAAAGGGATATAATTTTTCAAACTAGATATATCCAGAATTTTACAGATGGCTTTAATTGACAACACTTATTTTTGTAAGAATATATTGCAGGCTTGTACGTTTACTAGAAACGTTACATAGTTGCAAAACACTCCAAGATACAAAATTCCAGCCATCACTTTGTTCAAATGTTCTTGGATAGTTCCGAAATTTGTAGAATTTTAGGATATGCATACTTCCGCCACAGAACATCAACCCACCGTAATGACTATTGTTTCCGCACTCGGTATAGGGAAATTTGTAACGCGACATATTGATATAAAGCTTAGATTAATGATAAATCGCTTTAGAAATTATGCGATAACTTTCTGGTGGATTATTCTCAGTTTAACACAGAGTTTTCCTTCAGACTAGTATCGACAAGGAAAATTTTCACAAATTATCGATATGCACCCACGAGCTACCATTAGTTCGTGATCGACTGTTTGGCTACTGCTGATCTAAGCAATGATTTTTGAAAGATATTTTAAACTAATGTAAAATAAATGCGGCCAATAAAAAATAGGCAATTAACGCTACCCTCTGAATTTATTTTTACTCTAAATTTAAAATCCTTGACCTGCATAACATAATTTCTTATGACCCAATATCTTCACACGGTAGCATATATATTTCTATAATTTCAAAGAGTTCCTAAATATAATACTGAATAAGAAAAGCTTAAGAAAATTAAGCAAAATGTAACAATACAACATGCTGCTGTTTGAAGATACGTTATATCCACTTCTTCAGTCCTTGTCAGACCAACAAACGCAATGTCGAAATGAGTTAAATACTTTATACGAAACTGTAGATAAGATATTAAAACCGAATGGCAATTACATAAAAATTGCAGTTAGTCAAAAATATTGACTAGGAGACAAAATTTGTTCAGAAAATGCGTACGTCTGTGTCCCGATTTCAGAGACTTATCACTAGAGACCCTCAAAACTCTTGAATGAAATATCCTCAATTTCTTGAGTAACAGTCAAAATTCTTGAGTAAATAGGAAAAATTCTTGAATGAAAGGAAAATATTCTTTGGTTCTGAAGGCCGTCCGACTTAAAAACAAGTACATTTTTTACATATCGACACTTTAAACAAAACAATACACAAGAAAATCATATATAGCTACAATATTAACGATTTAATAATTATAATTAATTGGCAAATGTAATTACATTTAGCTCCCTAAGATATACAAAATTTCACTTGTGACTTTCATAATTGTATGGTGTCAACAGTTCCAAGTTCGTCAAGCTGAGATTTGTCCTGCGGTCAGTTAAAACACATGAAAATTTGGAGAAGAACCTTTCACAGTTTACGTTCAGAACTGGAACCCATAGTGCTCTTAGTGCATCATCAACGAGATATTGATGGTCCTCATGCATTGCCTGAAGAGCGTCTTCCACCAAGATATCTGGATTGTTCTTCAGAGTTTCTTTCAGTTCCCTGTAAGCATGTTCCTCTTCGTCGCTAGAAATGTCCTTCAATGTCGGTATTTTGGTGAATAGAGTAGATAGCATCAACTTTTCTCCCGTTGCTGCCTGTGAGATCACATTCTGTCTATAGAAAAGGTCAGCCACAGGCTCCAGAACTTTCTCGCGAAAAAACAATTAACTAATAAAATGGCTTAAATTTACGATTTTTTTTTTCGGCAGATACTCTTAAATTCTCGAGTAGAAGTAAAAATTCGTTTATGAGGGCAGATTTTCAAAAATTCGCGAGTAGTTCGCGAGTCAAAACCCACGTAAATATGTTTCATTTGATTTAAAAGCATGTTTCCCATCATTATTTGAATTTAATTTTTAGCGAGTCGCGAATATTGAGGGTCTCTACTTATCACCCTCTCCTAGAACCAACCTAAATTACTCTATATTTTTAACTAGTTATATTTAGTTATTATGCACCAGTTATAATGCAGAAATTTAAACTATGGTGTAACAGACTTGCAGTCCTCCCAGCCTGTCGAATGCATTAAATATTTCTGTAGCCTCTCCCTAAATGACTAAATATAAATTAGTGGATAATTAATCTTACGCATTTTCGAAATATAGCAAATTCTGTTCTGCATAGACACCTGCAATAAGACTACGTCAAAAGTTTTAAACTATCATCACCATTATTAAATAAGCATACAGATATAAGCAATAATTATCTACTGAAACTTAAACAGTACCTGATTAGTTCCATAGATAGCTTCAAGTGAAGTTGCTTGGACATGAGCATGGTCTCTTCATTCTTTATTTTCATAAAGTCGCTATTTAACAAAGAAAGAGCAATGATAGCTCTGTTAGTTTCATCTCCCCAACCATAATCTTCATCTCGAACAGACAGCAGCCAAGATTGTGCCCTGGCATTCTCGTGCGTAAAGTAATTCGGGTCCAGATCTACATAGTTCTTTAATATGTCCACATCCTTCGGTTTGCTAACTACAGTGGTTTTCGCAGCAGAATCCGCTTGAAGAATGTCATGGAGCTGCATGTGCCCCAAAACAGGCAGATGGGAAAAGTTGGTATGTTGCAAAGGTTTTGTCAGCTGTGGAGCTTCTCTTTGTACTGGTTGAATTGACACTGTTGAAAGTCTGGATTCGTTGACAGGAGGAGTAACCGTGTTAACTTGTGAAACCGTAGTACCTGCAATTATAGAGGAAATATTATCAAAGTCTGACCTTTTAAGCTGTCCAGTAAAGTAACCTACCTCACGTTTGGTTTTACTCCAACTCTATTCAACAACCAATGATAAATTTACGTAATTTTCTCGCTGTTGTGGAACATATGATTACTGAATAATACTTTAAGAGTTGAGATAATTTCGAAAATAGCCAATTGAAAATAGTTCCAAAGTATGCTATAGAAAATACTCGTTAATATTAAAATAATTTTAATTAATCTACAATAAAGGTTAAGCTTTATGTCCAAATTTTAATGTATTTTGCATTTTCTCTTGCATATTTTATATTGAGGAATACTTAGAATTTGTAATTTATGCAAAAACTTTCGAAAACCTCGGCTTGCCGGAAAAGTCTCCAGTTGCAGACAATTTTACTTCCGAGACAATGGTTTATAGCCATTACACCGACAACTGCACCACTGTAGTTTTTACTTGACTTAAGTAGCCACATGCTTCTCAAATATGCAAAAGGATTTAATTATGCTCTGCGTATTTCCAATTCAGAGGAATTTATTAACCAGGTTTTGAAAAAGTTGTTAAAATAAAAATCACTGTTATTAAACTAATTGGGTTTAATAAATCAGCCTGACTAGCAACCCCGAAAATTTTCGAACTGTTCTATTTTAACCGATTAATAATGCAAAATTTGTAAGATAAGTAGCAATTATTGTTAAGACATGCAGTTTTTGTTTTTAAAATCAGCCTGAAAAGCTGTACTTAAAAGGACATTAAACTCAATTATAAAATTTCCGTCAACTGGATTTTTTCCTGTAAACTGTGCCATACATACAAAATTTAGAAATATCCTATAAGGTGGACATTTTTTTAAATAAAAGTTCATCTATGCTCACTCAACTAATTTCAACTCTTATCCCGTACTTTATAACTGGTAAAATATGCTAAAAACTAGAATTGCAATATTTTATATTTCCACGATTAGAGCAATGAAGCGAAGAAATTCCAATCGCTGACTGCGTCTATACTTATGCTCTCGTATATATATCTTCAACAGCAAGAAAATTTTCAATGCCATAATTTTACGAATCAATGGGAACTGACAAATGCAGTCTTACCACATGGGCGGCTTCCAATATTTCAAAATTCAGCTCAAAAACATAAGGCATATGTTCATAGTAGCGGAACACGCCTATAGAGGGCGTTCAAGTGTTAAATGCATATGCTTGAAACAGGTCCATGTAATTTTAGATTTGGGGAGACGTCCTCCATATACTGGTTATGGAACTGTGAACTTTGCTTTGTAGAGACATGTAGTCGTAAGACATTTGAAACCTACTACACCTTACGACAAAATTTGTCAAATACATCAAAATTTTCAGTACTTGGCAAGTTTTCCCTTTCAAATAGCGTTAGTCCGCATGGAATGCCAGATAAGGACGATACCAATTCATGGGATGGATAATACCATTATCTGAAATTTAAATGTATTTCTAATTTTTGGAATCTCATTCTACCAACAATTTAGCCATTTCTACAACTATAATATTTAAGATATACGATGCCGCCCAGGCGGTGAAGTGGATAGCGTCTCCGACTGCTGTCTAGTGGCCTTGGGTTCGAATCCCGAGTAAGGCATGGATGTTTTCTTGAGGATGAAGTCAGTCTTCCGCCTTCTGGGTCTTCGCCAAATGTGAAGCTGCACCCCCCCCCCCCCCAGACCTTCGTCAGTGATGCTTGTTTGTGTTAATAAACTTTGTGAACTTGTCTTGTGTCATTCTTTGTCCTTCTGGCATCACTGGTCCTGTTTGTGGTTCGACCGAAACAGGAGGTTATGAGTAACAACAAGATATAAGATAGGCATAAGCGCAAAACTGGTTCATAGAATTCTGTATTGCAGATAAAAAAATCGTAAGTTTTGAAGAACATGCCTTACATGCAGATTTTGTAATGGCAAATTTAATCATGGCGGTTTTACGTACCTCGACCTGAATTATGAAGAATTTGAAATCGTCTACACCGTTCGACGAAATTAGTTGCAAAGAAATTTGTAAAATTGCAGCAGATAAGTTTTTACCATTTCAGATATCCGCTATTCCATGCTGAGGAACTGATAAACTGGGATGCCGATTTACGGATAATCCAAATGTTTAGGAACACATTTTGCAAGCTTATTCTGCTACTATAGAACATTTTTTCTTCGAAAATCGTAAAATCCAAATGTTCAATGACAGTATGTCTATATGGGAAATGGGAATTTAAACATATATACTACGTATGTAAACGATAGTCGGTTGGCTTTACCGACCCAAATTCATAATTTTGAAGTATAAATATTTTAAGAAAATGCCAGCTCATATCAGTTTCAATTTCTTTTGTTCTTTAATTCAGGGGCTATTGAATGTAAACAGTGTAAAGAAAAAATATCTGTAGAAGACGAGACCTAAATATATATTTTATCAGACTGGGTTTGTTAGAAACTTGTATAAATTGTAAAATTATTTTCAAAGATACTTTAGAATTAAAAAGTTATCCAAGCACCAAAATGGTTACACTGAAGTAAACGTTCCAATATTAACACGTTCGAGACTGAGCCAATTTTGATATTCTTTCCGTTCAGCTGGCGGAGAGCATTTAGTGGGTGTTTGACTGTACAGAGTGGACATGAGATAACGCGCTCAACGTAGTAGATTCTATTGCGTACTGAGATACATACAATGAAGACGTGTAAGTGTATTTTTATGTTATATAAAGACAATTTTGTATGTGTATTTTTAATGTTATATACATTAAGTTTTGTAAGTGTACTTTTTATGTTTTATAAATTAAGTTTATCAGATTCGATACAGTATGTCCACAGAATTTGGCTAAAAGGAAAATCCAGTGTGTCCTCGGGGCCCGACGCCGACCGAACGGAAGGTTTGGTGTCGGATCCCAGGCTCAGACAGTCTCGAACGTCTTAATGGGTCTACAAAGCAATATCTAGTCAGCATCTGTACACATGTATTGCATATGATCGTTAGCAATTTAATTCAGTCGCCGATTCAGTTTGTTAATTTTTTGTTTTGTAAAATAGGAGTAACGTTCATTCAATTTACTACCTTCGTCCAAAATGCTTGCTCGTATTTTTGTGAGTCATGAAGTAGTGGGGTTAAGGCCTAAAAATAATCAGTGAGCAAAGGGGAAAACTGCACTAAATCAAGAATCTGTCGTTACAGTATTCAGTCCAAAGAATCCAAAAAAATATATAATATATCTCCAGAGGTTAAAGTTCCAGAGCTTAAATATCCCATAAGCCAGAATGATTTTTGCTTATGCGCGCACTATATAGTTTAAATTTTACAAAATTTAAAATGTTAGTTCCATTTCTGTCATGTTTTAAATTATTAAATAGTTAATTAAGTTTTCAATCATTGGGTTAGAGCCGTGGCTAATCAATATTTTTTTGTAAATATGTCAATATAGATGTATTCAGTAATTATTATTCCAGCAGGTTTTTTAGTCTCATTTACTCAGAGACAGTCAAGCGGGAAATTCTATTTCGGATGAGTATCACCAATGATCAGTATTTATAAAAATGTTGCAAATATTTCTTATGTTTATTATAATTTTCGGATTTATAATATTTTCCATTAAGTTATTTTAAGGTACTCTAAAATTTGGGCAATTTAAAAATTAACCAATTCTAATTTTAAAACATTTCAATCCTTTCCCTTTACATTGTAATTTAAATGGTAGGTTAATAGTTTAAATATGATAAATCCTAATACAAGATTAATACATGGATGGATACCTTATGGAATAAAGCAGATTCGCATCACGTTTGACTTTAATGAGGTACGAAAAATTCTACATTTATTTTGCCTTTTACAAGCAATTTGTCTTGAATAGATTCTGTATAACTTTATATGTATTGTTAGCCAATTTAATAAAGAAATATTGTATATATGCTTACCACAATCCTTTTCGTCAGACTGGTCACGGCAAGAGACAAAACCATCACACCTTCCAACAATGGGTATACAAGGTCCGTCGTGGCATAGGAAGTAATTTGAATTGCATTTGTTAGGATCTGAAATACATATCTTCGATGTAAACCAACAAGATTTTGTGCAACTTAATCATACTAGGACACTGGTAAATCTACATAATTTAATAATCTACATAAGACTATTTTAGCAGAGTGTGGCCAGCATAGGACATTGAAGCAGACGTGTACAATCTTTTAGGTCAGTTCCAAATGTTAGAATTTATAACGAGAATCCATGACGAGCCAGGTTTTATTTTTAATTAGAAAGTATATACACTACCATCGTATGGAATAGATGGAAAATCACGACCAGCTTTACATCACTTTTTTAGACCATTTGTCTAAATATGACCAGTTATTTTAATTAGGCTTTTAATAATTTAATATAAATCAAGCAAAAAATTATAAATTTAATGTACATTTTCTTCATTTCTATTAAATATGCATACTTACATTCCTTTAACATATTAAACCATGACTAGGCCGTTTAAAATCTGCCGAATTTATGCAAAATATAACGATCCCACCCGTTTAAAAAACACAAGCCAATCTGTTTCCCCCAAGTTCGTTGAAAATAGAAATTTTAAAATAAACAATTTATGACCACACAAAATATTATAGCAGTCTTGCGTATTTTGAATATTAATTGGGGTCTGACTAAACTATTTTTCATACCAGAATCCATTTTTAAGCAGCTTAAGATTTTTTTTTACAATTTTAGCAAGAAAGAATTTGAAAAATCTGTTCCAAATAAAGTTATGGCATATTACCATTCATGTTTAAGAACATTTTTAGACCGATTCCAAGTTTAAGAATCTGCTCTCTCGGCGGTAAACTCCCCCACCACCACTAAGGGGGCTAATGTCCTCAGGAACACAAATTGTATTGCGGCTATTTTCACTACAATGATGGAAACTTGAGTTTCACGATCATTGAGCCATAAATAATTCCTTTTATGCATAATTATGTCAAATTTTATTCTATATTGTCATATTAAGAATATATAAAATTCTAAGTTTTTACTCGAATTTAAATTGCAACTAGTTCTGGATTTTGATAACAATCCAGATATAAAATTTCGCGAAAATCCTTGAATATAGGTGACAGCTACATTGTACACAAGAAGTCGACCATAGACAGACTACTTTAATAATAGTAAGGACACGTTCTGGACGTCCTAAAGCATATTAACATCAAAATCTCGAAATCTAAAATTTTCATGAAAACAATGCATTCACCATACCAGATTCTATAATATAAGAAAGTAAAAATCAAAATATTATATTTCACCCTGTTAGAACTGTTCAGACATACACTTCATTTTTCGCAAATTTATTTTAACTAACTTGACATAGAGTATAAACTAACTTTCATGATTATCAACTAGATTTGCTAAATTTACCATATTAAAAATTTAGCATACTAGTTATAACAGCGAATATTTAAATACGGTAAGTCCTTCAGTTTCTGAGCTCGACGACGTGATAAATTCCATCTACTAGATTGCACCAACAGTAAATGAATATAATGCAAGTTTGTGAAACAATTTAAGGAATTTCGAAAAACAAGTCCGAGCTATAATTCAGATTATACGATCAAATGACTTAACAGATGTCTATAACATTTGTAAAACGATAGAAATTTCAATAAAATTTTCTTCGTCCATCAAGGTATCGCAACTTTGCAACAAAACTGACGAGTAATTATAATTTCCATAATTATTTTGTTACTTATAAATATCACTTTATATCGTCGAAAATGCACCACAGTCTTCATAGTTAATCAGCTAGATGGCTACGGAGATATCAAGAAAGTTGTCTAATATGTGCTACAATTGAGACATCGCTGAAAATATTCGGAATTTTATAAATCTAGTTGTTAAGAAACAAAATACCAAGTTTAAGAACTCGTAATAAGGATGATATGGAGATTTGAAGTTGTAAAATAAGAGTAAATTTACTAAAATAACAATTTGATAGTGCACTTTGATAAGCTTCTTGTTGCAAATACAAATATTCAAAAGTTTGAGACATGACAGATTTGAGTTTAAAGGAGTGCCTAGCTAAAAATCTAGTTAATCTTTTAGTTATTACTAGTTTAGCTAGTTAGTAGCCTGTAGGTAGTTTAAAATAATACCTATAGCTAAAAGGCTAGTTAACCTTAAATATGTGTTTGATATTTGTAATCATTACATTTGAGTAAAACATATTTAGAAAGCGTTGTGAGTGTTTAATAAATTTACATGTGCATTGAGATATGAAAAATGAATTTAAGCATTTAAAATAACATGCTTCCATGATGATTTCGAAGATCTGGAAATTAAGCGCAGTCGTCCTACTGAAAGGATAGAGATTGCACCTTCCCAAGCCCTAATTGCGCGCAGAGCTGCTTCAATTAAAAGTAAGTCAGGTAGCATAATGGGATAATTATTGTCTACACCAAGATAATTTGGAAATTATCTTTAATTGGGATATGGAAGATATAATTTTCATAGCAAAACTCCTAGTACATTACGAGGCGCTTTTATAAGACTTCAAGTCGTAGTCTAATGTTAAAAGTTCTTCGTTTCGAACACTAGTTATGTTAAGAATTTCCTGGCAGTGCTTTTTCTTAATAGCTTTATTTCAATTTGGAAATATTTACGAATGCCATTTCTTATAAAACAACTGACATTTCGTATGGTTTTTTGAATTCCATTACGCTTAATATGGACCTTTTCTGTACTTGTTCTGCACACACTCCAAATGGGACACTCATCGCATATGATAGGATTGATTATATGATGGATTTGTAAAGATAGATATTTAGATTTATTTAATTTTTTAACTGAGATTGTTCATGGAACCAGCTAATTTTTTAGTTTTTGATAATGCAAAGTATTCATGCCAAGTAAGGCCATGTAAGGTAATTAAACAGATATTTACATGAGCGTTGAAAGCAAACTGGCTGAGCGTAGATTTGTATTGGTTGGGAATCTTATGCTAGAAAAAACAGCGTGGTATTTAAAAAAGGGATTTATCCTAATATTTCAATTTAATAGCAAGATTATAGAATAGAAATGTTTTTGTAGGTAAACTGGAGATACCTTAAATTGTGGTGGGCTGAAACAATACATTTATAATCTGTATAAAAGGTAAAAAGTGGTATGCTGATGTCATTAAAAGTTCAAAGAGGAGAGAAGAAAGGATAGATGCTTCAGACTCCGGTTCTGATAAGTTTGTTTATAGAAAATATATTATGAATACGTTCATGAAACTATTGGTGAAATGTGATTGGAGGATTAGGATCAAGGGATTTCAAATTGAATGAGTATGAAGATTAGACATTCAATCTAGAATTTATCAAATGCTTTCTGGCATCAGAACATCACGTGGTTCTTTTTGTGCATCCATTCAACAACTCCGAGTAACCGGTAGAGTAGGCAGGTCGGAGGCCGAACTATTCGGGCATGATAATGTCCTTTTCTTTAAAGAAATTACTATCCAGGGCCATCCATGCACATTGTGGACTCCCTACAAACATTTATCACTGGCCCCTTTCATATTTGATTTTCTTTTTTGTGAATATTTTATATCTTCACTCACCCTTTTTGGATTTCTGCCTCCCACCACCGTCACCATACACACTTAGTGGTGAACGAGGTCCTGAACAGTCTTATGCATGATACGCTCAGCCATCTTCATGGTGAAAAGAGATTGGGCGGTAATTTGATGATTGGGAAGGTTCGCCACTTGAGTTGATGGAAGGGACAACCACGCTAGTTTTCCGATCATTTGGGAAGTGTTCGAAGGCGAAAATTGAGTTAACAAAAAAATAAGAAAAATTGAATGGGAGGAGCTCAATGGCTTTATCGGAAATCTTATAGATCCCAGGACTTTATTTTCAAAGCTTTTTATTTGTTCAATAAATTTGGTAGCAGACGTGTGCATCAAGATGTGAGAAATTTTAAAGTTGTTTAAGGTTTGTTACCCGTGTTAAAATAGAATCGTTTGAGTTATCAATTAGGATGGAACAGTTAAAGAAATTTGAGATAGCATTAGCTTTTGTCCTGGTTAAAAAAATTCATTTTAGGATTGCCGTAGAGCAATTTATGAGAGCGATCCGAGAAATTCATTCTATTTGGTCCGCATTTGAAAAATTCGGTCCTAATTTTGCTGTTGAGGACATTAAGTGCAATTTTGGATGTATAATTTAGTATTTTGCCAGGGTAAATATTGGAAAATTTTATGAATAATGTTTTGTTTTAATTATTGGTAGATAGACATTTGGAATTGTGTCGTACAGTTAGTTCTATAACTAATGTTAAGAGACCGAATTCATACTGAAAATATCAAATGTCACAAAAACTAATTTTCACACACGCAAATGTGCTTTGGGGAGGGGAAAAGAGTATCCCACTGCAAATCAATAGACTTATTGCAGTCACCTATGATAAACAAAATTTCGCTGGCTATCAATTTTGCGATATATCATGCAGAGGAGAGCGGACAGACTTCAAGTGTATTGAGAACGGCGCGTGATGTTTTCTGGGTACATTGCAGGTAATTCATTAGGAAATGCTAATAGAGCATGGATTAAATTCATATTGTTTGATTTTAGTTTTATATTTTAAAGAAAGGGCAATATCTCGATAACAGTTTATTCCTGGGAATCTGAATTCCTGGAGTCCGTGTTAAAGTGTGTATAAAAGGTTTATTTTTTAAGACATTGTTTGGATTTTCAAAACGCGTTTTCAATTTTTATTTTCAACATTTTTTGGATTTTCAAAACGCTTTGCAAAATTGAATGTAGTCGGGATAGATCTCTAAAGGTCATTAAACATGAAAGTAAATAAAGTGGCATATTGATATACCAATGGAATTTGCTAATTATCCTGCTCCAAAACCTGATATTCAAGATTTATTCGGCTTAAGTGATGTCCAAAAGATAACCTATACGAAGGTGCAAGTCCACGCATTGCAGTTTTGACCATAGCAAAACACTCTTTGTAGACGGTGAATGTAAAAATCATTTGCAAAATTAATGTGCTATTTTTTTACAGAAATTTATGTATTTAAACATGTTATGAACCATGAGATATTAAAAAAGTAGTTTGACAACATTTTTACAAAACAGAAACTTTATGGACTGAAAAGTATTTGTATACCATTGTTAAAAGAATTCTAGTTTATGTTTTTACTCCATTTTGTGATTTTGCCTCGCTTACGCAGATATTAAAAAAATTATAAAGTGTTATATGGGGCGTTTTTGCAATTTTTTTATGACTCAATTTCTCTTATCCATATGACATTTTTAATTATAGAATATATCAAATATTGAATACGTAGATAAAGCATTTAGTGCAATTTTTTCTAGTGCCTTATAACTACGCAATACTTTCGAGCAAGTTTAGCAGCATTAATAAATTTATGACCTTCTCCAATAGTTCATTATCGTGTGAATTATGCCGCAACATTTTAATATTGCTCCAATGGTTACAGTCTTCAACAGACTAAGTATACGACTCATGAATAAAAGAAACCGTAATCATGACCAATCTACAGTGGCAGTTAAACGACACCCCTTGCTACAGACTCAATTCCAATCCAATTCCTGACCATGCGAACACATTGTGATACAATGTGTTCGGCACCACAAATTGGAGATAACAAATCAACTTATGAATATACGATAAGTATTTAGAAATGTATTTACTAAATGCTAGACAAATTCAATTATTGATAAAACTAAATCCACTACCGTTGCAAGGCTATAATTACTTTTCCATTTCAAAATCTCCCGACCAAGCACTCTACCTTTAATCAGACGTAACGACCTGAAATTGCTTTAATTCAAAGCCTCGCATTTTCCGATATCCGCCATGTGTTTAATCAAAATAGCAACCGCATAATTTTTACTGTATATTACTGTCATGATAAAAAGTTTTCGTTCAATATATTTTACAAACAGAAACTGGACTTATCTCAAATAAATTAAAGAATAAAAAATTGCATTTTCGGCAATTATTAGTGTTTTTACTTTATGATGCGCTAAGTGAATAGTTTGATCTTTATTTGTTATCTGCTTTCTATGCAATGTAAATCGTTCTTGTTCTACAAGCCACGCTTTCCAATTTAATAGGTGGTTTGAATTTTTGTACCTCAGATCAATAGCGATCCGATGCAGAATACAATCTTTTAGAATTTGATTTAAACATATTCGCACCACCAATACTTGCTGACTAGAGGGTATGGTTTACAACAAATTGATTGAAGATATTTAAAAACAATTCACAAACAAGAATCTAAAATGTATTTAAAATATGCATGTAAAAGGAAAAACCAAGGAGTTGACGAGGATCACAACGTCAAATATACATTTTGAATAAAAATAGTAAAATAAAAGATGTTTAAATATATTTATATTAATCAAATGTCCATTGTAAGTACAAGAAAACATCCCATACTCAATAGCGTAAAATCATATCACAAAATCAAACTGAATACCTTAAAATGAAGCATGCTGGATAGGATAAATAAAAACGGCTATGAAAGAAATATGGATTAAGTCTGCTATGATTTTGAAATACCTCTTTACCAATTTCATTAAACATTGCTATATGAAGCATGATCGATGGCCGTTATCAAAACTAGTCGGAAAAAGAACTTTAGATAAATGCTACCTTGACTATGAGGGGGAGTGCTGAATTTATACAGATTTCCTTTATTTTTAACAGACGTTGCTCTAGAAATTGATTTTAAATTATAATGCAACACGTTTCCATGACGCTACTCTTGTACTTGGTATTTAATTAAACTGTTAAAATAAAATTTACCTGCGATATGGGTCGACCGTTCAGAGCAGTGGAGTTCATCTGAGTCATCGTGACAGTCCTCTGAAGAATCGCACCAAAGGGCTTTGTCTATGCAAGTCCCATCTTCACAAGGAAATTGGTTTTCACTGCAAGAATATTTTGACTTCCCTGAAATGGAGTAAATTCCAGGTTAGGTCTCTTGCCATTTCAGCCTTTATGTCAATTGTAAAAAGTGGTAGAACCCGTCAACAAGAAGAATTTAAAAAGATTTGAATCGCGCACCTGGGACATTTCACACAACCCATAACCATTTAGACATCTATATAAGATTTACTAATTGCTGGTCATAGACGTGGATTTATTTAGACAAAATTTTGCATTCACAAACATATGCAATGCACAAAACATATACAATACTTAGTTTCAAAATATACATTATATAACAAAGTTATACAACAATATGGGAATAATAATTTATATAGAATAAAATATTTATATTTCAAAAGTTCAAAAACAATACTGCCATACCCTCTAAATACTATGATATAATAAAAAACGAGTCGGCGTGCTGGCCGAACGGTCAAGGCGAGCGTTTCCAGCGATCGATCGGCCGTGTGTTGTGGGTTCGATTGATTGTTCGTGTTGTGGGTTCGAGTCCCACGTAAGACATGGATGTTGTGTGATGTGGGCGCAGGGTGTTCCGCCCCCTCTGGTGCTCCTGGGACAACGTCCTAGGACGGCGAAATGGTTCACGATTACGGCCAAATATTGGGCGAATGACGAACAGTCTAGTGCCTGGCCATTGAAAAAAAATAAGAAACTAGAAAAATTTAAAATATTTATTAAAAATACCAACACTTATTGTTTTAATAAATACCGCTCCTATTATAGCCAACTACATTGAAGCCGCGCATTTTAGTAGTCTTTCCGGAATAGCCGAAAGCGCGTCATGTTAAACATAAAAAGAATCTAAGCCAGCTACTTGATATGAACAATTTTATTGGCCATCACAGAAGTCCAAAAAGCACGTTGTAAGTTTTTTTGATGTCATCGGCTATTCAGTGTTGAAGCGCGTGTAACGGACAGACGAACGTTGGTCACTACTGGATGGAATTCACCGCTTGTTAATGCCGTCTAACCTTAGAATATAGACTTAATTAGTTTCTTATTGCAAGTTACATGTAAATTTAAAGTACAATAACCGGTAAAATTAAAATTTCGCCGCATTGATACTTTAAATACAAAATTTTAATTTTAAAGTATAGCTTGATAATTAAAATATAATTTCAGGTATTTAAAACTACAGGACTAACTATCAAATATTTGGGAAAAGACTACTTGACATAGGCATAGAAGTAAATCTTCGCACAGCTTTATGTATTAGACGCCATTAAAATCAGAAACCAGCATTTTGATATATACAACATAATTATTAAATTTCTACTCATTTTTCCATCTCAATAAAAAATATTCTAAACCATGTTAAAAATATTATGTTACTATGGTAACTACCTAGTTAATATGAAAATAATGGGTGTATGAAACCAAGAATGAATGGGCAGTTTGGTTTCTCAACACAGAGAAATTGTAAATAAGAACAATTTCTTTTCTACACTGGTCTAATTTACGTATATAAAATACAAGGTTAATGGTAATTTGGCACGATAAATTATGGGCAAGGTATAGTATACTTTTGTTAAAGCATAATCATGGGATCAAAGATATTAACATAAACATCCTACCGAAGATAACAACCTTGTATCGATTTCGCTCTATTTATGCGATCGTGAACATGGGAATTCAGATACCTGCAAAGGAGTAAGGAAGCCAACGCCCCTTACAGGCGGGTTCAGAATATGCAGTTTTGTTTAATAAGAAAAAGTAATTTTTTTAGCATTGATTACGAATGCCGTTACAAATTGTACACTTGACTAAAGGAAGTATGGTGTATTCATTATTGGAGTTTCCTGAACGGTATATTCTGTATCAAATTTAATTCTGAAATACATACAATCATCGATATTTAGCTGGACTAATTTTACTGTTTAATAATTTTATTAATTGACAGTTTATTAATTATCGCATGATTGAGCTATAAGTGATTGACTATGTATAGTTTGTGACATTTCCACTCTTGCTTTGAGACATTCATTCAATTTTGAAATTAGTCAATATTTTAAGATCTGCTGCGTAAATTATGGTGAAATATTTGGTTCATATTTATTAAAGTATGTATTACTTATCTACAACGAAATATGAATATTGCAATCGGATTGCATTTTTATAACAGTTTCTTAAACTAAGTCAATTTATAAGTCACGAAATGTAAAATCCATTTATACGAAACTTTCATTTTTATAAACTTCCTTTACAAGTTCCATGCATGAGACCAGTGTACGAAAACTTTCTTTTATCATAGAAGGTTTCTATATTACAATTATCGGACATATTGTAAGGTCCTTCAATAGCATTACCAAATATTTGAATTTTTATTTTGCTAATTTATTGCTAACCTAACTTGTACGTTAATCTTGACGTAATGACTAACCATCACTTCTATTAAAATATTATATTCCGTACTTAAAGAAATATTTCTGGTTATATGGTTTTGTAAAAAGAAAATTAATTTAAATACCGATACAAATAAATGATGTGTATTTTCTATAGTGATAAATAACTTATATAGTGATATCATACTAATTTAAATAGCGATACCATAAATGTGTAATTTAAATGATGTGTATTTTCTGCAAGTCCTAAAAGTTGAAAGCGCTACTTCAGATATTTATCAATATGAAGTGTTCAGTAGATAATGATTGTTAACTTCTGTATAAACGGGTATAATTATTTTCACTAGATTTGGCTTCTAACATGGATCTGGAATTAAAAACATTTCACCAATATGTTTTGTTCTAAGAATAACCATTCGCTTACCTTGAGTAAATGCTATAATAATGATGAATCCCAACACTACGTATTGTGACACCATAACTGCCTCAAATGTGTACATCAAGTCGTCGAAACTAAACGCTGACCTCTCTATACGAGTTTTTATATTACAGTTGCATTCACTACGTCTTCTTCTTCTTCATCTTCTCGTATTTGAGAGGCAAATGGAGCTTAACCATTGGCTAAATCCTCCAACGTCCCCTTTATTCCTCCGTGGGAAAATATTATTTTCTGCAGCAGGGAGAATACAACTCAGTCGTTCATTCATTCACTGCTTCCTTCTCCGTTTATTTTACTATTGAAGTGAAGCAAAGAAGAATAAAAAATAGCTATGCAAATAAATGTTCTTTAAAATGACCTTTAAACTAATAAATTTCTATCCGCTCAACTATGCACGTAGACTAACAAATATAATTAGTTTTAACATTGATTTTTAGATGTCACGTTCCAATCAGATAGATCGGCTAGATCACTTACCTAAATACAGGGTCTTTATAATTAAAGTTCCACTTTGAAATGGCCATAAAAGGAAAACTACTGGACAGAATGTTATCAAACTTGGTAATAGTTTACAGGAGGTCATGGGATTTTATTTTCCGCAAAAAAAAGTTCAAAACTCACCGTCAGCGGGGAATGGCGCTGTATGCAATATTGTTAAACGAAATAAGACATGAAGATATCGGTTTAAAAAGTTTCTAATCGTTTCTAAAACGTGCTACAAATCATGTTTAATGTAGCTTCCACTATTTTCTGAAAGCAAGTTAAATCGCATTACTGCGTTCTCAACAGTAGCTCTTAGCATATCAGGAGGAATGTTACGGACATGTCGGTGTATCACATTTTTCAATTCCGCCAAATTGTGTATGTTATCACCATATCGTGGCTAAGATACCACGATTTTTATGCAGGACGGGGTCCACCTCACATTGGTACATGTGTCAAACAGTTACTTAAGAAACATTTCACGGATGACCGGATTGTAAACCGACACTTCCCCATTTCTTGACCACCCCGGTCACCAAACCTTAACCCCTGTGACCTCTGGCTATGGGGTTACCTCAAAGCCACTGTTTATGGTGATAACATAAACAATTTGACGGAATTGAAAAATGCGATACACCGACATGTCCGTAACATTCCTCCTGATATGCTAAGAGCTACTCTATGTGATTTAACTTGCCTTTAGAAAATGGTGGAAGCCACATTGAACATGCTTTGTAACACGTTTTAGAAATGATTAAAAACTTTTTAAACCGAAGTTTTCAAGTCTTATTTCGTTTAACGATATTGCATACAGCGCCATTCCCCGCTGACGGTGAGTTTTTGGACTTTTTTTTTGCGGAAAATAAAACCCCATGTCCTCCTGTAAACTATTACCAAGTTTGTTAACATTCTGTCCAGTAGCTTTCCTTTTATAGCCATTTCAAAGTGGAACTTTAATTATAAAGACCCTGTACAATGGTTAATATGTAGTAATTACATTCAAGCTTTTCGTGAAAATTACATGAGGTTATCTTTCTCACCACGTTTTAAAATAAATATGACTAGTTATATTTCTGTACGGTTGCCGTATAATTACGTCTTTACTCAAGCAAAGTTATAACCTCATACAGCTTGGAGCTTGTCAATCTAGAAATTTTTAACTCCATCCAAACACACATTTATTTTTAAATATCTCTATATCTCCATAAATATTATGCTGAAAGGACGTTGAATCTTTTGAAATTTTGAGAAACAAAATTAGCAATTTGGGCCGGGATCCAAGTGAAACATTTTCGTTTCGCAATTTCGCAAGTTAGCTAGTTGTCGTATTCTTTCGCGAAATTGCAAAATGAAAATGTTTACTTGGATCCCAACCTAAGTTGGTCAAGCTGGGTGAAAGAAAACCGGAGAAAATCCAGATTGGTGATAGGTGGTTAATTTATAATGCTCTCCACCTATCAGCAATTTGGAAATACCGAAACTGTTTCAAATATAACCAAGAAGAATCACAATGCTATTCATAAAGTGCCCGAAAGCGGCTCAAATTTGATGAAATAAAGTAATATTTCTACTGTTCAACTTTGATAGAAAGTAACTAGAAACTTTGATTAAAGTAACATTCGTTTAAAAGTGTAATTGAGACGTTAGCGGGTTTAGAAAACTCTGGAATTCACACTTCGTTAATTTTCACGACAAGTTGAACATAAACTTTGAGTTGATGAAACCGGATTTACTCATGTAATAGGGTGATTTTCTAATAATCAAAACTAAAATAAATACATTAGTTTTAGAAGCACAGCCAAATATTCAGATGTTTCCAGTTGTAATCGAAAAGAATGTTTTAGAGTTTAATTTGTATTTTGTACATTCATTTATTCAATTTTGTTTCATTCAATTAAACTCTTCAACTTCTTCATACCAAATATAATTAGAGTGATTAACTTTTTTATCCCGATCAGCGAGGTCTCTCAACCAATCCGCAATGACTGTTTTTAACTGATTACCTGTGATAGTGGTTATAAATTATGCACATAATTGTATTCGGATGTTGTATGGAAGGACATACAGCCAACTCTTCTTGTAGAGCTGTACCGAAAATACGTATGGACCCTTTCGTGTGATTTTGTAAAATTCAAGATGGCTGATTGTTTGTTAAACATCTAAATTTCAAAAGTTTATCACGAATTAAAGGTGCAAAAAGAAAAGAAATCTCAATGTTGAGGTAAGGAAAATTAATTTAGTGATTATTTTTTGCATTATTATATCATCATCTAAGAATTGCACTTATTTTAGAAACATAATTTAGAAACCTGCACTTTAACCTACAGTGGCCGTTTGAAAATAAACATTTATAATTTTGTGATCTTCAATTAAGTGGAAATTAAAGATGTTTGTACTGGAAACTAGAGATTTAAAAGGGGGTTGGACCATAATTATCTTTGAAAATTATTGCACTGGCTAGTGGTATATTTTGAATATTTTGAGTGTGTATTCTGGAATGTTCCTCAAAAATTAATTATAAACGCAAATTTACAAAGCCATGTTAGGGATATTTGCAGATTTTTTTAAGATCGAAGAGGTATTTCAACATCATAATCGATTTTTGGTGCAAGCTGTGTTCCGCCTCAGCTGAATATTTTCCAGTCGCTGAATATTTTCTAGTCGGACTCTGTCGGTGTTTGGTAATGTTACAAAGGAATGTTAATACAGAATATATATTGAGGAAATCTTATGAAATATTTTTTTATACATAATATGAGAATAAAATATCTTGTTTGTAACAGAATATAGCATTTAATTAAATATATCAACTGGTTTCGGGGATAATTGAGACGGTATAATTGGGGCAGAGCAGTCACTATAGCATATGAAAGGGAATTTCTGTGGATAAAATATACAAGTATTTCATAAAAATTTCACTGCATCTTCTGTAGCGGCTGATTTATTTTAAATATTCTGAGAGAGAAGGTTCAGTTTCCTTCAAAACTGTATGATGCATTGGATCAACTGTTATACACTGTTACTAACGATATATTTAAACTTTTAGATCGTTTAATAAAGCAGTTTGAGAACTTTTATATAACTTCTTTTATAATGAAAGATTAATACGGAGATCGGATTATCATTAGAGTGATATGAGAGAAATCAAATTTTCGATTGACAGTCCAGAATTTAAGAGCCGAGTCGGGGTTTACATTGAGAATTATCTTCGATATAGGTCAATTTTATTGACATGCAAAGTAAAAATCTAAAACTTCTAGCCGTTCAGACCTCTACCTTATGCTTTTCGCCACGTTAATACGAATTATTACGTGCATGAAGCCTTAAGATGGTTCGTTTAGTGCACACGCTGATTATACAGAGTGCATATAGTGTGAATTTTGGTATAATTACACTACACTGCTCACACTATGCCAACGGCCCACCGTGCTGATAACACCGGTTCTCTTTAGATCACCGAAGTCAAGCAGCATCGGGCGCGGTTAGTACTTGGGTGGGTGACCACCTGGGAACACCGCGTGCTCTTGGCACTTTTCGAGCGCGGCAGCCCGGTGGTTTGCGCTCTGGATTTGCACGCTGCCACAACTGCCGCCGTGTTCAAACGGAGTACGATCACGTTAAACATGTGGGTTCGTAAGTCCTTCCGAGAGGTTGGTGGTAGGGGAAGGAGGGTACGGTCCCTGTGGATGCCTCCCCCCACTGGGTTCCTGTCTAAATTGGGTGGCATTTCCCGGCCGTCCATACATGTTACTTTACACCTTTCTGGTAGGTCGGACGGTCTGGGTCTCAACAACAGCAACACTGCTCACACTAAATAAAAACCGTTTACACTCGTGTACTTAACACAAATATACAGGGTGTTTAAAAAAAGATGGGCCAAACTGAGGTGGTCGTACACACCAAACCAAGCATTTTTCTTCATAGTTTACCGGGTCGGAAATCAAACGTAAAGGCGGCAGTGGACACTTAATGGTGAAACCGATGAGGTGAGGCGAAAGCACAAGAATGACTTAGAAGTTATAAAATGACATTTAATAAACAATAATTACAGTAATGACTCAAAAGAGCGACCGCCAATCTGAATGCACATCTCACAGCAATGATGGAGAGATTGACAAACTCTCTCGAACAGAACAGGCATGTCGTGCACTTCGGCAGCAGTGGCCGAAATTCTGGCGACGAGTTCCCCTTCAGATTCAAGGGGAGTGTCATAGATGAGACTCTTGAGATATCTCCGCAAAAGGAAGTCAAGACACGGCGCATCGGGCGATTGTTGAGGGGGGTGGAAGCTATGGAACCACCTCGCCCAACCCATCTCCCTGTAACGCCTTTGCGTTTATTTCCGACGGGATAAAATATGAAGAAGAAATGCTTGGTTTGGTGTATAATACCACCTCGTAAAGTTTGGTCCATCTTTTTTTAATTACTCTGTATATACTATCCCCATGTGTTCAAAAGTTAAAGCAAGTAGGCAAGTCATCCGTCATTAAATATCGTACCTAAGTAATGTTTATAATATTTAAATATATTTCAAAATAGATTCATATCTACTTTTGAGTTTAGTAACCTGCCTAACACTTACGGAGTATTTAAGAAGGTTTCACTCATTAAAATGTGAGAGATAGAGGTGATCTAAAAATATTTGTTCAAAATAATGTTTTGATTGTATACCTGGTATTTAAAATAGATGCAAATATATTTTACGCTTTTATACTAACTTACTAAGTTCATAAAACACATTTGTGAAGATTTTAGTCAAACATTAAAATATGCAAAATATGTACTGTTTTCGACAAATTCGTCGAAAATGTATATTGAAGTGAACGATTGAGTTGAACTACAATACACAGACATTCCAGTAAGTTTTTCGATTAGGTTTTGATTCCAATTGTCAAGCGGAATGTTCGAATAACGAGGAAATACTTTGACATTGCTAGGTTAATAATACGATTTAAAAGTTAATAAGTTGTAAAAGTTAATAAGCTTTAAAGTACTTTACTTTCTTCTCGCTGAGCTAGAAGAAATTATTCCGATTGTGATGTGTACCTCTTATCTTGATACATATACTCTTAGTAGTAGATTAAGTTAACATTTTACTTAATCTATTACTAAAAATATATGTATCAAGAAAGTAATCATAAATGTATATCAAGTCATGTATCTTAAGAATAGTTTGGTGATCATGATATGAAATTTATCGAAAATGTATATTAAAGTGAAAGATTGATTTGAATTACAATGATCAGACATTCTAGTATGTTTTCTGATTGGGTTTCTGATTCTAATTGTCAAATGAAATATTCGAATAGCGAGGAAATACTTTGACTCGAATAACAGTGAAATACTTTGACATTGTTAGATTAATAATACGTTTCAAAAGTTAATAAATTGTAAAAGTCAATAAGTTTTAAAATACTTTACTTTCCTCGCGCTAAGCTAAAGTATTCGAATTGTGACGTGTACCACTTATCTTGATACATATACTTTTAGTAGTAGATTAAGTTAACATTTTACTTAATCTACTACTAAAAGTATACGTATCAAGAAAGTATATCATAAAGGTATATCAATTCATGCATCCTAAGAAGAGTTTGGTGATCATAATTTGATTACATGTCGAGTTTTTACCATAAACACATTGGCTGTGTTCCTAAATACCTGAAATGATATTTTCAGTAGGTGGGTGTCAAATCGTTGGACTTCGTAATCTCGAAAACCACGGAAGCATTTTGAACAAAATTTAGGTGACAAGTTTCATGTACTATTCAGATGGGAACACAAAATAAAAATCCGAGAAATGCATATATGATTTAGCTATAAGACGGGATTTTGTTGAAATCGTTAGTCCCCTCGTAATATCAAAATACGTTGAAGCGATTTGAACCTAACATGTGGGGTACACCGTGTATATTTTCTAGAACTGGAAGCAGAGAAAAAATCCCATAAATATATATATATAGTTTAGTTATTAAATGAGATTTTGTCACAATCAGAAGTTTCGTAATCTCAAACAGTGATTCGTTTCAACCAATTTTGTGTGATAACTGCAAAAAATGTGTAGATATGAATCCAAAGAAGCAATTTAAAACAAATGTATATAGGGAAGGGATATTTTAATATTTCGATAAACATTAAGAATATAGGTTATACTCAACCAATTTGTTACTGTTATGTTTCTTGTATGAGCAGTACTCCCTTTTCTGAATCAAATGATACACATTTCATAAAACCTCAGATAATTGTCCATAATATATAATGCTAAAACTATTCGCAGATACATTTCGAGCTAAATTCGAAGTTTACATACGTGCACTTTTGTTCACTCCTTATTTTATCTTGCATAGATGTCGTCTATGAGGTTCAGAGATCGAATGTCCACTTGCTATGCGTGAAAAGTCTCAGGATGCCCCCATCCTCTGCTTTTCTATTAGTCAGCAACCTAATTTTATTGATTTCTGAAGTGTTAGTACAACATTGTATTCGGTGGTTGAATTGTTCACTACGACAAAACTCGCACTTAACATTTAAATGATAAAAATGTGTGGATCAAATATATTTTGCTAATGAAGTTATGAAACATTAACTGGAGTGTCAACTTTCTCATACAAGGATTCATTTTTTCTTCAAATTTTACAAGGATGTATTTGAAAAGTCTGTATCGTGGGCCCAAATGATTACAACGATAGCGTGTTACCCTTCACTTTACAGGGCTTGAAAAGATCTTTCGATTGATATCATACTTGACAATGAACCGGGAGGAGTCATACCGGGAGGATATCATACTTGACAATGAATGGGGAGAGGGGTTGTTGTTGTTGTTGAGACCCAGACCGTCCGACCTACCAGAAAGGTGTAAGGTAACCGTTTGGACGGCCGGTAAGTGCCACCCAATTTAGACCGGAATCAAGAGGGGGAGGCATCCACAGGGACCGTACCCTCCTTCCCCTTCCACCAACCTCTCGGAAGGACTTACGGTCTCACATGTTTAACGTGATCGTAGTCCGCATGAACACGGCGGCGGTTGTGGCAGCGTGCAAATCCAGCGCGCAAACCACCGGGCTACCGCGCCCGAAATGTGCCAACAGCACCCGGTGTTCTGAGGTGGTCACCCAACCAAGTACTAACCTCGCCCGATGCTGCTTGACTTTGGTGATCTAACGAGAACCGGTGTTTACAGCACGGTAGGGTCGTTGGCTCGGGGAGGGGGGTGTAACTTGCAATCCAAGGTGGCTAATGACGTCACGAAAAAAAATTGTATCAGGGCTATTTTTCACAACAATGATTGGAACTATTAAGTCTCATGATCACTGAGCTGTAAATAAACACTTTTATGCATGATTATGTCAAATTTTGCTCTATGCTGCCATGTTAAGAAGTATAAAATTTTGACTAAAATTCAAAGTTTTCCCTGGAATTTAACAAAATTCTATCTAATTGTAGATTTTTTTTATAACAAAGTCTGATATAAAGCTCCGTGAAAATCCATTACTATTTGTGACTTCAATTTTGTACACAAGAAATCGACCACATACATCAGATATACAGACAGATGGACGACATTACTCCAAAATTAGTCAAAACGGGTTCAGGAGGTTCTAAAACATATATTGGCAGCAAAATTTCGAAATCGAAAATTTTCGTGAAAAAACAGTACTTTCTCAATACTACGTATGAGGAAGTACATATACATGAAAGATCTTAATATATTGATATTTTAAAATAAAAACTAATTTTAATAATTTCAAAATTAAAAAAAATAATTGAAAAAATTATTTCAAAATATATATTTTAAAATGTATAGATATTTTAAAAAAGCAACTACTTAGCGTGCAAATTGCACCCCAATTGAATGAAGCCGAGGTAAAAAAGGCGATTCTTCCATTGCTTTTGTAAGGCATTGTTATGCAGTAAACAAAATGTATTTTCACAGCGGAATTTATTTACAAACATAAAATATACTTTTATGATATTTTTTTAAACAATGCTTGAGGGAAAATGTTAGCTGTGTGTTTTTATGTAACTTAAAAAGTGATATTTTGTGAAAATGAAAACTAATTGTACATAGTAGTTTTAGATTAAAATATGAATATCTCGTACACTTAATTTGAGGGAAAATAAAAGTTTATTTCATAGTATTTTTCAGTTTAAAAGAAATTCTATGTATATTGACAAGTTCATGAAATATGTCAAATCGCCTATTTCCAAAAGTACTGTCACATTTTAAACTTAAGCACTTAAACTTGAGCACTTAACTTGTTCACTGAACGTTCATGATTATTGTTAACAATAAGGTACCATTAGAAAAGGTTTATATTTTCTAATTTTGCAAAGAATCAATTTTGCATATTTTTTACTCCTGAAAACTTTAATTTGTTGGCTTCTGGGAAATATTTACTGAATTCACAATATTGTATGATTTTACAAATAACTTATAGAGGAGATTAGTGTTTGGATAGCTTTATTTACGTATTCTAGACAAATTATTCTTAAAAGCTAAACAAAATTTTCAAATACGCTGCTAAATTAATATGATTATAGGAATTAAAAACACATTAAATATGAATATATGTGGTAGGTCTCCTTCAAAGATCGAATTTGATCAATACCAAAATAATAGCTGACTTCAATATTTTAATGCATTAGTCTGGTTTCAGGTTCCACTAGCAGCATACTAGTTCCTTGTATGAAATATACAATATAAAGGAAATTAAAATTCACAATCACAGACAAATTCCTGTAATATTCTAAATGACATTGTTATATTCAAAAACATTCTATTAAAATATTTAAATTAATGCTCCTAAAAAGAAGAATCTCTGTTCTCGCTATACAAAATTTTCTTCACAGACAGGTCTGAAGAATAAAACATCTTGATCCGGTTTCTACACAAATTTACAAAAATATGAAATTGAATCAATATATGCAAAAAGAAAGCGCTAAAATTTTATTAGAAGATATACCCGTACTACTTATATTCTCGTGGATTAGAAGATTTACTTGTACTGCTTATATTTTCGTAGATTAGAAGATTAAACTCCAGTATTAGAAAATATACCTGTGCTACAATATATGGATTTCAAAAATTTTTCACCAAAATAAAATAAATGACATACAATTTAAGAATATTAATCATTCTCGTAATCTTTAAACCCAAAAGCCATAATAGATATAATCCAATTAAAAATACAATTCCTATATATATAAAATTTATTTATATCCATTTCTTTATAATTTAAACTAAAACAGATATATTGCTGTGTTAATTCAGTGGATTTTATTTCGTTTCTTAGCAACATAATATTTTATTTTCAAGCATAAACTTATTGGGTTTAATTCCGTTGGTTAGGAACATACCATTTTTTTTTTCAAGAAACTTTGCCGAGCAAATATCGTTTGCATAATGCTATCTGAATGGAAGGTTTAATAGTGCGTTTTTAACACATTCCAACATAGTTTTAAAGTGTTTATGATATTGTTCATTTTGTCTGTCTGTCTGTTCGCACGTTAACTGCTGTAAAAATGACTTTATAAAAATGAAATTTAATATGTTGTTGAGACGGTTTGTGGGACATATAAGAATGTAAATGATTAATTTCACCCAATTAGCTTGCGATTGAACCCGGATTAAAAATGAAATGCATTGAACCCTATGGGACATATTTTCTCAAGCATTTTTTAAGCCAAGTTCGAATTACCAAATTACTTCGAAAATTTTAGAAAATATTTAAGTTATCTCATAAAATATATAAAATAAATTTCAGAAAAATGTGTTCTGTACTTTTAACAGTAAAAATTACAATATTAATTACACTCATATTATATGAAGAGATCACGTGACCCACTTTAAAATAAAATATGGCATCAATCTTTTCTTTCCAATGTTAAAATCGTGATATTTAAAGTTCTTTTAAATTTATATTTAGTGTTACTTTATTTGTGCGTATTTTCCCGCTTTATTTTTGCGTATTTTCTGTGAATCTGTATTCTGTGCCAACACAATTACAATATTTTTGAGTTTTATTGATCATCAGACTTTGATTATCTCTACAACGAAATCTTATTTTAATGGATGAAGAATGCAAATAAGTGATTGTAAAATGAGTTGTATAAAAGTTGCTCAATTTTTTTTCCCCGCAAAATTCTTCGGCTCTGGAGACTGGAATAAAAGTGATATGAATGAAATATTCATTCCTTTTACATAGAGAACCAGACGATTTATATTTTGATGACGTCATTTGAATAAAGTTCATATTTTTCGATGAAGTTTTAAGTTTTCAAATATAATAAATTATTGTAATACTGTGATAACTTAAAATATAGCAGCGCTGAATGTATCATATTTTAGAGATGATTAAATAAAATTACATTTCAATTCGAAAGTGTTTCGTAATCAATGCTTTATGTATGATTGAGCGTTCTTGTTTATTAATATCTGGATAACCCTTGGTCCTAAAAAGTCGAAACATAAATTAAATTTTAAGTACGGCTGTTCCTAATCTACTCCAAAAATTTTATCAAATTTTGAGCAGCCTTTTTCGCGTCATGATGAGACAAACACACACACAAATAAACATATATACATATTTTCAATTTTATTATATAAAGGGTGTCCCAAAATTCACGCAAGAAGTAATTTTGATAGAAAACACAGGTTTATAATTAAAAATTGTAAATTTTTTATTGATTCATAAAGTATACAGTATATGGTTATGTATAGAATACTCGTAGCATATCGGGTAAATGGCCTCCACGGCTTTGCTGGCACATAAGCACTCTTTTGTTGAAATTTTCCATGACCGTTTTGCATAAATGTGGCTGAATTTCGTTGATACAGCGTTCAATTTCCTCCTTCAAGGCGTTGGTGGTCGTCGGCTTGTTGGCATAAACTTTAGACTTCAAAAAAATCCAAATAAAAAAGCCCAACGGCGTTAAATCCCATAATCTGCGCGGCCAATTCTTATCACCAAAACTGGAAATTACACGACTAGGAAATGACCCATGCAGTAATGGAATTGTTTCTCTGGCTGTATGGCATGTGGCACCGTCTTGTTGAAACCACATGTCGTTCACATCCATATCTTGCAATTTAAGCACAAAAAACTGGATTATCATGTCGCGACAGCAAGCACCATTAACTGTTATTGCCTGACCAGCTGCATTTTCGAAGACATACACGGCCAGAGTGTTTAAGATCACTAATTGATCCAGTCTCCCTAAATTTTTTAATTAATCTCTTCACAGTTAATGAAGTTAAATCACTATTCCGACCATATTTTGTACGAAAATTGCGAACTGTACCTGCCAAACCTTCATTATTTTTTAAATATTACTCAACAATGAAAACGCGTTGTTCTTTCGTGTAGCGCTCCATTTTTAGTAACCCTAAACTGTCAGCTGTCACGCTGCCTTTTTTTTTCGTTGCCAACACTTTATCGCACAAATGGCGCAAAATTCAAATCTTGCGTGAATTTTGGGACACCCTTTAGATAACATGTTGTTTGTTGTAATCTATACCTTCTGCCTACTCTCTTGCTCTCGAAATGTATAGTTATACATCATGATACATACTTTTTATTACTTTCCTTATATACATAATGTATAAGGAAAGTATTGTGACGGGGTCGAAAATTCGAAATCGAGTTTTTGACGGGAGAGCACGTTTCAAACATCCCTGATCACGAATCAAACATTTTTGAAGTGCTGTCTGTGTGTGTGTGTGTGTGTGTGTGTGTGTGTGTGTGTGTCAGTGAGTCTGTGGAGACGATAACTGACGAACGAATGGACCGATTCGAACCAAATTTGGTACAAAAATCACAATCCGTAAACACTGGAAGCCTATAGTTTTTAAATGCAATCGAATGTTCAGAACTCCCCTAAATTTTCGAATAAAATATTGAAAAAATCGTCAAAAAATCAAAACCACTAGTAAAGTTATGCAAATAGACATTTCTTATGTAATTTTTCATTAGAAAACGATTGACATAAATTTTAGAATGCTAACATGAACCGTTCTCGAGATATTGCACATTTTTCAAAAAAATTATTCAAAAGTCAAATAAAATGAAAAAAAATATTTCCTATTGAGAAACATGTTCACTTTTCATATGTAATACCATGCGATAAATTGGGTGATATCATTCTCGTAGATCTAGCTCGTTCCATACATGAAAAAAGATACTTTGAGAAATACTTTTGTATTTGAACGCCAATAGTCATTTTTCTGTTGTAAGAACAACTTATTTCTTCGTCCATAACGCTTGGCGAAATTTTGGCGACAAATTTGGCGGAATCTCGACAACTTGGCGACTTTTTGAAATGTTGCCAAATTAACGAAAATCTCGCCAAATGTATAAAAATGACGCTAAATCAATGAAAATGACGACTATTTGTCGAAAATTCAATATCTTGGAAAGAATATTAGTATCTACTATAAGAAAAACCTATTTTTTTACTGTGAAAGTAGTAAATTCATTACATTATATAAGGAAAGTCATGTGTTGCCCACATCAGATTTTTTTATTTGATGTGGTATAATTTCGTTTTGTAAATTTATTTAATTTTTGATATATTTAAAGTTTGCTCTTTACTATTTGACCTCCTCAAACACAGTTCAAAGAATGCCGAAGCGGATTGCTATTTGCGACACACGTATCCGACCTGGATATTTTAATTTGTATATTTGTAAATTTCATATTTTATTGGTGCCGAACACAAATATTTGAGATGGTGAAGAAAACAAGTTACCACATTGTTCATCCAGCCCACTAGGAGTAGAACTGTTTGAACAAGGATCACAAAATTACAAGGAGTCCTATCTTGAATTTGAATTTCGTGAATGAAAACATGAAAACCCTAAGTCGTGAAAGAAATCAATAGGCTAATATGATCTAAAAACACGTCGGAGAGAAATCGAAGTAAACAGAACCTCAAGAATCATAACCTTCATTTCCCTAGGAGATATCTATTTTACTTATGTTCTTTTATTTAACTAAAACAGCTCCAATTAAAACAATCAAATCTCTTCATGTAAATAAAACAGCAAAACTTGTATCAGTTTAACAAACACACTCATGAGATTGCTTGGAAAGAGCACAACGTAATTCACAGCTATTTTACATATTTTGATGATCACTACAAAACTGAAGAAAAATGTCTAAGCAGCTCGTTATATAAGGTTGTAAAAAGGTCAGAACAGCTTCGTAATTCCACCTGCAAATGACATCACATCAAAGAGCGGATAATCACTAACGCTAATTGCTAAAGCTAAAGGTGATGCAAACGAACGAAATGTTGGATTCGTGTAAATCTTCATGAAACTTTGACCAATTAGGCTATAGAATACTTGAAGCAAATATCATAAGAATAGAATTAAACGAGATTTGGCGATTCAAAATTTAATTATGTGTTCGCACGTGCAAAATGAAAACGAGAATTATCTGAATAAATTTGTAATATATATTAATAGCATTAAGAAATCAAATTCAGAATTTTAATACACTTAAAATAGATTTTGCATCAGGAAAATGACGGCGTCATTAAAAATAATATTTAAATGAATAATTTATAAATATCTAAGAAACAAAAATACCGAAAATTCGAAACTCAGTAACACCAAAAAGCAGATCACAGAAGAAATGTAAAAAAGGACCTTCATTTAGTTGCAAATGTTGTATATATTTCATTTTGGGCAAAATTAGGAAGTAGTTTTATTCATTTTTACATATGTATTTTGTACAGTTATGCCTAATTTCGAAAAAATCCGAAATAATGTTTCTAGAACCGAGAGTGGAAATCCCCTTTCCTCTTTGGAATTCAATGCAGAATCCATACCAGTCATTCGCTGAACACTATTAATAGCTAATCTTGAAAACTGGATATTTCAAAGATTTGATCCACAAGTGAAGAAATACCGAAAACGAAAATCATTAGTGACCTCCCCCGACCATTAGTGACCCGGTCATTATCTAAGCTTCTCTATAGCCAATCAATAGAAATAGATGTTTCATGAAAACATTTACATCAAAAGTAGAAATCCTTAATGTACCTCCATATCCCTAAAAAATTTGATGATGAATCCATATCAGTCATCATCTAAGCTCTATTTATAAAAGATCCTGAAAATAGATGTTGGAAGGTAAATGCAAATTTTTTCATCGGGTGTGACATCTCAAGAAACGGAATTGACAATTTTAATGAATCCCCTTACTCCTGAATGTGGTGCTAAATAAATATCAGTTATCTAAGATCTATTTATATCCAATCCTGAGTAATAGATGTTTTAAGGAAAATGTTTGAACTGGAAGTGGAAAATAATCCATATGTGAACAAGTTTAATGAACCATCCTACCTTCTATAAAATTTGATGTAAAATTTGTGTCAGTTATTATCTAATCTCTATCAATAGCCAGTCTTGAGAAATAACTTTAAGTAATACATTACGAAGAGATCTATATTTCGTAATTATATTCTATTCTTATTAAATTCTATTCTTATTATTTTCTATAATAAGATATCTATATTTCGGCTAAACTGATGCTATTATTACCGATGCTTCTTTGTAATGTATTCCATTTTTCCTTTTGGATAGCTATTCTGTATATATATATATATAGGGAAAAGGTCATACTATTTTATATAACAGTTAATCATAAAAGATTAGAAACTTTCGAACATAAGAAAAATGGCAACAAAATAAGTGTGCTAATGTCAAAAAGGGGAAAGAGAGATCATTTTTCATCCTCTCCGGTGTTGACCGCTGTAACATAAGAGCTGACCTCTGAAGAAGAAGAACAGTAAATCTATCTTCGAATGTTTTTCGTCATTTCCATAGAAGATGAATGAGATTTTGATTCGTTTCATAAAAACTAAACAATGGAATTGTGTGGTGTTCAGTTAAGAACTTATCTATATATGCGGTAACATTAGTTTTGTAATTAACTAGAAAATGTACCCGGCATTTGCCCAGATTTAAAAGGCAAAACTTTAAAATGGCACTAGAACTCGCTGCGAATTCCCGAAAACCGAAGAAGAGTTTAACAATACTCCCGCTTAGAACAACAGCAAAAAGAAAAGAAATTTTGCGGCGTGTTAAGATGAAAACTCCGTTAGAATATCTCAAAGCCTCCTATCTCGGGAAATTATGTGTTTAGCACGCGAGAAGTATATATACAGTATTGTGACAATTAATTGAGAAATGCAGTTTTTTTATAAAATTCAGTTTCATTCAAGTTTTCTATGGATACATTTAAAACTAATAAGTGATATGACCTCCCCGAGACTTTATAACATCACAGACACGTTTCGGCATGGAATATACTAGACTAGCACATGTAGTTTTAATTTCAACGTCTCTGAACCATATGTCAATAACGGCCGAAATTAGCTTGTCCATCGTCATACAGTCAAATTTGTGAAGCCGTTTTTTGACAATAGCCCACAAATTTTCTATGGGATTCAAGTCTGGTGAATTCCCGGGCCAATCCAGTACGGTAATATTTTTTTTGAGCAGAAATTTTTGATTCGCTTCGAAGTGTAACATGGCGCGCTGTCTTGTTGGAAAACGCAATCTCCGTTCGGCCACAGTTTAGCCATGGTTGGAAGCACTTTTCGGGTCAATATGACTTCGTAACTGGCACTGTTCATCATTCCCTCTACGGGAACAAGAGATTCTGTCCCCAAAACGCTGAAACAACCCCAAAACATCTTTTTGGGCGGATGCTTGGGTGCTTGATTGATGTGGTGCTGATTGAGAGGTTCTCCTTGGCTCCTTCTCACGAATATAGATCTAAATCCCTGAACCACAAAATGTGTTTCGTCAGAAAAGATAACTTTCTCCCAGTCCTTCTCTGTCCATGTTTTGTATTTCCGTGCCCATTCCAACCTTTTTTTCTTCATGCGAAGCGTCAGAAGCTGCTTCTTGCACGGTCGACGTACTCTCCGTCCGCGTTCTAACAGCCTGTATCGCACTGTTGAAGGTGCAATATCAACACCAGCTGCCACCATGGCTTTAGACAGGTCAAAACTGGTTAATCGAGGATTTTTAACACTCATTCGATGTAAAGTTTTGTCGTCACGAGTCGAAGTTGATCTTTTTCGGCCGCATCTTCCAGATCGGTTGGTTAAAGCATTTCCTGTTTCCTGAAACCGCTTCCAAATCCTCCCGACACTTTCTGTAGTCACTCCACATATTTTACCTATTTCCTCGAACGTCTTAGAAGTGTGTTCTCTAAGCGCAATCACTTTAGCACGTGTTTCCGCGCTGATATCCATGACGCCAATGAGCCCCGCAACAACTGAGAAACTACCACTGCGGAACACCTGCCACCTGGCGGAGGAATTTGAACACCTGCTACTTTCCAGGTGCATACGAACACCTGCTACTTTGATAATAACTGCAATTTGAACTCTGAGCTAATTTGGAGTGCTTCTGCCTAAGCTTACGTGTGATAAAACGAAAAAAATGACATTTCTCAATTAATTGCCACAATACTGTATTTCAAAAATTCATGAAAATTCCACTATTAATCGCATGAATTCCATTCAACAGCTATTTAAAATAGAATTTTTTTTATTTTTACGATGTTGTTAAAATAGAAACTCTCGGTCACTAAGAAACACATTTCTGTAAAAATCGAGTTAAAACATAAAATAATCAAAATACTAAATTGAATTTTTAAAAAATAACGTTGACATGCACCTTCCTTGATCCTCATATATCTGTATACCAAATTTCATGGCCGTACGTCAGTTAGATTTTCTGCAACAGGCGACACAAACAAACAGACATCCTTCATTAGTATAGATATGATTTTGATTGTATATCGTAACTATAGTACGAAAACTATAGCACAGTAATCGGCCAAATTATCTGCTGCGATCAATATTTCTATTTTAAATGTTTTCTCTACCAGGCTGTTAAGAAAATATCATATGAAATTTGCCCAAATGCTCATAGTCATAGCGTGATATTTTCTTTGATGTAATAATATATATCAAATATAATAATATGTAATGATGATATATGATAATAATATATCAAATATTTATATAATATTTGTCTAACGAGATTTTGTCCTTCCAGGAGCTGGAAAAGGTTGCCGTTGATCTTGAAAATTGAATCTTTGTATACTTATAGTATCAACTACAGGACATAATATAACGAATTATTTTTTTTGAAAAGTCTTTACACGACACAGATTTTTAGTTTATCTTCCGGGGTCGAATAAAATCGAGGAGGAGAAAAATATTTCAAGAAACCTAGGTTACCCAGAAGGCTAGAACTTTTCTAACCTTTGATTAAAACCACTATTTTTACCCTAAATGTCATACACTGTTAAACAAAATTAAACATATTACAAAATTGAAACTGCAGTTTTAAAAGTATTATTTTCTCTTTTTTAAACAACTTTAAATTCTGGACACATTTCAAAAACGTAGGAATTTTAATAAGTATGGTAAATACGTCTAAAATATATCAAATATTTTTCATCAAAAGCTACAAGATCTGTAACCTGTATTTAAAAACACCATCATGATGTACAAGAATTATTTGCATTTTTAAGTGCCATAGCGCTTTTAAACATAATATCCATCATCAGTGGAAATGTTGAATTGATTGACATGAGCTTTGTACGACCCGAAATCGTGAATACAAAATTTGCATATGGTAAATCGGATAAACCGATACAAACATTTACCATAAATTACAAATAAATGCAAGTATTTATTTATAATGTATTTATTTATACATGTATTTATTTGTAATTTATGGTAAATATTTATGCCGGTTTATCCGATTAAAAAAATTAAGCAAATTTTGCAAAAACTATATGTACATTTTGTATTCACGATTTCCGATTGTATAAAGCTCATGTCTGTCAATTCCTTAATGCCCCTGAGGATGGACATTATGATGTCTGAAAGCACTATGGCACTTTAAAATGTAAAAGTGTTTTGTACGTCAAGATGTTGTTTTCAAATACAATTGACAGATTTTGTAGTCTTTGTTGGAAAATATTTGATATAGGAATACACATCGAAATCCATCACATCGAAACACTTCATCGAAATAACTTAAAAAAACTACAATTTAACTAATGAGTAGTAACGAGCGGATGTTAAAGCACACTTGAGACTCCACTGAACCGGTTATTATTAAATTAGAATGACACCACTGGTTGCATTTTGGTTTCAATTATGATCTGATCATTCTGAAAAGTTTTAGAGATGATGTATATTATATATAAATCGCCTTTAAAGAGTATTCAACAATTTCTCCGATATTTTTAAGCCATTGGATTTAACACTGAAATTTTCCAAAACTCCGTTTATTCATTTCACGTATTTATCAAAGGTTAAAATTAAATTAGGATCATTTTGCAAATAAACTTGAAGGTTTGGTAAATGTCCAAACGTTAGTTCTTGAAAATCAGCTATCTTAGATAGAAGATTTTATACATTTCAATGGCCATCCAGGTACTCAGACCTATCACAAATATAGCACTTCTGGGACATGCTGAGACGGAAATTGCAACCTTTTCAGAATATCACTGAACTAGCTGGACAATTGCAACTTTTGGGGTAATCTTCCGTAGAGGGACATAGGAAACATAATTGATTTTATGTCTCACCGAATATCGGATTGTATGGCTGTCAGGGGAGAATTTACCACTTACTAAAATGTCATCCTCTTATTGCCACTATTTTTAATAAAACTTTTTTTACCAAATTCTAATCCTTTATATATCTTTTCTAATGATACATACATGATGATTTCCGCGGCTGCAGCTCAATATTTTTATGATTGCTTATATTTTTTCATAAGAGTGAATTTTAGGTCGCTAAGAGATCAAATTGTGTAATAAATATCGTCTTAAATTGGGTTATAATATAAAATAACTTAACTAATTAGGAATTTACACAAAAAATTAAGTCGAGGTGCAACGGTGTATGTCGAGATGTACTTTTGTACCAAGTTTCACGACTCTTAGATTTCACGCTATCGATTGCACACACAGACAGACACACGTGTACACATAGACAGACACACTTGCACACACAGACAGACACACGTGCACACACAGAGAGAGACATCTTACTTTATCATGTAATATATTCCATTAATAATTTAAAGAGGAATATAAAACAATTCCTCTTAGAAATAATTATTCTTAAAATATTTCCCTTAGAAATCAAAGATCTTATATTAAACGCTACTCATCTTAAACAAAATGAAAGTGAAACAGTAAATGCTTTTCCCAATAACTTTGACTGCAACTAGACACTGTTAGACTAAGTGAAATCCTTTACTACACGCATAAATAAATAATGCGGAACAGAGGTCGAACAATTTCGTGGGACAAAAGATGTTTAATCAAAATCCTGCTTCCTTATCGGAACATCCTCAAGTGTCTGCTTTGTCAACATTTTCACTTGGTTAATTAATTGGAACAGGCAACTCCAGTTCACTTGCTTCATTAATTAATGAGCTAGGCTGCGACCGACAATTCTGAAATTAAACAGATATGACAGAATATTTTGAATATGAGTGCTTATTAAAATGTGTTTCACATAAACTACCAAATGCTTGTTTAATCGTTGTTGAATTTTTAATACGACATTATATATTATTTAAAGATGGAATAATATTTATAATTTAAGGTCCCCTGATGCACTTTAAAAAAAATCTGATGTGGGCACCACATGACTTTCCTTATATAATGAAATTAATTTACTACTTTTAAAGTAAAAAAATAGGTTTTTCTTTAGTATAACACTTATATTCTTTCCAAGATATTGAATTTTCGACAAGTAGTCGCAATTTTATCCATTTGGCGAGATTTCGTTAATTTGGCAACATTTCAAGAAGTCGCCAAGTTGGCGATATTCCGCCAAATTCGTCGCCAAAATCTCGCCAAGCTTTATGGACGGATAAATAAGTTATTCTTATAGCAGATAAATGACTATTGGCGATCAAATACAAAAATATTACTCAAAGTATCTTTTCTTATGAATGGAACGAGCTAGATCCACGAAAATAATGTCACTAAATTCATCGCATTGTATTACATATGAAAAGTGAACATGTTTCTCAACAGTTAATATTTGTTTTTAATTTATTGGGTTTTTTGATAAATTTATTTAAAAATGCGCAATATCTCGAGAACGGTTCATGTTAGCGTTCTAAAATTTATGTCAACGTTTTTAATGAAAAATTACATAAGAAATGTCTATTAGCGTAACTTTATTAGAGGTTTTGATTTTTTGACGATCTTTTTTTGAATTTCACTTGAAAATTTAAGGGGGTTCTGAACATTTGATTGCATATGAAAACAATAGGCATTCAGCGTTTACGGATTGTGATTTTTGTACCAAATTTCGCTCGAATCGGTCTATTCGTTCGTCAGTTATCGTCTACAGAGACTCACTGACACACACACGCACACATACTTTCACACACACACACACATACTTTCACACACACACACACACATACTTTCACACACACACACACACACGGGTTGGTTTTTGGTGGAAAACGAGGACGCTGCGGGGAACCCACCAAACTGAGGACCTCCCGAATTAATTATTTTTCTGATATAATTTTCACATTTTAGGCATCCTGGAAGGAAATTAATGACATATGTGGCAAGAAAATTTTAAAAATAGCTTTATTTCAAGTATGTATTTTTGCAAGGTAAACGAGGACCATGTTTATACACCGTTAGAATGCGGACCATGCATATACACCGTCAGAATGCGGACAATGCATATACACCGTTAGAATGCGGACGATGCATATACACCGTTAGAATGCGGACGATGCATATACACCGTTAGACTGAGGCCCATGCGTATACACCATTAGAATGAGGGCATAGCCTGGCATTAGATATATATGTTCTTACCGAGAGTAAACGTACGTATATCTAATAACTAAGAAAACGAGGGTACGTATATTTATTAACTAAGGATCGTAAATGCACATTTTTACTGAGGACACTATATTTAAAACTGATAACTGTGTAATATCTATATATGTACGCTAGATGTGCTGCAACTTCTTTCATTCGAAACTAGTTAAAAAATGAACTAAAATTACTTTTAAAAAATATGCGTTCGTAGTTAGAAGAGAAGAAACATAAGAAATTATACATTCTGTAACACATGCCCTAACACATAACCGAATGCATGCAAAATTGAGAAAAAAAGATTAAACATATAAAAGTGTATTATACACAAAACCGACTTATAACGGGCGCCCACCACAATAAGGATGGCTCTCCCATTGCAGATACGAACATCCATGAACCTGTTTCGCATTTATTATGCGGTCGTCAATATGGAAGACACAGCTCGTCAGCTGCAAAGGCAGTACAAAACTTGCTAAAATCCACAATTTTCACAAGCTTTTATGGAAAATAATAATTTCAATTCTTCCATAGTGATTGAAAAAATTGATTAAAAATTTTGGCTGGGGTGTATTTCATATTTTTGGGAGCGTCCCTTATAGGCGGATTTGTGTTTTATGAAATTTGCCTTTGCAACTCCGTGTGGCCTGAATTAAATTGTAAGTAAATGTTATGCCAACCACGTGGAAGGACCGAAATTATCAGTTCCCATAGAAGCTCGCAAAAAATTGTGACATGCCTTTTACTATTATTACAGATTTCTGTTGTTTCCTGCTGACGAGCGCAGAATAAGAGTGAAACCCGTCCATGGAAGATAGTATCTGCAATGAGAAGTGTCTTCTATATAAAAATGCTTTAAATTTTTTTTACTTATTTAAAAAATGTTATTTTGGTACGACAAAATTTTCGCTAAATGCTCTATATACGTATTAGTATTCATGAACCCGGTGGATTTTGCTGTATTGCATACGGTCTGAAGTACAGATTGATGAACTTTGGGGTGGGATAGTCCAGCGGTTAAGGCACGAAGATTGCACTCGGAGGACCCGAGTTCAATTCCTAGCTCTGCCTAAATTGACCCTCTGTTCACGCGGAGTATATTTAATATGTGGATTTGAAAGTTCTTCCGATAAGTTGATGTTAGAGGAAGGAGGACGCGGTCCCTGTGGATGTCGCCCCCACTGGATTATGGTTTAAATTGGATGGCACTATCCCTGACGTCAAAACAGATCGTCTCAGTGAATATTTGAGCTAATATAGCAACAGATAAAATTATATACTTGCGTATGTAATCAGGGACTGTATTCCATTTATATTCCAAATCATTATAACACTCGTCATTTAAATACCATAGCCTCTGCTTCATCCATATGAGCTATCGCATTCTTTAAACAATTGTATATTTTCGGTTTCTTTTACAGAACAGCATAAAAAATAATAAAACTAGTTTAATATATGTCATTAAAACATTGATTTTTTCTGGGTTTTATATAAAGAATATTTTATTTTGCCCTCTTTTATTTTATATATTTTTCAAAATTATATTTTTGCCCAGAAACAATTCGATTAGTATTAATATATTATTTATTTTCAAAAATTATGTATTCAAATTATCAAATTCAATAACTGTCTTCCGTCAGGATATCTTCCATCAAAATTTCGAATTCAAAAATTCTCAAGAAAACAATACCTATTCTATACAATAGTATGTGCAAATAAAATATATTTTTGTTTTCTGATGACGATTGCGACAGAAGTAGACTTAACCAATGCGATATTACGAATTTATAAAAAAGTCCAGTGGACACTTAAACTCCATATCCTTTATATTTAAAAACGGAACGAATCTTCTATTTGAAATAATTTTTCTTTTAAATAACATATTTTTTCTCATACTAATTGTATAAAAGGAATTTCTACCCTCGAAATTATTCGAATTCGAGATATTAACAAATAAGCAGGTTTCAAAACTTTTTGAGCCCACCTCGAATGCTTATAGAATGTGTCATATGAGAACACGATAATAAGGAATGCACCTACTAATATCAAATTATTATGTGGAATCTGATACAATGCTTTTTTAACTTTTCTAATAAGAACTCAACCTTTTAGGGCTTTAAGATTTTATAGCAATATTTTGTTTGGAATATAATTTTTATTTCCAAAATTATATTAAATATATATGTCGTATATGTTCATGTATTACACAAATAAACGTACATTTATCGACGTGATTAAGCTGTTTCTAATTAAAAAAACATAACTTTTAAAGCATTTCTACATTATATTTTAGAAGAATAACTTGTATACAAAATTTGAAATATATATGTTTTTCTTTACCTGCATCAATATATCTCCACATTCTAGATATTTTTTGATTGTAACTTGATTTCTAACTGTAACAACCAGATTGAAAAATTTTTTGAAAAAGTTTCAAAAGAAACAATTAAAAATATTGTTTTGTGTCAAGTAAACACAAGTTATATTGCTCAAACAATAAAATTCAATCTGAGCTCTCGTTACAAATGTTTGATTTTCATTTACGGTGTTCTTCATCAGCTTATTTTTAGTTTGAAATGTAAACTTTCCATTAAATCCTATGAATGTCAATTTTCTTCATGCAATGTCGTGACGTTATTCACAAACATTTCCGGTTTCAAGGGAGAAGGTGCTAAGATCTAAACCATTACTCCTGCAGCCCTGCCATCAGGTAGAGCATGCCTTCAGGCCATAGTCCCCTTAGTAGAAAACGTCTGCTTGAACAATACTGCTGATAATATATCTAGTATCTGGCTCTCGAAGCTCAGAGCAATCACCTGTACCCCATACTTCAAAGGAATCTGAAACCTGCTTGCTCGCTCTGCGACAACAGAAAGTTTCAACCCATGCATCCTTCTTAAAATGAAACTACCATCTACAATTGCTGGTCTATACTGCAAAATTCTATTGCGCTAGTTTCTTTTACATTCACACTATAAGTAGATATACACGTAAAATAGTATCCAACATTCAGATGATGAAAGGCTTTTTATAAACACTTTACAACATTGTTGAAAAGTATTTATGACTTTGTTCATTCTGTCTATATGTCCGTTCGCACGATAACTGCCGTAGAAATGACTTTATCAAAGTGAAATTTTAGTATGCTGTTCATACGATCTGTGGGATATATGGGAATGTAAATAAATTATATCCCCCAATTAGTTTTGGTGTGAACCCGGATTGAAAAAATGAAAGACACTGAACCCCATGGGACCTAAATTTTCAAACATTTTTTAAGCAAAACAAAAATTCACAAATTGCTTCGAAAATTTTAGGAAATATTCAAATTTTTCCATAAAAGATATAAAATAAAATTCAGCAAAATATATTCGGTAGCTTTTTAAATAAAAATTAAAATAATAATTACACCCTTTATATGAAGAGATCACGTGACCATTATATGAACAGATCACATGACTCACTTCAATATAAAATATGGCATCCATCTTGTGCCAAAATCGTAATTTTTAAGCTCTTTTTAATTTATATTTAGTGTTGCATCTGTCCTAAAACCGCTTTATTTTTGCGTTCTTTCTGTGCATCTATATTCTGAGTCAACGCAATTACAATATGTTTTATCTTAAATGATCATCAAACTTTGATTATTTTTATAACGAGGCCTAACTTTAATGAATGTAAAATGCAAACAAGTAAGATGAGTTGTATATGAATTGCTGAATTTTTCTCAAGCAAAATTATTTAACTCTGCTATCTGGAATAAAAGAGTATGAATGAAATATTCGCTATTTTTACATAGAGAGCTAGACTATTTATATTTCGATGACGTCGTTTGAATAAAATTTCAATGACATTTTCAGCATGGAGTTAGAAAAAATTTTAACCTCCATGGTTTAATCTTCCAATTAAATAAATTATTGTAGTTCTGTGAAAATTAAACGAGAAAGATCAATCATACATAAAGCATTGATTATGAAACACTTTCCAACTACAATGCAATTTTATTTAAACATATCTAAAATGCGATAATTCAGCTGTAATATTTTTTACATTATCACAATACTACAATCATTTATTATATTTGAGAACTTAAGAATTCATCGAAGAAATGAACTTTATTTAAATGACGTCACTGAAATATAAGTCGCTTGGCTCTCTAAGTAAATGGAGTGAATATTTTATTCAAACACTTTTATTCCATTCTTCTCAATCATCACAATATCAGACTAATATATTTTACTTGAAAACATAAAATCCTGGAAGTAAAAGTACCTTCTAATTTTATGCTTGAAACTTATGCTTAAAATTTTTCAAATAAAGCAATACTTAAGAATTGTCTGCATCTCCATGTAAAATCAATGCATATTTCATTCATACCAGCTTTATTCCAATCTTCAGAACTCAATTTTGCGTTAAAAAAATTCAGCAATTCTTAAACAACTCATCTTACAGCTTTATGTGTTTACATTCTGCATAGGTTAAAATTAGGTTTCGTTGTGGAAATAATCAAAATTTGATGATCATTTAAGCTAAAAAATATTGTAATTGCGTTGGCGCAGAATACAGATGCCACAGAAAAACGCAAAAATAAAGCGGTTTTCTTACACTAAATATAAATTAAAAACAATTTTAAAAGTCACGATTTTGACCCAAGATGGATGCCATATTTTATTTTGAAGTGTGTCACGTGATCACTTCATGTAATATGGGTCTAATTATTATTTTAATTTTTAGTTAAAAAACTACCGAATAAATTTTGCTTAAATTGTTTTATACATTTTATGGAATAATTTAAATATTTCCTAGAACTTTCGAAGCAATTTGGGAATTTTAAATTCGCTTAAAAATGTTTGAAAAATTAGGTCCCATAGGGTTCAATATATTTGATTTTTTCAACCCAGTTTCAATTCAAAACTAATCGGGTGATATTATTCATTTACATTCCCATATGTCTTATAGACCGTCTGAACAACATACTAAAATTTCATTTTGATGAAATCATATCTACGGCAGTTATCTTGCAAATGAACAGACAGACAGACAGACAGAATGAACAAAGTCATAAACACGTTTTAACTTTGTAAAGTGTTAAAAATATCGCCTCTGAATGTATCATATTTTAGAGGTGTTTAAATAAAATTACAGTTGAAAATTGTTTTATAATCAATTTTTTATGCATGATTGATCTTTCTTGTGGTTATATTTAGTGCTGCATCCGTCCTAAAACCGCTTTAATTTTGTATATTATCTGTGTTTCTAAATTCTGTGCCTACGCAATTACAATATTTTTAATTTTAAATGAACACTAACATTTGATTATTTCTACAACAAAGCCTAATTTTAACGTACGCAAAGTGTAAACAAGACAAGCGATTGTAAGATGAATTGTATAAGAATTGCTGAATTTTTCAAAGCAAAATTATTTAGCTCTGGAGTCTGGAATATATGTGATATGAATGCAACATTTATTGGTTTTCCTTAAATAGAGAAGCAAAGGATTTTATAGCATTGCCTTTTTTATTGAAGTTTTAAGTTTCTAAGTAAAAAAATTATTGTACTATGATAATTTAAAAAAGCATCACCGCTGAATGTATCGCATTTTAGAGATGTTTAAATAACATTGCATTTTAGTTGAAAAGTGTTTCATAATCATTGCTTTTTGCAAGATTAATCTTTCTTGTTTCTATCACATTTTTCTCATAAGTTGAATTCATTGAGATCGAGGAAATAATATATAATAGTATATAGAATAAACTCGACAGTAGCATAGTAATCATTGAAAAGTTGTACCTCAGTATAATGAATTATGACAAAAAGTCGAAAATTTATAAAATAGTTCATTCTTGTATTTCCAATTTTCTGAAAATAAAATCCATTTCCGTGTTCAATCAAAATCGAAGTAAATTTAACTTTTGTCTCGTATCCTAAGCTACTAAAAAGACTGTTGTTAGAATTATTTGCAAGATTTTTATAAATATTCTAATAAAATTTATATAAAGTATATTACATTATATTTTGTTAAAGCTATGGGTTGAAGGAGGGGCGCAAAATGTCTTGTGCCTCAACTGCATTTACTTTCAAAAAACTGTGTCTTACTTTCAAAAACTCTATTCTTGTGTTTTTTATCAGATGATTGTCCCAAATACCAAATATCAAACCTCTATTACATTTTGAAAGGAGGCATTTCTCATTTATTTCGGAAAATCGAATATTTGTGTTTGCGGTACCCCCATAAAGTAGAAAATATCGGAAAACTGAAATTGTACGTGCTTTTCCTTTCGAACTATCTACTCGCACACCAAATTTGTAGTCTATTGCATCTCGAAACATGAATTTTCATCATTTCGTTTTTGGAGCAACCTCTTTAAACGAACATTTTTGAAAAACAATGTTGTCTTGAGTGTTTTCATCAAATGAATAACCCGTATACCAAATTTCAAGCCTCTATCAAATTTAAAGCAAGCGTACGGAAAATCGAACGGAAGAGCATTTGTTCGGAAAATCGAACATTTCGGTGCACGGCACCCACTAAAGTAGCAAATATTAAAATCTAAAATTACACACTTTCTTCCTTTAGAATGGTTTACATACTCTAAATTTGAAATCTCTATCTCATCGCAAAGTATACTTTCCTATCATTTCACTTTTCGAATGTTTTGGTGTGGATACCCTCGACGGAACATTTTCGAAAAATTCGATTTTTCCAGGGGTTTTTATCGAACGATCGACCTGTGCACCAAATTGCAAGTCTCTATTTATCCGGGGAGTGCCTAAAAAAACGTGACAGACAGACGAACAGACGGACACTTGACAATTAATATATATAGATAGATAGATAGCTCAAAATATCTTGTAATAATTTAAGAATAGAAATTAAAGGATTCAAACTTCTGTTGCCAAATGCTAAAAATTAATTTATTGCAAAAACTCGATGTTTAATAAGGGTGTATAATTTTCCTCTCAATAGTGCTTGCTGATAAGGCATTCTTGGGAAAGAGAGAGCCTTTTGAGGGTAAATATTGATTTCTTTTTGCCGACATTACAATGAAATTTATGAAAATCAACAATTTTTTTATTTTTTAAAAAGTGTCAAGATTGGTATATAGGTGTCGTCAGGATCTCGAACAGGGAAGGGAGGTCGAAGATCAAATGTGGTTGTTCACAGTGTCGGATTTAATACACCAATACTCTGTGAAGATTATAATGCAATTATATATGGAGAACTAACATAATCATTATCAATGAATGCTTATGACGTTTCCTACGTAACTGCAGACGCACGATATGTCTCATTTGATACTACATTAATATCATAAATATATGCATTAAAATTTGTCAAAATATGCATGCAAATATGCACCTAAAATTTAATAATTAATTACTTATAACATAAAATACATGTATTTATATATTTTGTTCGAATATCATTAATGCATCTGAAAGCATTTAAAAACGCGGAATTTCAACCAAACTCAAGCAAACTATTATTGCAAATCAAAAGTTTTTATATCATTGTTCAAATATAGTCAAAATTTTCATATAGTGAGTAAATTTTATTGCTGTAACCAACTAATGTGCTTTTCTAAGTTCTCGACACGTAGACTTTGTCGTTTATCATCTAAAAACATTTTAATGCTAAAAATGTTCTTTTAATACCAACTGATATTATTGGACAGTACATGTCATCTTTTGAACTGAAAGTGATATTTAGTTCTTGGGTATTCCATGCTGAAAACGGCTTAGTTATAACTGCGTGTTTACTCTTCTTTTTTTTTTTTTTTTTTCTCTCTGAAATGTGAATAGCAGTTTTTACATATTGATCTGATATTTTTCTGAATAATTTTTTCTCGCATATTACATAATATAAAAACACCATCTGTATTCAGATTTTTCTATGATTATAAATACATGATTTTATTCGGATTGATTTACTAGATTTAATTTTAGGCATTTTTACTCACAATGCTTATACAGAAAATTTTACAGAACAGCTCTTTGAAAACGACGTATGCAAAACTTCAGATATTCGTATAACGTGACTTTCCATCTGTTTTACCAGACATGTCTCTTGATATTTTACCCTGAAAAGATTTCACCATTTCTTATGATAATTGCATGGCCTTAGTAGCTCACGGAATTTCGGTGTTGAATGAGAAATATGTTTAGCTTCGTCCGATGTTAACTTATCTAGCTATTTAAAAAGAAAGATGAATCATGCTTAAGGCATTGATTATGAAACACTTTCCAACTTCAATGCAATTTTATTTAAACATCTCTAAAATTCGATACATTCCTCGGTAATATTTTAAAAATTATCACAATACGACATTAATTTGAAAACTTAAAACTTCATCAAAAAAAATGAACTTCATTCAAATGACGGGATTGAAATATAAATTGTCTGGTTTAAACATCTATAAAATGTGATACATTTCTATATAATATTTTTAAAATTATTATAATACTACAATAATTTATTACATTTGAAAACTTCATCAAAAACAAATAAAATGTATTCAAATGACGCCATCGAAATATAACACACATGGCTCTCCCCATAAAATCAGCATTTCATTCATAAACGTTTTTCCATTCATTTCATTCATCACAATACTATAATAATTTATTTTATTTCAAACTTAAGACCATGGAGGTACAAGTAATTAGACTCTATGCTTTAAACTTCATCGAAAAAATCGTCCTACTCTCTAAAATCAATGAATATTTCATTCATATCAGCTATATTGCAGACTCCATGAGCTAAATAATCCTGCGTTAAAGAAATGCAACAATTCTTATACAACTCATTTTACACATTTTGGTGTTTACATTTTCCATTAGTGAAAAGTCGGCTTCGTTGTAGAAATAGTCAAAGTTGGATGATCATTTAAACTCAAATATATTGTAATTGCAGTGTTTCAGGATGTAGATGCACTGAATTTAAGCAACAATAAAGCGGTTTTAGGACGGATTAAACACTAAATATGAATTACAAAGAACATTAAAAATCACAATTTTGGCACAAGGTGGATGCCATAGTTTATTTTGAAGTGGGTCATGTGATCTCTTCATATAATGGTTACGTGATCGCTTCATATAAAAGGTGTAATCATTATTCAAATTTTTATTTAAAAAACTATTGAATATATTTTTCTGAAATTTTTATTATTTATTTTATGGGACAATTTGAATATTTCATAAAACTTTCGAAGCAATTTGTGAATTTTAAATCTGCTTAAAAAATGTTTGAAAAATTAGGCCTCATAAGGTTCAATGTATTTCATTATTTCAACCCGGTTATATCCAAAACTAATTGGGTGACATTATTCATTTATATTCCCATAGGTCCTATAGACTGTCTGAACAACATATTAAAATTTCATTTTGATAAATTAATTTTTTCGGCAGTTATCGTGCTAACGGACAGACAGACAGACAGAATGAACAAAGTCATAAACACTTTTCAGCTTTGTTGTAAAGTGTTAAAGAAGATAAAAATATAGTTAAAATAAAAAAAAATGCAAGCTAAAAGGAAATAAAGTACTTAAAATATGCATTTAAAGGCCTTTTATGCATTTACATGCTCTATAAGTGTTCATATATGCAATTGCATATACAAATATTAAATTTCATAGAATTCGAGTTTTAGTCATAATCAATATATTAGTTTTACAAATTAATATTTTTATAAAATTTTTTTAACTGTGATTGTTTTTAAACGATTTTTTTTTAATTTTTAAATGGATTTTTAACGAATTTTTAACAGGGCAGTTCAAACTATCATATTTTGTGAAGAATATGCACTGCAGAAATGAATTAATAGTTGCCGAATTTTGCTTTTGAAGGATCCCGTCACATTAACTATTTTTCTAAATGTCTATAACTATTTTTCTAAATGTCTATAAGTGTAGAATTCCTACAAAATAGACAGTTCTAGCATTCTAAAAATCGACACATTTATTTTTTTTTGCATAAAATTATGCATAAAGTACATTTTCACGAGCTAAATATAGGAATGATTGATATTTTTAGTTTTGATGTGAACCGGCTAAAGTGGACGCCACATTTGTCGTTTAGTCAATTTTTTTTTTCTGTAAACATCTTAAAAGATGATCAACACTTTTAAGACTTACAATAGAATGTTTGCAGAAGTATCTGGGAGAAAGAATTGTAAGGATACCTATCGATCGCTGAAAGCCACGCAAAGTCCAGCAATATTTACAACCAAAGAGTGGTGAGTGAACTGCGGCCCTTTGTCGGCTTCGTACGGCCCCCAGGGTGAAATCATAACCCTCTGAGCATGAACACTCAAGATAGGCGACACACTCCGTTATCATAAAGGGTTTTCATAGTTCCCGTGCCTGGGCAGGCGCTCCAGAATTGCACCCCCGACTTGACTTGACTGGGGGGGAGCATTCATTCTTCCCAGGCCAGGTATTCCCCTTAGAGGAGAGATACGAAGACATACTTCTTATTCCTGCTCTAAGGTATTCCCACGTCGTAAATTCCCACGTCGGCGATTCAATTTGAAAAACTAGGGATTAACGAAATGACCGGCCAAACTCCTTAGATATTCTATCCGTAGATATTTCGTCTAATATATCCGTCTTATATTTTTTAGACGTCTAACGCCTTAGATATATAGAATGTGTTTTGATACATGACCTGGCGCGGAGGTGGCAATTCTATCCTTTGACCCCCACCAGCGCCCTACTGAACTTCACACGCTGTACTAAGGGTTTTCATCGTTCATACAACTGCCTCAAAGTTTAAAGGGTTTCCGAAAACGGATGTGTAATCGGAATTAAAGTTGTGTATCAAAATTAAAATATTACGCGAAACTCTTACCCGTTTGTTTTAGCTTGTAAATTTATTTATTGGTTAAATATTCATTGTAACATATTTTGCATTACGATAAATTAAAAAAAAATTAATCTATATGCAATAGTTTCGTTATAAGACTCCTGTATTTAAATAAGGCACCTTAGTTTTGAATATACGCTGCAGCTGACGGAGCAGAAGCAAATAAAGGACATCAACCTTGGGAATGGAGGAGGGGGGGACTTTTCCGAGCCAAACTGCTGATATTGTGACGAAGTACTGTTGTTCTACTTTATCCTACTATGTACTGTCCACTGTATCCTACTATGTCCACAGTATCCTACTACTGTATCCTACTATGTACTATACGGTAAATATGAAGGATGATGGTAAAAATAGCGCGTTTAAAGGCTACTATTCCGCCCAGCCATACTTTCTATTCATCTTGAAGCTATAGATCGTAAGAATTTCGCATTCTTTTTTTTTTTTTTTTTTTTTTTCAAGTTTTGGTGTCCGACAGTTTCTTGCTCAGAGAAATTTCAGCAATTCAAAATTAAATTCGATCGATTTTTCAACTTGCCTGCATACGCAGACAAAATTGGTTTATTCCCCCTCCCCCCTCTCCTATTTTGTTGATCGGTAAAATTCGAGTAAATTAGTAAAATGTCATATGCGTTCAGCGATACAAAGCTATATTTTTTAAATTCATAAACGTCGAAATATTAAGAAAAATCAAATTCCTTCAAAATGATAAAGAATTTATTTAATTGTTATGAAATAAACATATTGGGAAATTTTTACAATAAAAAGGGTTACTCAATTCATAACGTCCGATAATATAACAGCAGTGTCCGATAAAAGTGTCCGATAATATAACAGCTTAAAAGCAGATAATTCTAGCATTCCAAAAATCGTCTAATACATTCTTTTTTTACATAAAAATAAGCATAAAGTTAATATTCATGTGTTACATAGAATAATCCAGTTTTTTTTATTAATTATTATTTTTTTTTATTTTGATGCGATCAGATCATTTTTTTATTTTGATGCGGTGACGCCATTTTTGAAATATATTCCATTTTCTTCTGTGAATATCTTAAAAAATGATTAACACTCTTTTAAACATACCATAGAATTCTTCCACAAGGATCTGAAAGAAGAATTTTTATGGATATCCGTTGATTATTGCTGACATTTAAAACGGCGGTATTTTTGAATGTTACTTATGCGCGACTGTACAAAGCACTTATACAAATATGTACTCTGAACACGGGAACAGTTTGGTTAGAGTCAGGAATCGAACGTGGATCCTCTAAGTGATGTTTTAACCACTGGGTTGTCCAGCCCCCTAATGTTAAGCTAATTTGAATTAAAAAAATCTCGTCGAACCGTATTATTCAGAGAACTTTAGTACCGCACAAAGTTTCGCCGTTGTCCGAAACTTCGATTTTCGGTTACAGACGACACGCACATGAGACAAGACAATTTATTTTACTACATGAGATAAAAATATATGAACTATGGGTATTTCTAATCAGTGGAAATGAAACAAAATAAAATTATTAATTAATTATTTTGTATGTCAGAATTTTTCTCGTAGATCCATGAATAAATAATAAAATAATACTCTTATTTTCAAATTTTGCTTTTGTAATACTCAAAGTTTCCCACACATGGAATATTTTAGATTACATGAAAAAATTCTTATACATGAAATCTACGGCAACAAACTGTCCTCAGAACTTCTGAACCTTTCTGTAAAATGCTATTGTATGTAACTCTCCCCCACTCACACACCCAGACAAAAAACAAATATGGAAATTTATAGCTTTATACTGATTTCAAAGTTAGATGTTTCAGTCTACTTCTGCGTTAATAGTCAGGGCCGTGACAAGGAATAAAACTGCGAGGCGACGTCCTCTGGCGACGTCTCACAGTGGCGCCGAAATTGAAATTTTTATTATTAGTTTAAAAAACTAAAAATTGTTTTTAAACAAAGCACTGTACTTTCTCTAGTTCTAAAACCGGAACGTCAACAAAAATACAGTGCTTTAGTAATAAGAAAATATAAACATAATTTTAATAGTATTTCCTCTAACAACTAAGATTCAACTTGAATTAGGTAATTAAATAATTATAAAAAAGGTAATCCTTCAGGAAATTATAACTTTTGTAAATTGCTTTTTTCTTCGATTCAAGACAATACCTAAATTAAAGCACCGAGAATTAATACCAGATTTCGGGAAACAGATTCATTTAAAAGATACCGTTTTCCTTTCAATTTAAGGCGCAATGAAGGATAGAAATAAAAATTAACATTGCTCGAAAAAAATAATTAAACTTTCACACATTTAAAGCACCATATGAATCGGGATAGAAGAAAGGGCCATCACCCTCAAACTAAGTTCATTGTTCACAATACAAAAATTTGAACACTCTATCTCCCTTTGTACTTAAAACATCTCGCTGGCTTAGCAAGAAACAAACTCCCAAAATTTTTACATTTCTAACTATTAAAGCTTCTTTGAAAAAATTCTGATCATTAATATTGAGCGCATTTTTAGAGTCAAATAGGTAAACTGAATTTGGACACTTAAATGAAAATGATATTTAGCATTTTTATGAATCAAATAGTTTTACTTGTACAATCGAGGCTACACAGCATTTCTTGTATAGAGAAGTAATTCTCGCTTATGTATGAAAATTCAAGGTAGTGATTCTCCACAGAATCTATCAAGATTTTCTTTGTTTTCACTTATCCTACTATACATAACGTACTGGTAAATAATTCGACTCTTCGATTTGGATGAATTTAAACATTTTGAGTCTTCCTGAATACAAATCAATCATTTTTAAACGATGTCTCCCTGTAGACACGATATCTCTCGAACAAATTATGTTCTCCAAACGAAGTTTCGTACTGTTATTTTAATCAGTAAACTTAGTGGCCTATTTATTTTACTGATCAACTAATTTTACACAATAATTTGTATCTTTTATGATTTTGCACTTTTCTTTTACTTTTTATATAAAAAAATAGGAAGAAAAAGTTATTTTACCCTAGTTTCACAAAATTTTCGTGAAATCTTTTGTTCCAGTATCAGGTAAACAAGATCAAATATTTCTATTTAACTATAATTTTCATAAATTGAATAAAAATATAATCTATAACAGATATGGATACATTCAGACTGTTGACATTCAGAGAGATTAGACAAGGGTTATACTCAATCTTTCAAACATGTTTTGTTTCGATAATTAAAATAACATTATAAAAATAATTGTATTGAAAGCTTTTTGCAATGTCATTTTATATAAAATTATTCATTTACAAGTGAATATAATTTAGGATGTAAAGATGTTCCGTTTTTAAAAGATTGCACGTTTTTTGTTCTAAAATGAGAAGATCATATAATTAAATGCTCAGTATTACAAAATAAATGGATGTTTTTTTAAATACTTTCGGTATTATAAAATAAGTCGATGCTTTTTAAGTACTTCGAACCAAAAATGAATTGAGATTAGAATATTCTTGTCTCAATTTTAACTGGAAATTAACTTGGGGTACATTGTGCTACTCCAGTCAATCGATATATTTGTTTGGAACTTGAGACTAAAATTTTCTCCACTCCTATACAATGATCATATATATATATCCTATATGTTTACAGTAGGAAACAAACTTTTCCAGAAAAGCATGTTTTATTTGGATATATTATGCAAAAATTGAGGTCACGTACATGTGACTCAGTCTTTTTAAAAATATTTTTCATATATGCCTCTGCCTATGCTATCCTGACCGCATAACGAGCACTTCAGAATATATTCCTACTAATTCGATGAAAATACTTCTTGGCCTTAACAAAAGAATTAATTTTTTAAAAATTATCACATACTTGCACTTATATTCATTTAATATACTAGAGTCGACAATACCGAACATGAGTCTGTATGAAGTCTTGTACCGACTATAAAGATTTAGAACCCTAGCCTGTTGATCTCGAGACAAGCACTCTAAACCATCAGGAGAATATGCTTGTGTCAAATGTATGCAGTTTTATCTTATTCACTTGTCAGAAAGTAGTTTTTGGTTAGTTGGTAGAGTACTCATATAAATTATCGTGCAATAGGCAGTTCTAATACCGACTAACTTCTCAAACCTCAGCTATTTGCTCTATATACGTATTTCTATATTCTGTTCTATTGTGTGGACAGAATTGCCATAACAAATTTGTACATATGGTGTCTTTAAAAATCTATACAGGGGAATTAGCAATATTTGTATTTTTTCCGCATATTAAAACATATGCATTTTGCGTTTAGTGTTCCATATTTTGGCTTATATTGTTAAAACATAGATACTTTTCGAATTAAATGGATATGCAAAATTGTGGAAAGGGGCTCAACTCAGATGGCATTAAAAGACTCTGCCCATTGGGTTTCTGTGGTTTTATTAGTATTGAGCATGAACGTGGTGAATATTCTCTTATTAAGTAATTTTTCCCTTATTAATATGTTCATATCTACCCTTTCTTTCATTAAAATCAATTAATCCCATATGACTATTTTTTTTTCTTTCAGCACATAGTATACGACTATATGTAAAAACAATTTTGATGAGACAAAAATGAAATTCTTTTATTTATTTTGATGGTTATAGGTTATACGCGTTTTGGAGCATCCCTGAATACGAATTAACCAATTTTAACCATCTGTCTATATCTTTGTGGGTACAATAGTATCGAATAAGTTGATAATACAGAAAAAAATTTGTGGTACGATTATTTCAATCGGTAAATGTTAGAAGCCTATTACCTGTTGGGATAAACGGATCAAAGAATAGATCTTATTTCTTTATCATGCTTTTCAAATTCGAAAACATAAGTAAACTTAAAAATGTTAGAGAAATATTTATGTATTTATAATGTCAGCTTTTTAACACGAATGTCATCATTTACATGAGGTTTATACGCACTGTTCTTGAGATAGTTTATGTTTTTGGTCAAAAATGGAACAATTCGGAAAAAAAATATAAATTCCCTATTATCAAATGAGTGAATGCTTTATAAACAAACAGCTTAAATCCGAAATGAATGGACATCTTTATTTAGAAATTATCCCGATCTGCTCTCGAGATATTGAAACATATATTCATCTATATATTTTTTAATGTAGTGCCATATCTTTCGAACAAATTGGATAAATCGAATAAAGTTTGGTGAGCATTTTTCAATCAATGAACATCACTCAGAGACCTATTAATTTTTGGAGGAAAGGAACCAAGTAGAAAGCATTCAAGTTCTGAATATTTATTTTAGAAAATTAACTAAATAATATAAAAACACAAGATGATAATATGCGCCCCACTCAAGATATTTTTTTTTATCTTTTTTTGAAAAATAATTCACATTTAAAAGATACAAACGTATGGTCCGCGTTTTAAAAGTATATATGCATTGTCCGCGTTTTAAAGGTGTATACGCATGGTCCGCGTTTTAACGGTGTATATGCATTGTCCGCGTTTTAACGGTGTATATGCATCGTCCGCGTTTTTGTATATGCATCGTCCGCGTTTAGTGTTCTATATTTTGGCTTCCATTGTTAAGACATAGATACTCTTCGAATTAAACGGATATGCAAAATTGTGGAAAGGGGCTCAACTCAGATGGCATTAAAAGACTGTGCCCATTGGTTTTCCGTGGTTTTATTAGTATGGAGCATGAACGTGGTGAATATTCTCTTATTAAGTAATTTTTCCCTTATTAGTATGTCCATATCTACCCTTTACTTCACTAAAATCAATTAATCCCATATGACTATTTTTTTTCCTTTCAGCACATAGTATACGACTATATGTAAAAACAATTTTGATGAGTCAAAAATCAAATTCCTTTATTTATTTTGATGGTTATAGGTTATACGCGTTTTGGAGCATCCCTGAATACGAATTAACCAATTTTAACCATTTGTCCATTTCTTTGTGGGTACAATAGTATCGAATAAGTTGATAATACAGAAAAAAATTTGTGGTACGATTATTTCAATCGGTAAATGTTAGAAGCCTATTACCTGTTGGGATAAACGGATCAAAGAATAGATCTAATTTTTTTATCATGCTTTTCAAATTCGGGAAAATAAGTAAACTTAAACATATGAAAATGCTAGAGAAATATTTATGTATTTATAATGTCAACTTTTTAACACGAATGTCATTATTTACATGAGGTTTATACGCACTGTTTTTGAGATAGTTCATGTTTTTGGTCAAAAATGGAACAATTCGGAAAAAAAATATAAATTCCCTATTATCAAATGAGTGAATGCTTTATAAACAAACAGCTTAAATCCGAAATGAATGGACATCTTTATTTAGAAATTATCCCGATCTGCTCTCGAGATATTGAAACATATATTCATCTATATATTTTTTAATGTAGTGCCATATCTTTCGAACAAATTGGATAAATCGAATAAAGTTTGGTGAGCATTTTTCAATCAATGAACATCACTCAGAGACCTATTAATTTTCGGAGGAAAGGAACCAAGTAGAAAGCATTCATGTTCTGAATATTTATTTTAGAAAATTAACTAAATAATATAAAAACACAAGATGATAATATGCGCCCCACTTAAGATATTTTTTTTTATCTTTTTTTGAAAAATAATTCACATTTAAAAAGTGTAAACGTATGGTCCGCGTTTTAAAAGTGTATATGCATGGTCCGCATTTTAAAGGTGTATATGCATTGTCCGCGTTTTAACGGAGTATATGCATCGTCCGCATTTTAAAGGTGTATACGCATAGTCCGCGTTTTAACGGTGTATATGCATTGTCCGCGTTTTAAAAGTGTATACGCATGGCCCACGTTTTAATGGTGTATATGCATCGTCCACGTTTTAAAGGTGTATTCGCATGGTCCGCGTTTTAAAGGTGTATATGCATGGTCCGTGGTTTAAAAGTGTATAAGCAAGTTTAAAGGTGCATATATTAAAGTCAGAACAAAATTTTTGCTCTCAGACTGCTTACATTTAAAATAAAGTATATCCATTTTCCCGATTTTTTGAAGTCTTTTTAAAACTCGCATTAGCAGCAACAAATAAACTGTTGAACCATCTCAGGAGAGATGTTTTTCTAACTCAATGAAGGGAAAATGCAGTGTCAAGAGTCTAAGGATTAAAAGAAAATAAAAAAAAAAGTATTTGAAATATAAGTTTTAATTTAATTAAAAAAAAATTGCGCTTCGCGGTTTGAGTTTATCCGTGTTTTGAATTCCGAACCTGTGCTCCATTTATTACCAGGCAAATGCTTACACAGATACAGAATATACATACAGAGAGAAAGACTGTATTTTACAATTACACACAACTCTTCAAAAACTGAATCACACTGTATTTCTATAAATTCTATGCAAAAATATGCTGTGAAGATGGTTGTATATACTTAATTTCTAAACACTTTTAGCTTCCTGGACGGGAATATTTCTTGACATATGGGAAATAATAAAAGACAGTCTGGCTAGAATCTGTTTCTTATAACATTGGCTCCTAAACCATAAATGGAACCTCAAAAGAAAAAAAAATACATTAGTTTCAGAAGTGCAATATTTTTCTCTTCTAGCGAGTTAGAAATATATTTCCATATCAAAATTACAACAATTTGCGGAGGGGATTGTGTCTGCTAAAAAAATGTATGCATATCTCTTTGGGGGGGCTCTAGTGGTTCTAGGGGATCCCAAGAAGCTAATACCTCAATTTGATAGTTCTATGAGTTGTCCTCGGTTTCCCTCAAAGACCAACACGGGTGTTTCGCAGATTTAGCTAGAGGGCAGTTAACGCCTTGCCTCTGAAAACCAGTTCCGCATACACACAATATGTTGCAATTCTGATAAACCGCGGACGTGTTTTTTTGCAAGACACGCACAGATATTCGCGAGCTATACACAGTTATACACAGACTATATACATATACCACCTAACTGGGGACCTATGCCAAAAGTCAACCAAACTTTTTTCAGAATATTATCTGTCATTAAATAGCACATTTCTGCAAAAATCCAAAGCGAGGACGTCCCCACTTGCCGGTGCGTCCCCACTTGGAAGGTGTGTAAACATATGAATGTCCCCACTTCCCACCATACGCCAACACATACTTTCACACACACACACACACATGCTTTCACACACACACACACACGCACACACACACACACACACACACACACACACACACACAGACATCACTTCAAAAATGTTTGATTCATCATTAGGGATGCTTGAAACGTGCTCACCCTTCGAAAACTCGATTTCTAATTTTCGACCCCGTCACAATACTTTCCTTATACATTATTGTATATAAGGAAAGTAATAATTTGTTAATCAAGTAGCTAAACATTGTGAAAACCTGTAAGTTGTTTTTTATATTTTGTTTTAAAATGTATATTGAAATGAAGTCGAACACTGGAATTCGAGTTTGAGTGAATGTTATACGTTTTGACACTTTAAAATACAACAAGAAATTTTATGGCGACATCTGTGTGTGTATCCGTATGTAGAAAGCCCAGACCACACGACCAACCCGAAGGCTTATGGTTGCTGCTTGTATATGTGACAATTTGTGCAGCATCCGTTCACTCTACTTCAGGAACTATTTGGTTAAATTTCATAAATTTAGTGATTAAATCACTTATGGGCTTCTCAGCTGCTAATTAGAATTTGATAAATTTGACAACAATAGGCCATTCTTTCGAAACACCAAAATTGTATAAAACTTTATATAAAATCCAGAATACGCTTTGATAATTAAATGCATATTTCGTGTCATGCGTTATTTTTATAACACAATGAGTAACATAAAAGTTATTACTTTAGAATAAACCATGCTTGAGATGTTTCCGTCATTTTTCACACTTTACAACATAGTTGAAAAGTGTTTATGACTTTACATTCTGTCTGTCAATGATGACTTCGTCATTTTGTCTGTCAACGACTTTGTTCACTCTGTCTGTAAATGACTTATCAAAATGAAATTTTAGTATGGTATTCAGACGGTCTGTGGGACATATGAGAATATAAATGAATAATATTACCAAAATTAGTTTTGGATTGAACCCGGGTTGAAAAAATGAAATACATTGAACACTAAGGAACCTAATTTTTGAAACATTTTTAAAGCAAATTTCAAATTCACAAATTGCTTCGAAAGTTTTAGGAAATATCCAAATTATCCCATAAAATATATAAAAATGTTTTCAGCAAAATATATACAGTAGTTTTATAAAAAATAAAATAATAATTCCACCCTCTATATGAACGCCAACGGCCCTACCGTGCTGAAAAAACCGGTTCTCGTTAGATCACTGAAGTCAAGCAGCATCGGGCGCGGTTAGTACTTGGGTGGGTGGCCACCTGGGAACACCGCGTGCTGTTGGCACATTTCGGGCGCGGTAGGATTTGCGGGCTGGATTTGCACGCTGCCACAACTGCCGCCGTGTTCATACGGAGTACGATCACGTTAAACATGTGGGTCCGTAAGTCCTTCCGAGAGGTTGGTGGTAGGGGAAGGAGGGTAAGGTGCCTGTGGATGCCTACCCCACTGGGTTCCGGTCTAAATTGTTTGGCTCTTCCAGGCCGTCCAAACGGTTACCTTACACCTTTCTGGTAGGTCGGACGATCTGGGTCTCAACAACAACAACAACCATTTGCATGAAGAGATCACGTGACCACTATATGAAGAGATCACGTGACCCACTTCAAAATAAAATATGGCATCCAACTTGTGTCAAAATCGTGATTTGTAAAGTTCCTTTTAATTTATATTTAGTGTTGTATCGGTTCTAAAACCACTTTATTTTTGCTTAAATTCTGTGCATCTATATTCTGAAACAATGATATTTTAATACATATGAGTTTAAATGATCATCCATCTTTGATTATTTCTACAACGAAGCCCACTTTTCATTTATGGTGAATGTAAATACCAAAAGATATAGAATGAGTTGTATAAGAATTGCTGCATTTCTTTAACGCAAAATTATATAACTCATGGAGTCTGCAATGTAGCTGATATGAATGAAACATTCATTGATTTTACATAGAGATGACGACGATTTTTTCGTTGAAGTTTTAAGCATAGACTTAATTTACTTGTACCTCCGTGGTTTAAGTTTTGATATAAAATACATTTGTGTAGTATTGCGATGAATGAAAGGAATGGAAAAAAGTTAATGAATGAAATACTGTTTTTATATTGAGAGCCAGGCGATTTATATTTCGATTACGTCATTCGAATAAAGTTCATTTGTTTTCGATGAAGTTTTCAAATATAATAAATTATTGTAGTATTATGATAATTTTAAAAATATTACCGAGGAATATATCGTATTTTAGAGATGTTTAAACCAGGCAATTCATATTTCAATGCCGTCATTTTAATAAAGTTCATTATTTTTCGATGAAGTTTCTAAAATTTCAAATATAATAAATTAATGTAGTATTGTGATAATTTTAAAAATAATACCTAGGAATGTATCGCATGTTAGAGATGTTTAAATGACATTGCATTGAAGTTGGAAAGTGTTTCATAATCAATGCTGTATACATGATTGAACTTTCTTGTTAATTTTGACGAGCTGATAATGTTTCAGAAAGCAATAAATTTTTAACTCTACAAATTTGACCAAGAATCCATATTATGCGTTAGTTTGTGCATTAAAACCCATATCAATTTATAAAGTAAAAATCTGATGTGGGCAGCACATGACTTTCCCTGCAGACTTATATCCACGTTCTCTTTATTTTAATTAAATTCATTTCACTTTTAATTCAATTTCCGTTCTCATTCGGTAACCGGACTTGTTTTCAAAGGTGGTGTAGAGAAAAAACGAAAAACTAAAATATCTCGAGAACGGCTAGTCCTAGTGTAATGGGGTTGGTCGTATTATTTTCGTCGTTAAAAATTACGTATTAAACGAGCATTTAATGGATATATTTGAGTATACCTAGTTCTTTAGTTTAGATTTTGACGATTTTTGCGGGCCATTTTGCAAAAAAAGGCAGGTTATTTTTTTCCAAATCGTACCAAAATCTAATCAGCACCAGATTGGCCTACAAGCGACGTATCCACCAAATTTTGTGAAATTCGGTCCATTAGTTTTTCAGTTAGAGTGGATACAAGCTTTTGCGGGCCATTTCACAAAAAAGTCGGGTTCTTTAATTCCGAATCGTACCCAAAACTAATCAGCATTAGCCCCGCCTATAAGTGACTTACCTACAAAATTTTGTGAAATTCGGACCATTAGTTTTTTAGTTAGAGTGGATACAAAATCTGCACAGACAGACACACAGACAGACAGACAGACACACACACAGACGTCACGCTAAAAATGGTTTTTTCGTATTCTAGAGGTCTCGAAACGTGTAGATCCGTCGAAAACTCCAGCTGTGATTTTCGGCACGATTCCAATACTTCCCCTATACATTACCATGTATTGCAGGGAAAGTAAAAAAATAATAAATTTCAAGAATTTAAGTCTGTATCAAATGTAACGTGCTGCTTGCTCACATCAGATTTTTCACCTACAAAACATGTAAGGGTATTTAAAGGTTGTGTGTACTGCTTCTTGCAATATATATAGAATGATATATGTCACAATATGCAAGTATTTTGATGTCAAAGTTGATTTTAGGGTTTGTTTGAATTGCCAATTTTTTATCTTCACTTACGACAAAGGAACCATTTTTCAACGCTTACGATAAAATCAGACTTGTGAATCTGTAGGACTGTGAGTTGGTGGAAAAGATATCTCTAAAGCAAATTGAGCTAGCCAAATGAAATGTTGGAACAATTTTTTCAGTCTGTAAGAATTAAAAGTCTGTTAATTTGAAGAAAGGTCAGGTGCATTGAAGAGATTCTGTGTTTAGAATGGGACGAAAATTTCCAAATCTGGAGAAGATGTATAAGATTGTGCTGCCATTGCAAAATAACAAAAGTTATGGGCCAGTTTCGTGATTATTATGAGCTTGTCAGCTTAGAATCGTCGATATCCGCAATGATATCAAAGGATATTTTCCACCAAAGATCCCAAATATATTGTAAACTGTATTCAAAATTCCTACTAATGATGTGCACCAAAATTTTACATATTAGAGTGCTAAAGCGCTATTGGACGTCATAACGTCTACTTGAAATCGTTCTGGACTTCTAATATGTAAAATTTCGGTGTGTGTCATTAATGGTGATTTAAAATACAGTTTACAATGTATCTGTAGTCTTTTCAAGGAAATATTTTAAAATATTTGTAGGACATGCTTCCATAGTTTTAAAAAAAGAAAGCAAAGAAATTTACTATGTTCCATAATTCTGCAAAAAGAGACAAAAACTGACAAATTCAGTCTTTCCACTTCACCGGCATCAAATCCTTTCAAAATTTGGTTCAGGAAATACGAGGATAAGTTCGTAATCATAAAACGTACCTATGGGGGGAAGGTGAGGGCGTTCCTGAAGTGAAGATTACGTTCCTATTGCAGATAATTTCATCTATGAACCGGTTTAGCTCTTATGGACTTATCAACCTGAAATAGCTGATACATGTAATCGTAGAAAGGAAATTTGATGTCGCTTTCAGAGTAAAACATTTGCAAGTATGTTACTGAAAGTTTCAGGAGAATAAGATGTCCGTAATGGGTAGTAAGGTGTGACAGTTATGATAATCCATATAAGTAAAATTAAAAATCTGTCTGTCTGTTTGTCCCATCATCATGGGAGAACGGCTGAACCGAATTTCATAAAATTATGTGAGTAGCCTTGAAATAGTCCCACTTAAAATTTAGTCCACGTTCCCAGTTTCTACGACCAGTGGTTCTTGAGATATTAGTGAAAAACGAAACTTTCGTTTGTCTCATCATCACGGGAAAACGGCGGAACCGAATTTAATGATATTTTTGGGGTAGCCTTGAAATAGACTCCCTGGTTCATCAAAACGAAAAGTTTGGAAATAGTTTGTTTAAAACGTGAAAGTAAATTAAAAAATTTTCTCTGAGTTTGGTGGGCGATTTTTGCGCTACTTAGTCATTTCCTGAAAGCATGAATTGTTTGAAAACATGAATGCTTGAAACATGAATTTAAATAGAAAATCTATCAACATGGTGATTTTTCACAAGATTTTAAATAAAAGTATTAAGAAATCAAAATGGTTATTTAATTATTAGCATTTTATAAGGAAATTTCTATCTTATATCATGTTGCTGGGCAACGCAATTAAATTAAATGCATTTGTTAATTTTTATTATTATTTTTTCGAATTGAATAACAAATAAATGAAAATAAAAATGTATCTTATAAATGAACGGTTTGATTTTTCTTTTAATTATATTATTTGCGGACTGCATACATCACTTTTATTTATTTTGGCAAAGTGTTTTCAATCTTATATATTGTGTTTAGCTAATAAACTCATATATTGTGTTTAGCCAATAAACTCATTTATCCGGTTGTTGAAACAGAAATAGTGTAGAACTGGTATATCTTCTAATACAATATTAGTGTTTTTATTTGGTATATGCAAACGGGATCTGGATGTTTTATTCTTCAGATCTGCAAATACAGAGCTAGGAATTAGGCGGGATATCGCTAACTTGGCAACTTTTCTTAAACTTTGCCAAATTGACGGAAATGTCGCCAAATTGATAAAAATGACGCAAATCAATGAAATTAAATTTGTTTTTTCCGAAGAGAGTACTGAAATGATGCTTCGGTAGCATTTGTCGGTCAGTCCATCCATTCTACTTAGTAACACGTTTCGCGAATTTTTAAAATGTCACCAAATTGATAAAAATGTTTGTATATCCATAAAAATATCATGAAATTGATAAAATTGAGCTTAATAAATGCAATTAATTGCGCTTTGTTAGGGGATAGTATTGTGCTGATGTTTCGCCACTTTGTCGCAAAATGGAACTATCAGTTCTACAGTCCCACTTGACGATAAATTTGGCGATTTTTTAAATAGTTACTAAATTGACGAAAATGTCGCCAAACCTTCCATGGAGATAGCATTATTCAGACGATATGATTTCCATCAATTTATTTGAAGCAAATGATATCATGTCGCTTAGCAACGGATTCAAATCCAATGTGTTTTTGCGGCATGCGATTTTTATTACATATTTTCCAATTTATTTGAATAATAAAGATATGTATATAAAATAAATTTCATTGACATTGCATTTTAGACTGGATAATATAAATTACAGTCTTCAGGTTTAAACATTATTATTATTGATATTTTCGGGGATTATTGATTCAGGGATTATTGATATTTTCAAGTTATTAAGTCGTCTGTTTTATTATTGCAAAAATTGTTGAAACTCATATATTGTACGTTGTACGAGTAATCTCCTACAAAATCACGGCAATATCGAGCACTTCAAATCTATGACAATATAATTAGTACGGGTATATATATTCCCATATAGTTTTAGCGCTTTCATTTTAGCATATATTGTAGTCAATTACGGCCTTCAGATTTAAATATTACGGGTTTATAGATATTTTCAATCTATACATGTAATCTACTAACACAGGTTATATTTTCTGATTTTCCATTATATAAGTAGTACGGGTCCCATACAATTTTAACTCATTCATTTTGCATATATTAATTCAATTTCATATTTTTTGTAAATTTGCATACAAAAGGGGCCGCCATGATGGTTTATTCTTCACAATCTGCCCGTGAAGATAATTTTACATAGTGAGAACAGATATTCTTAAATTTCTTTTGGGAGCATTAAAATAAATATTTTAACAGAATATTTTGATTAACAATGTCATTTATTATACTATAGGAATTTGCACATGATTGTGAGTTTTAATTTTCTTTATTATATACTCTACGAAGAACGGGTATGCTGCTAGTATTTAATATATTTCCCTATATTAAAAAATATAGCTGCCAATTTTCGATGACAATTCTCGTGACAATTCTCGTGTGTCTCTTTGACGTACCTCAAAATTTATGGCATATAAAAATATGAAAATTGGTACATTTGTATAGAAATTTTAGGGAAACATACTGATATAAACTATAACAATTTTTGATTTAAAACTTAGTTTAGGAAATATTTAATGCCAAAGTTAAAGAAAGAGTTTTTGAGCTACGAATTCATGTCCTGGATAGACTAGCAATAGGAAAACCTCCAACTTTTGTTGACATGTGTCTACCTAGTTAGAGTTTTACAGAACAGAGCCCTTTTTTAATTTTGATTTGGTTAATAAGTTATTCAAATTTTTATGCACTTCTGAAGCGAGTAAAGGGGTTTGACGCGCGTAGCGAGTAGGGGGCGGACCCCCCAAATATATATGTATATATATTTAAAAATATAAAAATAATGCTTCGGCAGTCAATAATTAGCTGAATATTTCAGAAATAAAGCTGGAATTCTCATAAACGCCTGTAATTTCGGCTTTTCTGATAGTTTGCCGAAATTAGCAACAAAGTAGATGAAAAATATGAGCAAAGGTTGCCGAATGTTTTTCAGTGTACATAGAAATATACTTCTATGTATCCGACATTAAATTTCTTCAAAATGCTGCTTAAGTCACACGAAGCTGCTGTGACTACAATTATTATAATCAGGGAACGTGGAAGGAATTGCTCAGTTTCCATAGATACTCGCAAATAGTAAGCTATCTTGCTTGGTATTGGAGTTATCGCCTATCACATGCTGACTTCGTGAATTCTGTTACCTACTATGACAGCTTAATCCTTACTTTGGTAACGGAAACTACAGGCGAATTTGCCGATCCGGTGGTCGAGCGGGCAGAGTCGCGCGTTTCCGTCTGATCGCTGGATTTCCGGGTTGTGGATTCGAATTCCACCAGGGGGCATGGATGTTGTGTTGTCGAGGCAAAGTCAGACTTCCGCCCTTGTGGAGTCTCAATAAAAGTGAAACTGCAAATTTCTCTCCCCTTCACCAGGGGTCTAGTGGACGTGGTGCATAGGCGCTCTTTCACCAAGGGGGATTAGTACCAACAACAACAACACAGGCGAATTTTGTGATTGTAACATATTGTGTGCTTTGCAAACAATCATTTTATATATAATTTATTTGAAATTATATAAGGACATAGGACGCCAATATACTCCTTTCTTTACACATTTCACGATATTAATTTAAATTAAAAGAGTTATAAAAATTAAAGATAGTTAATTTTATCAAATAGGTGGATGGTTTAGAAATACTTTTAAACAGAAATGAATTGCATTTATTTTTGCGATTTCACGATTTATTCTCGATATATTAGACATTATATTTTCCCCTCAGGACACGTCATGTTTCTCAAAAGAGTAAACAGGTTTCCATGAAATTAAGAATGCTTATTTTATTGGATAGCAACAGCAATCTTTTGAATTAAAACAGTTAAACTGTTACTAATTAACTGCAAAGTTAATCAGATTATATAACGTTGAATCAGATATTCTTGAATCAGATCATATAACGAAGTAGTAATAGTATTAACTGGTGTTGGATGCCAAAATCTCGCTCCCCCAGGAAAAAAGGCAGCAACTATACAAACTTCCAGCAAACCACACCAGTCGACGCCTACTTGCCTTTGTTGTAGTTTTTGCTCTGCCTTTTTATCCTAATGGGGTTGTTTTCTGCTTCCGTAATCGTTTGATATTGTTACTATTTGTTATATGCTGTATTTTAACAAAATGTTTACGTTACAACAGTACTTCTGGTGTATTTCAGATCTAGTGATCATACATCACCTATTTCTTGTCCTATTGATTTAATATAAATATTTAATTATTTGAACCCAAAGTCATGTGTAGTACACATATTTTGAGTAATACTACAACTGTCTTCTGAAATTTTATTTAGAAACAAATAACTACTAAAATTAAAACAAAAATTGGTCACAAAAATCGAACTTAATTGCGTATTGCCCGCCATCGAATTTAATTAAATTTATAAGCGCTTGACGTATGTGCTTTGTCTGCATTTACACCTCGTTAATTAGGGATGTCCAGTTCGCTGCTTCATTAATTAATTAGCTAACGTGTAACGAATTCGTGAATTTTCACTGGTTTGGCGCTATATTGAGTTCACTATAGTTTAAGCGATTATACTGGAATCGGGTCGAAAGGAGGAAATTTAGATTTGATGTTACATCAAGATGCACAGACTTAGCTCATAATATATAACTTTAATATTTTATGTAAATAGTGGTAGTAATAGCAAATATTAAATGTATTTGATTTTAAGCTCGTCATATAATACGGTGTATAAAGTTAAATCCCTTTACAATTACCAACCCTTTGCCACTTAAAAGCTAATTTCATAATTATCACATTGCATATCTGTGATTTACAATGAACAAGGCGGTATACTGCAACCTGTGGCATTGGCCACTTTTTTCTTGAGTTTTGCATCCCCTATTTATATTTGTACTTTTAAATTCACTTTATTCTAATTTTCCTTTTTTGCAACATTTTAAGGCTGTTCTCCTGTCAGAAAAATATATGTTACAATCTCAAACGAACATTATTTGGAATATTTTAAAACTGCCTTAAACGTGATATTCTGATAAAGAAAATAACATTTTAGCAATGATATTTAAACCTCCATAATATTTCTATGTACTATTAAATAAAGGTATTATATTGGCATGTCTTACACTTAACTTTCATCTGCCCGAACTTCTCCAAACTTTTGAAATGTGATGCAATTTGTGTAAAGAACACGAGAATGTTTTCGACAAAATAGCACTTAAACTGCCAAATCTTTTATTTTTCTCGTCTGATGTTGCTCGGAAAGCAATGTTAGGAAAAAAACTACAAATCAAAAATAAATTCCCGTGTTGTATGGAAATGCATCGATTGTGAATCATTCGGTAGAACGATTTCAACAGGAAGATTTTGTTTTTATTCTGGATTTTTTAGAAACATTTGATCCACGCACTTTTAAATCTATCTCCTAAGGAAAATATTAGAAATATTCAAGTTTAAATAAAAGTGTGAACAAATACGCTTTACATCATCATATTAGAGAAAAAATCTGATGTGGGCAGCACATGACTTTCCTTATATAGTGCAATGAATTTACTACTTTAAAAAAAATGGTTATTCTTATAGTAGATACTTATATTCCTTAAAGATATTGAATTTTCGTCAATTAGTCGTCATTATCATTGATTTAGCGACAATTTTATCCATTTGGCATGATTTTGGTTAATTTGGCAACATTTAAAAAGTCGCCAAGTTGGCGACATTCGGCCAGATCCGTTGCAAAAATCTCGCCAAGCTTTATGGACATACACATAAGTTATTCTTATAGCAGATAAATGACTATTGACGTTCAAATACAAAAGTATTACTCAAAGTATCTTTTCTCATGAACGGAACGAGCTAGATCCACGAGAATGATGTCACCAAATTTATCGCATGATATTACATATGAAAAGTGAACATGTTTCTCAACAGTTAATATTTATTTTTAATTTGGGGAATTTTTTGGTAAATTTATTTGAAAAATGTGTAATAACTTAAGAGCGGTTCATGCTAGCGTTCTAAAGTTTATGTCAATCGTTTTCTAAGGAAAAGTTACATAAGAAATGTCTATTTGCGTAACTTTATTAAACGTTATTTTTTTTAATGATTTTTTCAACATTTCACTCGAAAATTTAGGAGGTTCTGAACACTCGATTGCGTTTAAACACAATTGGCTTCCAGTATTCACGGATTGCAATTTTTGTACCAAATTTCATTCGAATCGCTCCATTCGTTCGTGAGATGTCGTTCCCACAGAGACTCACTGGCGCACACACGCACACACACACACACACACACAGACATCACCTCAAAAATGTTCGATTCGTGATCAGGGATGCTTGAAACGTGCTCTCCCCTCGAAAACTCGAATTCGAACTAAGGTAGATTATCATAGTATGCAAAATTTTATCGTCACATTTTTCAGTAAAAAAAGTGCATTAACATAATTTCTGTAAAAAGTACATCGAAATATTTCTGTAAAAAGTGCATTGACATCTTTCCGTAAAAGGTACATTAATACGCGGGTTTTCATACAAACCCTCTAGAAAAAAAGTTTCCATTTATAAAAGTATTGTCTACAATCCAAATAGTGAAAATAAAAAAGGTTCCACTTCATACGATCATTTTTCAGAGCATAATTGGGGATTGTATAGAGCTTTTGCTAAAAGTAGTTTTCGATGTTAGTTTTTGAACTGAAATTCTATCTAAAAAAATTCAATTTTTGCACGATCCCCCGAAATTTATGTTTTCACTGTTTCTTGTGCTTGGGTCAAAGTTATTTAAGTACTATAACATTGACAATTTTTTCACTACAATTTTGCAAATTAAAATATCGATTTTTTCTTTCGTTGCAGATTTTTTTATAGAGGGTCCGTATAAAAAGTTGAATTTTATACTCTATCCCTAAATCATTCCTCTGGCGGAGAAGAGTAGAAATGTTATGCATACACAGGATACAAGAACGAGTCCATGTTTCTGGATAACGTGCGTTTATTCACAAGCAAAAAGTAAAAGGGAATAATACACAATCAAGCATCACGTACATGCTCCACTAATTCCACAGAATTAGCGATATTATTCTCAAAATACTGACAAAAGTCGCGGTCCAATGTAGCTCATGTCGTGTCAATTCCTCAACTCCACTTCAACGGAAGAATGAATCTTTTTATGTGAATCTTTTTTTATCCCGCTATAAAAACTTCTAGAAATCTCTCCATATCTCCTAGACTAATCGGTATTTCGTGAAATTTCTGAACATTCTGGAAGTCTTCAAATGTTGCCAACTCTCGCCTCACTGCCCCCTCCTTAAGACTGCACGTCCCGAGCTTTATCACTGTACTGTGGTCCAAATTATGGAGCCAATCTGTCGATATGGACGACTTTCGACTTGGTTAAAGACGATTTCTGGATTTGATAAACGACACGATTTATTCTTTTCTTGATGACGTAGGGTCCTCCATCGTTGTGCCGAACTTCTGGAGGAAATCCTGGTGTCATGACGAGATATCATAATCTCGTGTCACTTATGTAAAAATCGTAATTTATATATCATATGTCAAGACTCTATATTTTTACATTAATTTAAACCCTGTTTTAATTATCCCTCTTATCTATTAAATTTGTTATTATACAAAATATTCTATACTGAAAGGAAGACTTTTCTCCATTTTATTAATCTGTGAAAACCGCATTCGGAGAGAAGTTTCGTTATTATTTGACAGTTACAAGTCAAGGCCTTTATTCCCGGCCAGAGTAGATGTCTGGCCTGCTCGCGGCCTGATAATGTTAGTGCAAGGCATGCACTTTTCCACACAATGGTTTTGGCGCGGGAATTTGGGGACAAGCTTTGACTGGGGCTCAGGTCAAAAAACTTTTATCTCTCCAAAGGATTTTTCTTCTAAAAATGTCTTCTGGTTTTCGGACTACTTCCAACATTTCTCTATATTCTTTAACTGGTATCCCTCCCATACATTTTGTTATAAATACTCAATATAAAAAATATAATTTTTGGAAACTCCGAAATAACCTTTTTACTGATCCGTCCCTCCCCTCCCCTTCAAACTTCGATTTTAATTCTCCCTCTTCACTTATCCCCCCCCCCCCATCTTCGTATTGCTAACCTTTTACCTCTTGTTCCCTCCACCTTTTCTGATATCAATGTTTACACCGATGGCTCTGCCATTGACGACAAAATTGGTTATGCTATTTGCATTTTTAATAAAGACACATTAAAAAACACCTTTACTTTCAAACTCAACCTTGGGAACACAGTTTTTCAGGCGGAAATCGCCGCTATCCACTTTGCTATCAAATGGGCATCTTCTAATAATTTCAAAATTAACATCTTTTCAGATAGTCAATCCTCTATTTGGGCCCTTAAATCTATTAGAAACAAATCTGACTTTCTGTCCAAAATTAAACTTGAAGCTAATATTAATAAACATTTAATCAACCTTTGTTGGGTCAAGGCCCACTCAGACATCTCGGGTAACGAGGCCGCCGATACAAATGCTAAACTTGCTACCTCTTCCGGCACCCCCACCTCTATACCTTTTCCATATTCCTTATTAAAGAAACACTGTAAACTCGACATCCTAAATTCTTGGCAAAACTATTTAAATGATTATATTTCCCCCAGAAACCACGATCCAGCTAGAATATTAAAATTTCTCCCGAATGTTAACTTTAATACCCACATAACAAATAAATATCTTGTTTACTTTATTACGGGCCACGGCCCATTCCTCGATTACTTATACTTTTTTAAACACAAAACAACCTCATGCTGCACTTGCGGATCCTATGGTGACGCAGACCACTATGTTTTCACTTGTCCCCTTACAAAATCTTTCCACCTTTCTAAACCTTCTGCTGGAAACTCCGCGGCCTGGTTCTCGAGTGTCTGCTCCAACAAAACTTCTATTAACAAGATCAAAAACTGTGTTCTCATAGCGAGAGAAATTTCTAATAAAATTACATAATCAGCCTGGGAGCCTCTTCTGCTTTTAACATTTTCTCTGCTCTCTGGACCCCCCCTGAGGTGTCGCTTTTTTGGTGGAGGTTTTTGCTTTGTTTTTGTAGTTGGTTTTGTTTATGTGGTTTGTTTTGTTGTGCTGTTTATATTGTATTGTATTGTATAGTTTTTATGTTTTGTTTTGTTGCCATTCTTTTATTTGTCTTGTTGTAACTGTGTTGTGATTCAATTTTAACCTGTCTTGTAATGTTTTGAATCTAAAATAAAGTTCCCGGCCACACACTTAGCTACAGTAAACCTTCCGGTCTGTCGTGTGGTCTGGGTTTTCAACACTTCAACACAATGGTTTTGGAGTGAAACTTCTGGAAATAATTTGAGACCTCGCGGAGAGGGTTTGTTTCCTTTTTCAAGGCTCAAGGCGGGGGGTGGGGGGGTTAGTGAAGTGCCCAGGAGAGGATAAGATCCTCCCTTTAAACTGCAGGCGAGAAGGAAGTTCAGAAAAGGATAAAAAGAGAAATTTTGAGGTGCTTGGGGGGAAGACACTGATCGAAATCATGCCGATTCCCAAGACTTCAGAAGGGAAAGGACTGGGGCCCAAGTAGGCGTCCAGTAACTAAGAGGAAAATGGGGAAACAGAGGTGCACCCCGAGGGGCGCAGGGCCTTGAGCTTAAGATACCTATCTAAAACTTAAAGTTTAAAATTAAAAATTTAGGGAAAGCTTGTGAAATACGCGATATTCCCAAAAGCAAGGGAGAGTACAGAAAATGTTAGAAGAATGCACCACAAAACAAAGAGAAAAATAAAACTATGTTAGACGAATCCGATTTTTAGGGCGGAAATAAATATCACGGACAACTCTTCCAGGTAACGACCGAGGGCGCTTTCGCGCCTTCGTGTTACGAAGATGGTACCGAGGGATGCTGTCTAACGTAGGATTATTCACACTTCTCAGACCTCGGGCCAACGGCCGTACCGTGCTGAAAACACCGGTTCTCGTTAGATCACCGAAGTCAAGCAGCATCGGGCGCGGTTAGTACTTGGTGGGTGACCACCTCGGAACACCGCGTGCTGTTGGCCATCTCGGGTGCGGTATCCCCGTGGTTTGCGCGCTAGATTTGCACGCTACCACAAATGCCGCCGTGTTCATGCGGAGTACGATCACGTTAAACATGTGGGTCCGTAAGTCCTTCCGAGAGGTTGGTGGTAGGGGAAGGAGGGTACGGTCCCTGTGGATGCCTCCCCCACTGGGTTCCGGTCTAAATTGGGTGGCACTTCCCGGCCGTTCAAACAGTTACCTTACACCATTCTGGTAGGTCGGACGGTCTGGGTATCAAAAACAACACTTTTCAGACCTCTGTGAAATTTCAGGGAAAGATTTTTGAGATGTTCCAAAACTGGCCGAATTTTGAGATCTTTGCGCAGGATTTCTAACCGGACGTAGTTCGGAAGATTAGCAAACGAACGCAATGCGTTATTTTGAAGGACTTGAAGCTTCTTTAGGTCAACCTCCGCTGCGGTGCCCCAAATAGGAGCTCCGTACGTCATGATTGGACGTATGCAGGACTTGTATAACAGTAACTTATTATGGATTGACAGGCGGCTATTTCTAGTCAATAGGGGACGAAGCTGGATGAATGAAAGCTTCACTTTCTTGCATGTTTCAGAAATGTGATGCTTCCATGATAATTTTGAATCTAAGTACACTCCAAGGTACTTGTAGGTAGATTGCCAGGAGATAGGCTCATTATTCAAGATTAAATTAGTGTTTGGGGGACACCTAGGGGGCGGGAAGGCAACTGCTGCACATTTGCTGACATTTACTTTGATTCTCCATTTTGTAAACCATTGCGTCATGTCATGAAGGTAATTTTGCAGGGTTTCGTGCACGATATGTGTTTGTTTATGATGTGTGATCAAGGCCGTGTCATCAGCGTAAAGGCTAAGGGAGACACCGGGGAAACGTGGGATATCATTAATATACAGGTTGAACAATCTGGGTCCAACAAGGGAACCTTGAGGGACCCCGCTGAGAATATTCCTGGGAGAGGAAAGAAAGTTAGAGACTCGTACCACGAAGCTACGCTCCGTTAGGTACGAGTGAAGAATTTTAATTAGATCAGGAGGAAAAGAACGCTTGATACGCTTGAATAACAGACCAGTTCCATACCTTATCAAACGCCTTTTGAATGTCAATGAAAACTATAGAGGTGCTTTTTTGTCTGCTGCGAGCTTCATGAATAAGTTCAACGACCCGAAGAAGTTGATGTTCAGTTGAATGCTTCTTCCTGAACCCATACTGTTCAGGTCTCAGAATGTTTTTCTGGTCGCAGAGCTCATCCAAACGCCTCAAGATCACAAACTCGAAAAGCTTAGAAAGACAGGAATGTAGAGAAATAGGCCTATAGTTAACAGGTAAAATAAGATTTTGAGCAGACTTGGGAATGGGAGCAACAATAGCAACCTTCCAAGCCTTAGGAAAATAGTTAAAATGAAGAAGTAGGTTAAAGAGTTTAGCAAGATAACTTTTAAGAAGATTAGGTAGGTTCTTAAGCATGTTAGGAGAAAGAAGATCCTTTCCAGGAGCTTTATTCTTATTCAGATTTTGAATACGGGGAAGAAATTCATCATAAGTTACATCAGCCATAGTTCTATGTGTAGGTGAAGAGAGGAAATGTTCAACCTTGGGATCAACAATCGATACCGTCACGGGATCGATAACATTGTGTTGAGGTTCAAACTGACTTGTTTCCTTTTTCGAGACCCCGCTTTAGGCTGGCGAGGCTATGTCTTGGAAGTTTTTGATTGGTCAAAAACGGTAATTAGCTTACTGGCAGGTCCGAGTGATTTCGGGGCCCTGAATCCACCCTGGTGTATAAAAGCTGTTTTCAAGGAATATTCGGGGCACACATCCCTATCTGGCTACCTAGGTCACTGGGCTAGTCCGGATCATAATTTTATTATGTTGCCCACCTCGGAGTTGGAGGCTTGACATCACACCGGTCTCCGATCTTCGTGGGTATGGGGAGTGTAGTCGAAGATCATCGTGGAGGAGTCCGTCAACCTGACAAACTTCGACGTTGAAGAATGATTCCGACCTGAAGTTCCTATGCCGGGTCGAGATGCTGGATGTCGTAGACGAAATGAAACTGAGCCGTAGCCGACTGAGCATAGCCGAGGGCTTAAGTGGATGTTGGTATGCGATCCTTTCTCCGACCCCGACTCAGGAGGTAAGAAAATTTCCTCCGGTTGTTCGAATCTCTGAGGGAAGTCAACCGCGTTGATTAGTACAGTCTGAAAGAATCCAAAATTAGACTTCCTGCATTAAAGTAATATCAGTATAATTAAATATGTTCTATGTTATTAAATTCGGGCATCTAAATTTATAATTTAAGAGTATCTCTGAGTGCGAGTTTTCTCCCGTTGCTGTGACCATACCTTTTAATTATTTTGTGTATTGATATTTAAATATTGATGTGCCACTTCTCATTATGTTGTAGAAAAACTTATTGTTTTCATTGGTTAATTCCGTGGGAATTTGCGGTCCAGTGTACGGTGTTACAGAAGTATATGTTGTTTCGCTGATAATGATTCAGTTTTTCAAATTTAAATTTTGACTTCTTAATTACAATAGTGAATAAAGTAATTTGTTTATCTTTAAACCTGTATGGTTATTTAACATCTTTGTCTCTCGAAATTGTGCATCTGTGTTTTCAGATGAGGACGCCTTACAAAGTAAGGGTTTATTGTACCTTTGTATTTAATGCACTGCAGGTCATCCTGGAATTTATTCGTGGATGAGAGAATTTCGAAATAGAACCTGGGTATAACATTTATGGGTTGCGCCAACGAACTTCACGGCTCAACACATTCACGACTTTATCACGGTTTAACATATTTAGCATATTTGCATCTACAACTTGTTTTCGTATCACATAAAGTAATGTGGCGTTTGGCACGCTTGTCACCTTTTGGCACACGCACCCTTTTCTTCGTAACACTGGTCATCGCCGAGGGTTGAACAGCCACGCTTTGTCGCCTTCTTGGAATCGTACTTCATTAGCCTTAGAATCGTACCGGGTCTATATTCTATCGGAAGCAGTATTGATCCTCTCATGAACTAAACGATGAACCTCCCCCAACCCTGCCTGCAGATTTCGAACATATTCATCAGGATATAAAGGAGCATCATATGGTCTTCTAAAGATTAGGACACATGGTAGTCGTAGATTCCGACCAAGCAGCATTTTTGATGGAGAATGACCAGTTGATTCTTGGTTAAGACAAGGTAGACCTGAGACAATAAAGACCCGATACGATGCTAAGGCTAATGAAGTACGGTTCCAGTAAGGCGACAAAGTGTCGCTGTTCACCCCTTGGCAACGACAATGATTTTCGCCAGCACTACGCATAACGGAGAAATACCCTGCGTCATGAAGAAAAGAATAAACAGTGTTGTTTATCAAATCCAGAAATCGTCTTTAGCAATCCGAAATTCGTCCATATCGACAGATTGGCTCCATATTTTAGACCACAGTAGATGGTAACAGGTCAGGACGTGCAGTCTTAAGGAGGTGGCAGTGTTGCGAACACGCAATATTTCCTTTGGCGCTACCTCTTTCGTCTTTCATAGCTTTTCTCAAAGTCATCATCTCTTTCATCTCTTCCACCATCGCTTTTCAAGTTACTAATATAGACACTTGTCAAGTTTCCAGAAACTGAGGGGGGGGGGATGTATCAAAATCATCGAGCACTTTCATTACAGCTGGAATCTCGCTTTGTCATTCGATCCATCTCAACTTCAAGACCATGGGGAAAGTCTAAAATTTTGAGAATTAGAATTAGGTGTGACGATACGAAGAGAGAAAGCCATCAAAGTAACGTTTCATAATGATCGAGCACTTCCTCTAGAGGCAGAATCTCAATTTTGGTCTCATTCAAAGTGTCTCTTTTCCTCTAAGTTATCAGAAAATTCTAATATTTCGATAAATTTGAATTAGAGTCAACAATTCGAAGGAATAATCAAAATCTCAAAACAATTTTGCTTATTTATCCAGCACTTCCACTCGAGCTTGAAACTTGGTTTTGATCTCATTTGATCCGCTCCAGCCTCGTAATAAGAGGAAAAATCTATTTTGAAAATGCGAAATAGGGGAGCTATGCAAAGGGATATTCAGAAAATCCGCAAATGATTTATTACTTCTCCACTAGCTAGAATCTTGGTTTTGGTCTCTTTCGACTCATCTCAGTGTCCAGATCAACGGAAAGATCTAAAATTTTAAAAGTTTGAATTGGAAGTGACGATGCAAAAGGATTTTTAAAAAACTTACACAACTTTGCCTCAAATAATAAAAACTTGATATTCTAAAATTATCGATTAATAAAATATACCAATTAATAAAACTACCAATTAATAAAAATTTGATATCCTTTCGCTGCCAAGAATTAAAACTGGAAAAAAGAAATAGATGTAATGATATGACATGATATAATATTTCCAATTGTTACAATTAAATTATTTTATCGTGCGCGGAAGCAAAATTTCAAATATTTTACCATTTAGCATATTAACGGGCGTTATAAAAATTGCTCAATTTTTATGTTTTAATTGGAAAGCGTTTCTGATATTTAGAAAAGTCATCAATTTTTCAACACGCATGTCACCGCACTTATCCTATACATTTGGCATCACACTTGTCCTACAGACTTGTCATCACATTTTTCCTAAATACTTGTCATCACATTTGTCCTACGCACATGCCATCACACTTGTCCTACATACTTGTCATCACACTTATCCTACACACTTCTGATCACACGTGTATCACACGCTTGTCACCAAGCTTGTCCTACACACTTGAGATCAACAAGTGTGTAGGCGTCACATTTAATGACCACTAGTCATTTTAAAAGAGCGACACGCGGGTGGAAATAATTAAACTGTTATATTCCCGGGATATATCCATATTTGTCTGTAGACAACAATCATATGACGTTCTCAAATTACAAATAATATTAATTTCAATATTGAAAATTATATACAATTCTCTGCAGTTATTGGTTAGTACACATATTTACTCTTAAAATTGTTGTTAAGTTAGTCTATACACTTCACAAGAAGACGAAATACTAAAAGTAGTCAAAGCGTATTCAAGAAGTCCTTAAACTTGTATTTCTGACAGAATCTATAATTTAAAAGTATAATTTCTCCACGAGACAGAAAAATTGCTAAGAAACTAGTATAGCCTTACTTATGAATATAAAATAAGTACTGCATAAAAGTGTCTGACAGGATATAATCTCATATTTATTAAACAACACTCCTAATTCCTCAAATAGATGCAAATTGCAAAAGAATGTTTGCATGATTTCCACAAAATATCCCCTTAAACTGCCAAATCTTTATTTTTCTCTGCAACGTTGTCACAAGGGGAAATGTCAAGGGAAACTAAGAATCAAAAAAGAATTGTAGTGTTTTACATGTAAAAGCGTCGATTCCGATTTATTTGGATGAAAGATTTCGGAGGAAACGATTGTTCTGACTTTCAATTGTTACTATAGTAATATTTTGTCAATGGAAAAAAAATTCTAAAACGTTTTTAAGTTCAGAAATATGATCTATGAAACTTATATGCCATTGAAATTTAGTTTACAAATATCGGCAGTCGCTCCAGTCCGATGAAGTCGAAGTGGTTTTGCGTGAATAAACGTTTCGTAAAATAAAACTCAAATAAAATTGAATACCTTTATTCGTCGTTTTACCTTTGAATACATTTATTTGTGCGATACAGTTGAGAAACAATTTGATTATTCTAAGTTACCAGCTAAGTTACAAGCTAAGTTGCTAAGCTGTTGATAGCTACAACCTAAGTTGCGAAGCTGTTGTTAGCTACAAGCTAAGTTTCTAAGTTACAAGCTAAGTTTATGAACTACAAGCTACGTTTATGAACTACAAGCTAAGTTTATGGACTACAAGCTAATTTAAGCTGCTAAGCTACAAGCTAAGTTACAAATTCGATCTCACGTAGTAGAGATTAGAGGATCTAAAAAATTAGTGTTTAAAAGAATAAGAATCCATTTTAAAATCCAAATATATATTCTTCCAGGGCCTTTTAAGTGACTGTATCAGAAGTTAGTTCTCTTTGGGAAGCTATATATGAAGATAGAAATCACTTAAAACAACATTTTAAAAAATCTGAAATTTTATTTTTTATATTTTTCTATATGAAAAAGTACATTGCCTCCGCTGTTATACAAATGTATCTTTCCTCGAGTTTCACAGGTGCGTGCCGCAAAAACTATAGCATACAAAAATATAAAATTTTGTACACTTATGGAGAAAGGTTTGGATAATATGTGATATAAACCGTTTTTCTATATATATTGCAGTTTAAGAAATATTTAATGTCAAAATCAAGGACAAAATATTAGAGCTGCGAGTTCGCTTCCTGGATAGACTAACAATAGCAAATTCAAAAAAATTTTCAGGCAAGTATCTACATAGTTGAATTTTTGCAGGACGGAGCCTGTTTTTATTTCCATGTAGTTTACGAGATATTTTACTTTTTATGCACTTCTGAAGTGAAAAATGTTCTTTTGTATCAGCATATCCATCGATTTTCTCTGCCTTGTACCGCAAAAGCTATAGTGTACAAAAATATGACATTTGATACATTTATAGAGAAATAAGAGGGCAACACGATGAAATAAATCGTTTACCGATTTAAACTTTAGTTAGCATTAAATAACTTCCAAAACGAGTTACGGGGGTTGGCGAAGCGTAACGAGCAGTGGGCAGAGCCCCCTAGTGGTATTAAATTTTACTATCCAAATAAGTCGTAAAATTACACATATTCTCAAGTTGTTATCCGTATGTAAATACGTCTATTAAATTCTTGCCAATTTTTATAATGTTTTTCTCTTTACTATAGAAAAATTTAATCATATGACTCACATACTCGATTGAGTACGGTGATTTATTTGCAAACGGTATGGCGCGAAATATATATTTGCTTATATAAGACATTTTTAAGTTCGTTTCTGACCTACTGTTGAGTTAGATAACAATTGATAGCCATCTCTTATGTTCATAAAGATTATATACAGTTCACACTGCTGTAAAAGAACTTTGCCTTCGAAACCGGTCGATATTATTAATTTTGTATTGTCGCTTTAAACGAAGTTATTTTAACTTTATTTGGAAAGATTCACGCGCTTATAACAATTAACCATATAAGGATTAATGATTACAATTTTATATAAATATTTTAAAAGGAGAGAAATTTGATATTTTTCTGAGTTTCACTTTTATATATAAATCTTCATTAACAATATATATTTACATTATGTGTGCTAAAACTGTTTTATCGGATTAGCTTAGTAAGTTTAATAATATCTTGTACAAATGAATGCAGAACTAATATGAACATGTTCTATTTGTTAAATAGTGTTTCAACTTCATATATTGATGATTAAGCAGCGGAGCTATATTTTACATCAAATATTTACTATTTTATTTTATTAACATGATATAAATAATATGTGGGTGAGGTATTTCCAAAGATATACATATGACAATCTTGGATCAAAAAATAAGTTTTGGATAAAAAGGAAAACATTGGAATTAAAGGATATTAAGAATCACCACTGTTTTATAGACAAACGCAGAAGATTAAATATGCATAAAGCATTTATTATGAAACACTTTCCAACTAAAATGCATTTTCATTTCATCATCTCTGAAATACAATACATTTAGCGCTAATATATTATAAATTATCACAGTACTACAATAATTTATTAAATTTGAAAACTTAAAACTTCATCGAAAAAAAAGAACGTTATTCAAATGACGTCACCGAAGTATAAATCGTCTGGTTCTCTATGTAAAAGCAATGAATGTTTCATTCATATCACTTTTAGACTTCAGAGCTAAATAAATATGCATGAAAAAAAATTCAGCAATTCTTACAATCACGTGTTTACATTCTGCATTCATTAAAATTGGGCTTCGTTATAGAAATAATCAAAGTTTGATGATCATTTAAACTCAAAAATATTGTAATTGCGTTTTCAAAGAATATAGATGCACAGAAAATGCGCAGAAATAAAGCGGATTTAGGACGGATGTAACAACACTAAATATAAATTTAAAAGAGCTTTAAAAATCACGATTTTGACACTGAGAAAAAAGATGGATGCCATATCTTATTTGGAAGTGGGTCATCTGATCCCTTCATATAGTATGGGTGTAATTATTATAATTTTTATTTAAAAAAACTACTAAACATATTTTGCTGAAATGTTTTTTATATATATTTTATGGGATAATTCGAATATTTCCTAAAATTTTGAAGCAATTTGTGAATTTTAACTTTTCTTAAAAATGTTTGAAAAATTAGGTCTCATAGGATTCGATGTATTTCACTTTTTCAACCCGGGCACAATCCAAAACAAATTGGGTGATATTATTCGTTTACCATATGTCCCACAGACCGTCTGAACAACATAATACAATTTCATTTTGATAGTCATTTTTACGGCAGTTATCGTGCTAACAGACAGAATGACTAAAGTCATAAACACTTTTCAACTATGGTGGAAAATGTTAAAAATGAGCTACTATTATTTTTTTTTCCTTTTTACGATTATCCAATGGGCACAAGGCCAACTGTTATTTTCATAAAATCTGATAGTTTTTTATTTATAGTTGACACAAGGCACACGACACAGGGACATACACAAAAACAACCGTGAATATGAAAATAGTTTAATCATATTTTAACATCCTCAAAAGTGAAAATCTAACAAGAACTGGATTTCGAATATTCGACTCTGTTACAATAATGTTCACATACATAGCATATTATCTATTAAAAGGAATGTAAAAATGATATGAATATAGACTACAGTCTAATAGCTGAGTTCTAAGTAGAGTTGAAAAAAATCCGCTAATTTTGAAATGCCGAAATAAACCCTGGTAATTTGGGAAATAAACCTGGAGTTTTGGAAACATTGGAAATTTTGATGAGAAAAAACTTGAAAAAAAACTCAAATATATCCATGTGTCTGTTTCTTATATGCTCCAGCTTAATCCGGCATATTTCTGAGTTTAAACCTTAATGATGGTTGGTCATTTAGACAAATGTAATAAATATTTATATTAGTTGCAAGTAGAAACTATTGAAAAAGTTTATAAAAATTTGAAATTACTAAAATCTTGCTCTAAATGCGCAAATTATATGCATCACAGGGTTATTAAAATGTTATCTGGACTAACATAGATTTCTTATTATCATTCAACGATAAAAAAATTGGAGGACTTCGTAATAAGTATTTCATAGTTCGGAGTATTCTCTACTTTTAAATATTTATAAATTATATTTTATTTTATTTGTAGCATTAGTTTTCGTTTTAACAAGAATGTCATATAATTTAAACATTGTTTTCTTAAATCTAACAAATCTCTGTAAATTTCAATGATTCAAGTAATTATATTTTTGAATTCAAAATATAAATATTATTTCTGTTTATAAACTGTGCACATTTATTTTTCAATGTAAAACGCAATGATTTAAAATTCCCAATTTTTAGGCACTTTTCAGAATTTCCAGATTTTTCGAAATTCCCATCCCAAAAAATCCCTCTTAATCCCCGGAATAAACTGGATTTTTTACGATCTCTCTAAATCTGGTCCTATGTAAGTCTTCATATAATAGCTGAGATTTAAGAATTAATAATTCATAATGGGACTGGGCTCATAAACTACGCGAAATGTGGATGAGGTTAGGAATATACTCCTTATTAATTATATGTCTTCAGCTATTGAGAGTTTTGTGTTTATAAAAATAGTTCTATTGCGATTTTTACTTTCCCTGCAATACATGGTAATGTATAGGGAAAGTATTGGAATCATGCCGAAAATCGCAACTCGAGTTTTCGACGGATCTACATGTTTCGAGACCTCTATAATACGAAAAAACCATTTTTAGCGTGACGTCTGTGTGTGCGTCTGTGTGTCTGTCTGTGTGTCTGTCTGTGTGTCTGTGTGTCTGTCTGTCTGTGAAGATTTTGTATCCGCTCTAACTAAAAAATTAATCGACCGAATTTCACAAAATTTGGTAGGTAAGTCACTTGTGGGCGAGTCTGGTGCTGACTAGTTTTGGGTACGATTCGGGATAAAAGAACCCGCCTTTTTGCGAAATGACCCGCAAAAGCTTGTATCCACTCTAACTGAAAAACTAATGGACCGAATTTCACAAAATTCGGTGGATGAGTCACTTGTGGGTTACCCTGGTGCTGATTAGATTTTGGTATGATTCGGGAAAAAATGACCTGCTTTTTTTTGCAAAATGGCCGGCAAAAATCGTCCAAATCTAAACTAAAGAACTGGGTATACTCAAATATATCCATTAAATGCTGATTTAATACGTAATTTTTAAAGACGAAAAGAATAAGACCAACCCCATTACACTAGGACTAGCTGTTCTCGAGATATTTTAGTTTTTCGTACTTTCCCTACGGCACCTTTGAAAATAAGTCAGGTTACCGAATGAGAACGAAAATTGAATTAAAAGTGAAATAAATTTAATTAAAATAAAGAGAACGTTAATATAAGTCTGCAGAGAAAGTCATGTGCTGCTCACATCAGATTTTTCTTTTTGTAATTTAGTTCATCATTTATCGTTCGTGGATTTCCTACGCCCACGGAGCGCTGATATCTATCATTCGCTGTGGCTGCTATACAAGTTCCCGCTAAAATCGTTACCTCCAAAAAGTGCTAAAACCTACAAGCTGTTGTTACATGTTTAAATAACTACAAAATAAATAACAGCAAACTTCGCCTCAGCTGGTAAATATTAGAACATGTTTATAACAATAAATATATATTTATAATAAGAAACAAAATTAAGTTAAAATTAAAATTCGGTTTAAATAAAGTTTACGAATATTTTGGAAATATGGATTACAATTAAAAATATGCCAACATGCCACTGTTACAAGGCGGGCTTAATCGTGTTCATTTATATTAGGAATTTATTCAGAAATTTTAGAACATTCAAATAATTAAATTTGTTCTATTTATTTAATTTAAAATCGTGCTAGATTTACGCACTACAATATCATTTCAAAATCCTGTTATAGTCCACTAGTCGAGACTAACTGAACAACATTGCAGAGGTGCAGACATATATGGGCAGTATATATAATATTTAAAGGGATTTACATATAGCTAAGTACAGGTCAATGAAGAATTATCACATTTAAAATATAAAAAAAAAAATTATTGGTCATATATTATAAAAAAAATCATCCTAAGTTGGAATATCCAAATGATGTTGTCGAGAAAAATTTATTTATTTAATTATTGCAGATATAATATGTGCTAAAATGACCGGATACGTCATAAAATCGAAAACGCCCTGCTATTGGTTGTGACGTCACAAGTGCCGAACGCGAACTTTGCTGCGGATTTTTTCACACAGAAAAGTTTAAAAGAACAGCTTGACTAACGTTAAGTGATGAAAAGAAATCAGTATTCTGCTTTTATTGTTTTCTTTATAGAGTAAATTCACTGTGACGACATATATCACGACCAGTACCTTTTATAAAGAAAGAAGGAAATAAGTTTTCTCATTTTCTGTAATCACATGAAACCAAGCTCTTGCGAAAATAAATGCTAAACTGATTTTTAGAATATGCCTTTAGTTTTCTGTGTAAGTTCGGCTTAATAAAGAATAATTTCTTTTAAATGTTTTCCTAGTAAATATCAAATAAATTAGCCATGAAAACAGTAACAAAAGCCCCGTTCACATGCAAGGCCGTATTTTCCGGCCATGAAACATTGGGGTGAAAAAGAGGGTATTTTCTGGGATCCATTCTAGACCCGTTCACATGTGCAACACCCATTACTCCCGCTTAAAGGGCTAGGGCTAATTTTTCTTAAATGCTTTTGACATTCATTTTTGGTAAACAATATATCTTTTTCTTTTCTTTTTTTAATTGCTTTTTTAAAAAAAGTGTATTATTTTTAATTCATTATTCTAAGTTATTATTTTATCTATTTAATATAACAAATGTGCGGAAATGAGAAACAAAATAATCTTATATATATAAATTAAATCTAAATAATGTATATAAATTAAACTTGGATCTTATAAACTAAACATCAAATTAAAAATAATATGCCAAAATTAAATTTAATATATTTTTAAAACTGTAAATATATGCTTATTGTAATATATATATATAAATGTTTTATTCCATGAAACTGTTTAAAGAATTCATTCTTAAAAGTCAAAAAGAAAGTTTTTTTCATTTAATCTTCGTTTTTAAGCTAAATTATGACGTATAAACTTGAATTAGTGGAAAAAGTGTAACACCATTGTCATAAGGTAAAATTGTCCTTATCAAAAATTACCTGTATAGGACTTACCTATGATGCCGCCACTAAGGGTGGAGCATGTAAGCTCCCGGTTCTCAAGCTCGGACTACGAACACATAAAACATAAAGAAATACACATGCTTAATTGCTCAATTTATTTTAATATTTTACTTAATAGATATCTATTGTATCTGGAGTAACTATGCTATAATTAAATCAATTATTAAAAGACACATAATACTAACAATATTACATTAATATATATATATATTTACACACATAATAACGTTGACTTAAATTTCTTAAAAACAGTTTCCTTTAAACAATCGATAAAGAATAGTTCTTACAGTTCAATATTACGAACTCGTTCATATGGTCTACTCATACGAACTGGTAGTCTATTAATTTAATAATTGTAAAAGGTGTGCCTTCCGTGCTAATAGTGACAATTGAAAGTTGGTTACCTTTTCTCTTTGTGTTACGTGCATATTCGTGCTATTTCAATGATGTAGGAACACCGTTACACATCTAACTGTACTCGCTACCATTTTGTTGCTCACGTTCTATATACACTTTTCACAAACCCAAGAAAACATGATGCTGACTCGTTCGAAAGTTTTTAAGTCGACTAAAAAACCTCAGGTGCGTCTAGGACGCTGTCGCAAAAATTGCATCTCCTGGAAAGTTCTAGAACATTCTCTCAAACCTTTTTCTTTTCACATTGTAGTGTCGTTGTTGATTCGTTGAAGTGAAGAAGGGGATGCGCTGCTTATTTATGTTTGTATTGCCATTGGCTCCCTCCGCAGCATTTAAATAGCTCATTAGCTAGGTTGGCATCCGCAATTGGAATTGGAAAATGGCTAGGTTGGCATTTGTAATTGGGTGGAAACATGTAATACAAATATTGTGTTACATGATATCCCCCCTTGCAGAGAGAAAATTTCAGCACACGGTAAACATCGCACTGAACACATATGTGTACACATTGCGCCCACTGTGGAAATGTTGCTTTGATCCACTGCACATATATCTGTCACAGAAATGCAGATCACCGCATGTAAGACACACTATATTGTAACATTGACATACATATATCGGTGCATTACAACCGACATGTCACTAAAATGAAGGAACTCACTGTTCGGAAGATACACCATATCGTACTTGGTAACACATATATTGGTGTACATGAAGAAATTATGACTGTTCGGAAGTCACACTATATTGTCACATGGAATTATCACGAGCACGGAAGACACCTTATTGTCACATGTAATTATCATGAGCACGGAAGACACCTTATTGTCACATGGAATTATCATGAGCACGGAAGACACCTTATTGTCACATGGAATTATCATGAGCACGGAAGACACCTTATTGTCACATGGAATTATCATGAGCACGGAAGAATGAGTCACCATCCTGTGACTTAATTTTCAATGTTCCGGTACTTCAATATTTATATTTTCATTATGTTGCTTAGTACAGTCTATTGTACACTTCAAATGAAGACTATCATAATTGTTATTTGCATTTCTATTTATATACAAGTTCACAACATTACATTAAAATATACGCAATTCATTACCTTGATTTCTCATTTTCACAGACGTAAATAATTTTTAGACAATTTTTTAACTGTATATATTTCTTATTTGTTATAATGAATAACATATTATATATTTTTGTGTGTATAAATCATGACTCTTTTGAACACCATATTTATATCATATTACATCTCGGCCTTTAAAACATCAAATATATCATCAATATATATCAATGTACTCATTTTGCTCTTCAAAATATTGTGCATCTCACAATACGCACGAGCATTTCCTCTTCGACTGCCCTTTCGTGTGTAACAACGGGAGGAAGGGAGAAAAGAAAAAAGAAAAAATTCGCTTGACCCGTAGCTTTCCTCTGTTCCTCTCAACGCGTTTCTATGGCAACTGCGAATCTGTTGACCCCTACGGCGAGCCTTGAGTGAGTGTCTTCATTGTTTGCAGAGCGCAAACTTACGTAAACGGGATTTTAACTGCCTTTGCATGTATCGCTAAAGATTAATCGTTATCGTGCAACTTTGGCGATATCGTCTTCTCAAGCGCGGGCTTTTAGACTGTCCGGTGGTGAATGTACGAGCTAACATTGACGTGGGAGGTTTTACGTGTATCCTTTTAAGGAATTTACTTACAGTTATATTTTATGTGTATCATATTATATATTTATTTTACATATGTTGTTATTAATTCTATTTAATTTAACATATATATATATTTTATCTTATGACCTTAACACAGATCTGACTGTTGAATTATTATTTTGATTTCATGTACCTCTAATTTATTGGATTTATTTATCCCTTGTTGCAACAACGCGTGATATATTATTTTATGTGTAGTATTATGAATATACCATGCTTTTGTTATGTTATTGATACAACTGACTTTATGTTCCCGTTTCAGCATAACTTTACATATTTATTTATTTAAATATATTCTTTCATATTCAATTTTATCTGTTATTTCTTTTTATTTCCAGTGATACTTAATTAATGCATTAATTTATTAATAATACTCAATCATTTATCATTTACATACAATTTTCTGCATTTTCCTAAATGTATTTTATTTTTATATACCGGCCGGTATTTTTAACTAACTATAATTGCCTGCAATTATAATTTTAAATTTTGATACATTGATTGTATGCTTACAATAGAACTTTTTTTGTATTATTCAGGTACTATGCAGGGGAGATTTTCTCCGATGTTTATTTTTAGCCTGGCTATTTATTTTGAAGGTGACTAACTTTCGCCGTACAATGGCCATATATGGAGCTGTTACGCTGACTGTGACGGCTGGGAAATTAATCCTACTCATTCAAGTTTTATTAATCCATATATGTAATTAACTTTTATTTTGTTTTTTAGATTGCGTGTTTTCGTAAAAGGTCTGTATATACTATTTATGCAATATATATTTATTAATTTACTAATCATTGTTTACATCAGCTGTGAGTGTTTATTTTGACTTCACACTTTTATTTATTTATTTATTTATGATTTTGCTTTTATTCTGTCAGCTTTTTATAAACTATTAATTAATAATTTTTTGATTTTGAATATCCTGTACTTGCATTTACCATGTTCCATGACTTTATTTTGAATTTTATTAATTATGTTATACTATTTTTTCAAGACCCGTACAAGAAAAGGAAAAAAAAAAGAAAAGATATCATGAATAATTCCATCCCACACATCTTTATCATTGGAATGTCTACCTTGCTCTTAAGCATCTATCATTGGAAGACTTTTATTTTTGATGCCCACTACTGACTGTTACCACCTTTCGTTTTCAAGCAAGACAAATTGCAAGTAAGTGAAATTTAATTATCTCTCTCCTTCTTTCTTCTAACACCTTAGTTTATTTTATTTTAGAACATTGAGGGGTATTGTATGTATTATTTATCACTTCTACATATTTTTTCTGATATTTATTGCTCTATTCATAAAATGTATCCATACATAAATGTTTATTTATTACCTATATTTTTATTTTATACTCATATTTAAAAAATCCTCATATTTACAAAAATTTTATCCTCATATTAATTTTACAAATATGTTATCCTCATATTTATTTTACAAAATATATTATCCTCATATTTGTTTTATAAAAAATATTATCCTCATATTTATTTTATTTTATAACTGCCCTACGAGTTCGTAGGTCCGAATCTCCCTGCTCTTATCCCCACTTACATAGTATTTGACAATGTCCATTTTTATAACGTAGACTAATTTTTATTTTGTTTGGAAGGGAAAAAACATTTATTTACTATTTTCTTTCACTTCAAAATTTTCCGAGTCTCCGTTTTTATTTTGTTCTCAAACATTTTAATTTCCTGAAATCATCATTGTATTACATATTATTTATACTTCAGATATCTTTTATTTATTTATTTTTTTTTTTTTTTACGTCCACTGAATTATTTACTTTACTTATATTTTCTAAGATTAAATTTATTTATTTTACTTATATTTTCATATAAATTATTTATCTTTTATCATTGTCCGTTCATTTATTTAATATCTACTTGCATAAAAGGGACGGGAATCTAGAACTTTTTAATTTTGCTGTACTGCTACTTGATGAAACGCTGATAATTTTAATAAAATGGGCTGGCGCTAATACTTTTACGTTGTACACGTTGATACTTATTGACAACATTACTGCTAACCAGTCAACCCGCTGATAAACTTTCCTACTGTTCTTTTTTTTTTTTTTGTTGCTGTTGTTGCAGAAAAATCCATGATTTAAAAATTCCTATCCGCTGGACTTGCCTTCCTCCAGACAATTTTTTTGAAGTTTTATTTAATTTTGCGATTTTGTTGACTACCGTGCATTTTGGATAACTATCATGCCTATCCTCACACTAAGTCTTCACTACTACACACTTTTCCTCAACACTACAGTTTTCACAATATACCATACATAATATACAATACACAATACATACTAAAATAACCATATACTTTTGCTGCCCTATGTTTTGCACATATTGTGGCACTATGCTATTTGTAACACACTTGTTGTCTATTTACTTATTTATCACTTAATTTTGAAAGTTGCTCTATCTACATAAATTTTCTATTATTATAATTATATTCATTTTCTTTACATTAACCAAAAATATCTATTTGTAGACTACCTTCCAACTTAATTTTTACATTTACTGTAGACTACCAAAATTATTTCAAAATGCTTTCCAATTTAATTTCAAAATATTGTAGAAAACTAATATATTTTATAATACCATCTAATTTAATTTAAAAATCATTATAGACTGCTACACATCTTGTAGAATGCTTTCCAATTAATTTTAATTTTATTGTAGAATCGTAAAAACCAATTATTGCAGAACAACTTCTAAAATATTCAATAACTATTGTAGAATACTAAAAAAAATTATTTTGCAGAATATCATTTGAATTAATTTTAACATTATTGTATAATATTACACATACTGTAAAACTTTTCCAAATTTTATTTTTGAATTCACTGGCTCTACACCTTGTGCTGCATTTATTTGCATACACTTACTATTTATTTCTGCTCTATAATATTTTAATTTTTCCACTTAATTTAGCAGACAATTTTAATTTTTTTTTTTTTTTTTTTTATATTATTTTATTTTACTTAACTAATCACTGAACTTGCTAGTCCAAAATTCTGTACATAATGAATCAGGTTAAGTTAATCCTTATTTTTTGTTGATCTAAATTTTGTAATTTTAAAATATTACAGAGAGTTATAGCATTACGCTTTTTACAACATGATTTAAAATTTGCACACACATAATATACTTTTTATACACAATATTTCCAAGATGAAAACACTCTTTACCACAGTTATTCATATACTTTGCATATCCTATCTCTGTATATATTTTTTATACAGCATTTATTTTACTTAACTTCTATTTTTTTTTTATTTTTATTTATTTTTTTTTTTATTACTTGCGTTGATAATTTATTTAAGTACACCCCGTCTATCATTTACACACTAACAGTATATATTTAAAACTCAACTTCAGTATCTTCAGTACTGGCCCGCAATTTTGGCTAAGCTTCCCACACAACAATTTATCTAGCAAAAGCCCGTGGTTCGTTTCCGAACGACACGGCACCAAGTCGATCGGCGCCATGATTTAATATACTGTTATACAATTCTGACTCTATATTAAATATTTATGCTAATACATACATATATATACAATCATATAATACATATTTAAATTATCATTTTCATGCATTTTCTTATCATTCTACTGAGTTATATCTCATTATTAAATTCATTGTTAAATTCAATATTACATTCCACTTATTATTAAATCCACTTTTATATTCAAACTCATTATTAAATTTAATATTATATTCAAACTCATTATTAAATTTAATTTTGCCTTTTACTTATATTTTTTTTTTACTTTCTCTTATGAAAATTAATTCTCGCCGAGCTTGACCACATACGGCACCAATTCGCGCGGCGACATCATGTCATAAGGTAAAATTGTCCTTATCAAAAATTACCTGTATAGGACTTACCTATGATGCCGCCACTAAGGGTGGAGCATGTAAGCTCCCGGTTCTCAAGCTCGGACTACGAACACACAAAACATAAAGAAATACACATGCTTAATTGCTCAATTTATTTTAATATTTTACTTAATAGATATCTATTGTATCTGGAGTAACTATGCTATAATTAAATCAATTATTAAAAGACACATAATACTAACAATATTACATTAATATATATATATATATTTACACACATAATAACGTTGACTTAAATTTCTTAAAAACAGTTTCCTTTAAACAATCGATAAAGAATAGTTCTTACAGTTCAATATTACGAACTCGTTCATATGGTCTACTCATACGAACTGGTAGTCTATTAATTTAATAATTGTAAAAGGTGTGCCTTCCGTGCTAATAGTGACAATTGAAAGTTGGTTACCTTTTCTCTTTGTGTTACGTGCATATTCGTGCTATTTCAATGATGTAGGAACACCGTTACACATCTAACTGTACTCGCTACCATTTTGTTGCTCACGTTCTATATACACTTTTCACAAACCCAAGAAAACATGATGCTGACTCGTTCGAAAGTTTTTAAGTCGACTAAAAAACCTCAGGTGCGTCTAGGACGCTGTCGCAAAAATTGCATCTCCTGGAAAGTTCTAGAACATTCTCTCAAACCTTTTTCTTTTCACATTGTAGTGTCGTTGTTGATTCGTTGAAGCGAAGAAGGGGATGCGCTGCTTATTTATGTTTGTATTGCCATTGGCTCCCTCCGCAGCATTTAAATAGCTCATTAGCTAGGTTGGCATCCGCAATTGGAATTGGAAAATGGCTAGGTTGGCATTTGTAATTGGGTGGAAACATGTAATACAAATATTGTGTTACAACCATTTTAAGAAACTTTATTCAAGACAAATCGATATAAGAAGTTGGCATAGAGAAAAAATATGCATATTTATACCGAATACATTTTAATTATTACAAAATCGGTATAACTCATTTTTTATTAAAAACACATAAGACCTTACTGCATGGCCCAGATACCAAAAATCTCATATACCACTAATACCGCAATTAAAAATAATGTTTTTAATATAGCAGTGTAAAAAATACTTATGATGGACATGTTTCATTGATATGTAAAATAGGTAGTCCTCCAAGTAATTTAAAAATAAAATTAATAAAATAAAATCGTCTTCCTATGTAGTTAGTATCTAAAATATATAAAAATAATTGATATTTCTGATACTAGCAATCATAGAGTATTCTTTCTTTTTTTTAAGGAGGGAGGGGGGGAGAGCATTTTGTAAGCTAATTTACACAGTTCAGTTTATTGCAAAATGTATGTATGTAAAGTTATTTTGAATGCCTGAAACATTTTACTTTGTTATTGATATACATAATTATAAAACTCAATTCTCTCATAATCATAATATTGGCATCATAATCACATCATCTCAAGTTATGGAACATTTCGCATTGATATGTAAAAGCTTAGAATACAAAACTAAAATAATCAAACTTGAAATATAATGTATAAATAATTTATTTACAATAATTAACAACATATATTCATTTAAATATAAACACATTATACTCGTTTTAAACAATATAAAATAAATGAGTATTAAGATAGATTTATCTAATATACATTCTACTTATATAAAACTAAGAAAATCTTTTTATCATTTGCTAAAAACTTAGATAAATCCAGAAAATTTGCCCAAGAAACAGAACATTATATTTTAAAGTTGCTGCTTCAAAGGAAAATCAGCTGGCTTACGACTTTTAACTAACACTTAATTGTATACGTTTTGTAATTAAGAAACAAACATGTCTATAAAAATTATCCTGAAATCGAGGAACAAATATTTCTAATTCATGAGATAACAATTAGCTCAAATAAGCAAAATGTACATACCCGCATCAGTCTTTTTCAGTAGGATTCTCCGTTCATTAAATTCTGATGTATAATAAGGATCAATCCGTTGAATTCGTAAATAAGTCCGTGTAATGAATGCAAAATAATCAATATAATAAGCTATAAATTCATCATTATTGTACAATCTTCAGAAAGAATTAGTAAACAAGGGCCACGCGGTATCTCAGTATCCGTCATGTTTTTCAAGAAATCGCAGTTGCGCGCATGGAATTGTGGGTAAAAATCCCCAATCTACCCCCTTCGTTCCCTCAAATAAGAAGGAAGGAAATCATACCTCCTTTCAACCCTCTTTCGAACCGGTATTTTCCCGGCTTGGACATGTGAACGGTGACACAGTCGAAATGCGGCTATGATACCGGCTTTAAATTGTGCATGTGAACGGGGCTTTAGACAGTGGTTAAAATGGTGGTCAAACACACATATATATATATTAGGGAGTACACAGGGGGTGGGAAGAAAAGCTACAGACACCCCCCCCACGAAATTAAAAATTAATATGTAAAAATTGCAAAATTTTTCATTGGATAAGGTTCAACCCCCCCCCCCGAAACGAAATCCTGCATACGCTACTCTATGTACGTATACATACATATGCATACACACTGGCGTAGAGGAAAATCCTGCCCCCCCCCCGGCAAGCTGTGTCTTTAAAGCTTGCTGGGACTCTTTATAGCAGTAGAAAGGAATGCCCTTAGCCCTTGCCGCCCCCCCCCCGCACTGCAGAAGTTGCAGGAGTTATCACTACACCCCAGTAACATACATACATATATGCATCAGGCCCAAACACAGGAATTCAAAATGGAAGGGGGTGTCTCATGAAAAGGGTAAGAACAGCTTTATTTTTGTTTGAATTTTTTCTTCTAATCGACGTTAAGCCCCCTCCTTGTACACTGATTTGATATATATATATATATATATATATATATATATATATATATATATATATATATATATATATATATATATATATATATATATATATATATAAATATATATATATATATATATATATATATATATATATATATATATATATATATATTCCCTGGTAGAATTTCGACTTGTTCATTCCGGTGCTTCTAGATTCAGCTGTTGAGGTTGATCGTGTATACACGTGGTGGAAGAATGGTTCATGCCGCATGGTAATACAATTTTCTTGCTGTATCCTTTTTTCATTTTTTGTTGCCTGTAGTCTGAGTTTAAGTATTTATAGTAATGTACTATTGCTTAATCTGAAACAGGCATTTGTTTGGGTTAATTGGAATTAAATACTCAGACCTGACGATGAATTTAATTCTAATTAATCATCGAATTTGGGATGGTGCTGTTCTTTTCTCTTATCGGCATTATGGCTTTGAATTTGCTTCTATGGTGATGTTAATATTGCTTGAATTGTATTTTTTTATTTTTACATAATTCTTATTATTACATTTCAAATATACATATATATATACATATATATATATATATATATATATATATATATATATATATATATATATATATATATATATATATATATATATATAGTAGGAGAGAGGGAGAGTGAAAATTGGAAACGCTTTTTCGAAAAGAAAAATATATTTTTCGGATTTTCATGAAATGAAATTTTTCAATGAAAATATATAGAGATGGAAAACTTTCCCATCCACATCACTGATTATGTTGTTACCAAAATATTAGAAACCTTTGCTAGTATAGCCAATACAAAAATATTTCTATACATAATATGCACACATTTTAAGGCAATATAAATAGTAATTTCAAAATATATTAATGGGAAAATTTTTAGCTGTATTTCACATTAAAAGTAATTAATTAACCCATTTTGGACCAAAGTTGCGTGTAGGCAACATTATGTTGGAGATTTTTTTAATGCCCTAATTAAATATTTTTTCTCCAATTTAGTCGCATCATATTTCAAAGTATTTCTTACAAATAGATTTTTCTTTTAAATGAAAAAATATTTTTTTTTTGAAAAATTTTTAAACGTGGGAGGTTTCACCCCTCTTCCCCCAATTCACGGCTTTGGTTGAATATTATAATAATTCACATTCATAAAGAAAATACTTGCATCGAAATGATCTTCACAGACATAACGCTCGGAGTTTGCAGAAAGTTATTTTTATTTATTTATTTATTTTTTGCATCTCGTTCCATAGTACTAGCATAGTGTTCCATAGTACTAGCATAGCGTTCCATAGTACGTTCCATAGAACGTTCCATAGTAGCACCACAACTTTCTTTCATAACCATTTCTTTGCAAATTCAGACATAATTTACTGGGCGTCGTAGACGAAGCATTGGGGCATTTTGGAACGACACAATACTTGTATCTTAGCGACATTGCAATCTAATTGTGAAAGTAGCAAAAATCGCTGAATTCCCTGGTTACCTCAGTTTGTTTTCTTGTAATCCGATGGCGCTGAACGGCACTTCCTACGTCACGACTTGGATTATCATAAGACTCCCTTTTTGGCGTGCTTTGCTAGAAGCTGAATTTTAAATGTGAATATAATAATTAAAATTAATCTCAAAAAAGTAAAAATGTGTTTTTTGTTAGTTTTCCGACATTTTGAATCGATTTAAACGACTTTAAAAGTGTTTCAATACTCCATTGCTTTAAACTATTGTTTTTCAAACTTTTTTGGTCATGGAATCCTTTTGAAATTCAATCTGATGGCGAAACCCCCATATAAGAAAAAATTCATTTTTTTTGTTGTTGTTTTTTATAAAAATGGCCAGGCACTTGATTTATAATCAGTCGCCTTTTTGTCAGCGGCCAGTACGTGAACCATTTAGCCGTCCTAGGACGCTGCCCCAGGCGCACCAGAGGGGGGCGGAACACACTGCGCCAACAACACCAAGCCTTATGCGGGACTCGAACCCACAACGCGGCGGTCGAGCGATTGCTGGGGAAGCGCTCGCCTTGACCACTCGAACACCACGTCGGCGGAAAAATCCATTGTGCTCCAAATTATACATTCCAACATTTACGTTTTTATTTTGTTTTATCATTTTTAAGAAAATTTGCAAAAATTTATCGCTTTGAGGAGGAACCCGTAGTATACTGTCACGGAACAACAGAATCCGCGGAACACACTTTGAAAAACATTGCTCTAAACTGATATTACCAAATTTATAGCAATTTTACAATGTGGATTTTTATGCTATGTAACATGTGCCCTTATAGCCAACCGTGTTCTGGGGAGGAACATTTGCAGTTATCCATTCCACTGTTTTCGATTGACTGCGAAGCAATTCTCGCAGCGTTCTTGAATTCTATTTTTCAGAGGTTGCTCACATTCATTAAGCGAAACATTTATTAAATAAGTTGCGTTCTTAAAATATTATTGGTACCTATGAACATTGCGAAAAAAATATAATAATTTTCTGTAATCCCAAACGCTGTTGAGAGATAGAATAAAAATATCCATTTCGAGCTAACTAAACGCTGACCAAATAGCCAAAAATGTTACTTATAACCTGGCAATCTACGGATACAATAAAATAAAATTTCAACTTGAAATGGCAGAATTAGTACCAATACAAAATCCACACCGGAAAGTTATTTTAAATTCCGTATTTTTTCTTTGGACATTTTAGAAGCGGCAGAAATTGCGATTTAGAATGAAATTATCTGCTAAAAAATTTACCACGGTCTTCCATATTTACTGTAAATAAGCACTATTTTTATACATCCCAAAAACTATGAAGACAAAACAACGAAAATCAATCATACATAAAGTATTGATTATGGAACACTTTCCAAACTGCAATGCAATTTTATTTAAACATCTCTAAAATGCGATACATTCAGAGATGCTATTTTTAAACTTATCACAGTACTACATTAATTTATTTTACTTAAAATCTTGAAACCACGGAGTTATAAGTACTTTTTGAGTCCATGCTTAAAATTTCATCGAAAAGAATAATGCTAAAAAATCGTCTGCTTCTCAATGTAAATCAATGAATATTTCATTCATATCACCAACATTTCAGACTCCAGAGGTAAATAATTTGTTAGTTAAAAAAATTCAGCAATTCTTATACAACTCATCTTACTGCTTTATTTGTTTACATTCTGCATACGTTAAAATTAGGCTTCTTTGCAGAAATAAACAAAGTTTCATGATCATTTAACCTCACAAATATTGAATTGCATTGGCGCATAATATAGAAGCGCAGAAAATATGCAAAAGTAAAGCGGTTTTTGAACGGATGCAAAAATAAATATGAATTTAAAAGAACTTTAAAAACCACGATTTTGACTCTGCGAAAAAAAATGGATGCCATATTTTATTTTGAAGTGAGTCACGTGATTTCTTCATATAATATGGTTGTAATTATTATTTTAATTTTTATTTAAAAATCTACAGAAACATATTTTGCTCAATTTCATTTTATATATTTTGTGGGAGAATTTGAATATTTCTTAAAATTTGCAAAGCTATTTCCTAATTCAAACTTTGCTTAAAACGTATTTGAAAAATTAGGTTCCATAAGGTTCAATGTATTTCACTTCTTCAACCAGGGCTCAATCAAAATCTATTTGGGTGATATAACTTATTTTAATTCCTAAATGTCCCACAGACCGTATGAACAACGTACTAATATTCCATTTTGAGTAATTAATTTTTATTTCAGTTATCGTGCAACTCGACAGACAGACAGACAAAATGACCAAAGTCATAAACACTTTTCAACTATGTTGAAAAATGTTAAAATGGAAGTGGACAAATGTGGGTGTGGTCATATACACAATTTATCCATGTCCAGACAATTCACAATTGACTTTTGAATATGTTTTCAAAATATTGCTAATTTTCTATAATTATGGACGAGTGAAATTAGGTCCGTTCTCCATTCCCAATGAAGTGAAATGAACATTTGTCCGAATTTTGTTGTTCCTTTTTCTCGAAAATTACAATTCTTACAATGATGGAATTTTTCATACGTACTTTAATATACACACTGAGATTTGCTGAATCACAATTTCAAGTATTAAAACGAAATGTAAAAGGACGAAACGCCCATTTTTAAACTGCGCATGCTCACTAAGCTTAATACCCATAACAAGTAAACAACAACTTTTTAATTGCTAATCAAAGCGTATGCACTTACATGCATTGTGATTTAATTGCATGTATTGCGATTTAATTGCATGTATTCTGTATATTAATTATGCTTTTTCGATTTAAATCTGCTACTTCGAATTTTTTGTTTGCTGTATTCTAATATGTTTAATTTAATATTCAATTTCTGAAAACTTATTTGCTTTCTTGTATTAAGATTCTCAAATTTTGAAATTACTATCTTCATACTTCTAATTTTAATTTTAATTTTTTACTAATTTGTAAAGCTTTAAATTGAAATATTTAACAGGTTATATACTTCGTATGCGCTAATCCATTCAATGTCCGGAAGTTTGCTAGTTGAATATAACTTTGCTGTTTGGATTTGCTAGTTGCTAGCGAAATTCTACTCGTTTAATTTATCAGAAACGACCAATTCGATAAAATAAGGAAACGATATCAAATCCAGGAATCCAGCTTTCCAAAGACGGATTTCAACACTATGGAAGTTCTGTGTTTGGGCGGATTTTATCTTGCTGGTAAGTGGGTGCCTTTCCCATTCTTACAGTTTGCTAAAATTTCTGTCACAATTGCGGATGTGGATCAACGAAATTCTACGGTACTTTTTTCTTTAAATTATTAGATTTAATTGGATATGTTTAAGAAACAATAGATTTGAGTTCGGAAAAGCACGTTAAATGGCTCCACAATTTTTAACATCAGTCAAAGAATTATTCGAAATGCTCAAATTGCTGCTAAAAGCTAGAAATCTGATAAAACACGGATTACACGGATTTTGCGAAGGCTTTTGATTCGGTTGATCACGGTATTCTAATACATAAATTGAAGAGTATTGGGTTCTGTCCTAATTTGGTTATGTTGTTGAAGTCATATTTGGGTTCTAGGTTTTCATGTGTAAATTTTGGTTCGTCATCGAGTAGGAGCTTTTCGGCTACATCTGGTGTGCCCCAGGGCTCTATTCTTGGTCCCCTGTTGTTTATTATCTTTATTAATGATCTTGCTAATTGTTTTGGAAATTGCCTTTTTTATGCGGACGATCTGAAGATTTTGTGTCCTATTTTTGATGCTGTTTCGTGTAATAATATTCAGTCGGAGCTGCTTGTCCTTTCTGATTGGTGTGGCAAAAATCGTTTGCATCTCAATATCAGTAAATGTAGTGTGGTGTCTTATACGCGTAAAAAAGTGCCTATTTTATTTTCGTATGCTATTAGCAACTCTGTTTTGACTAGAAGGTTTTCCATTGCTGATCTTGGGGTCACGTATACATCTGATTTTTCTTTTTCCACACATATCTCCAATATTTGTGCTAAATCATACAGAAATCTGGGCTACATCAGGAGGATTACGCATGATTTTGTAAATGAGGATTCCAGAATAGTTCTTTTCAGTGCCTTGGTCAGGTCTGGGCTGGAGTATGCGTCTGTGGTTTGGAGGCCTTTTCAGGCTGTTCACTCTAGAAGGATTGAGGTCATCCAGAATAGTTTCTTGAGATATATTTTTATAGGAAAACTGGCATTAGTTGTTATGCATTGTCTTCTGCTTTTTTGCGTGGTTTGTTTGGTGTTGTAAACTTACAGAGAAGAAGGGATTTTATTCTGTGTTCTTTTTTTAGTGGTTTGTTTCGTGGCCGGGTTGACTGTTCCCATGTCTTGGGTGGGATTGGTTTTCATGTCCCACAGTATAGAACTAGAAGCTTGAATTTATTTGCCATTAGGAAGTTTGGGTCGAGTATTGGCAATAATTGTGCTATAAATTGCTTTTCTAAATTATACAATGGTTTCCTTGATTGTCTTGATATTTTTTATTCTTCTGAGAAGGATTTTAAAGAGCATTTGTTGTGAACATCTTGTGTTTTATTACATGTATTCTTGTGAAGTGTTTTTTAATTTTAATGTTTTAACTTTTTAATGTATTTTAACTTTTTTTATGTATGTCATGGTATTTTGAATGAGTTTTGCTCCTGCATGCTGTAACTGGGACTACGTCCTGTTGCTTCCAGTCTTTGTAAATAAATAAATAAATAAATAAAATAAAAAAAACGCTGCGTGTAACATTTCATAAAACACAAACCAAAGGTTTGCAATCGATTTTGTAGATAAGAAATAACCTTCTTCATCAAAACCAGCAAAAAAAGCTACTTACATTCACTAAAGCCAAATCGGCACTTTCCGGTAGAATCAATATCTGAGTGCACTTCGGAGTGCACTGTGGAGGGACGTACGCCATTATTCCTGATAAAATGGTGTTATTGTTGTTGTTGAGACCCAGACCGTCCGACCTACCACAAAGATGTAAGGTAACTGTTTAGACGGCCGGAAGTGTCACCTAATTTAGACTGGAACCCAGTGGGGGAGGCTTCCACAGAGACCGTACCCTCCTTCCCCCTACCACCAAGCTTTTGGAAGGACTTACGGACCCACATGTTTAACGTGATCGTACTCCGCATGAACACGGCGGCTGTTGTGGCAGCGTGCAAACCACGGGGCTACAGCGCCCAAAATACGCCAACAGCACACGTTGTTCCCAGATGGTCACCCACCCAAGTACTAACCGAGCCGGGAGCTGCTTGACTTAGGTGATCTAACTAGAACCGGTGCTTTCAGCACGGTAGCGCCGTTGGCTCTGATAAAATGGTGTTGAAGTGTTGAAAACCCAGACCACACGACAGACCCGAAGGCTTACTGTTGCTAAGTGTGTGGCCGGGAACTTGATAAAATGGTGTTGTTGAGACTCAGACCGTCCGACCTACCAGAAAGGTGTAAGGTAACCGTTTGGACGGCCGGGAAGTGCCACCCAATTTAGACCGGAACCCAGTGGGGGAGGCATCCACAGGGACCGTACCCTCCTTCCCCTACTACCAACCTCTCGGAAGGACTTACGGACCCACATGATTAACGTGATCGTACTCCGAGTGAACACGGCGGCAGTTTTGGCAGTGGCTGGATCGAACCCGGGCCTACCGAGTACAACTCCAGCGCGCTAACCAATGGGCTACCGCGCCCTTGATAAAATGGTGTTGTTGTTGAGACCCAGACCGTCCGACCTAGCAGAAAGGTGTAAGGCAACTGCTTGGACGCCCGGGAAGTGCCACCCAATTTAGACCGGAACCCAGTGGGGGAGGCACCCACAGGGACCGTACCCTCCTTCCCCTACCACCAACCTCTCGGAAGGACTTACGGACCCACATGTTTAACGTGATCGTACTCCGCGTGAACACGGCGGCAATTTTGGCAGTGACTGGAATCGAACCCGGGCCTACCGAGTGCAACTCCAGCGCGCTAACCAATGGGCTACCGCGCCCTGATATAATGGTGTTGTTGTTGATGAAACCCAGACCGCCCGACCTTCCAGAAAGGTGTAAGGTAACTGTTTGGACGGTCGGGAAGTGCCACCCAATTCAGACCGGAACACAGTGGGGGAGGCATCCACAGGGACCGTACCCTCCTTCCCCTACCACCAACCTCTCGGAAGGACTTTCGGACCCACATGTTTAACGTGATCGTACTCCGCATGAACACGGCGGCAGTTTTGGCAGTGGCTGGAATCGAACCCGGGCCTACCGAGTGCAACTCCAGCGCGCTAACCAATGGGCTACTGATATAATGGTTTGGAAAACTTCTGAATCAACAGCTAAAACCCACAGTGGTAGAAGATAGTAGCAGACCGTTTACATAGAGCAAGTCCTGCCACCAGTCCTTTAGTCTTTGTCCTAGAAGGGGCTATATACAAGCAAGATCAAACAAGCTCAGAGCTTCTGTAATGCTGAAACCCTTCCTTGGCCAGCTGAATTCCTGGTTTTAATATAATCTCTTTATTACATCTGCATTACACGTGCAAAGTTTCATTCCGATGGGATAGTTTCTTCAGTGTGCTTAGATTTTTTTTTTGTCAAATATTAAAGTAATTAATAATATTGATATATCAGCTTGACTCACGTGTGACCGGGTATTTTAGAAGTGAAAAGGTGCAGGAAGATGATTCTATACATAGCTTTATGCACCCGGATATAGAGAGTGCACAGTAAAGTTGCAAATAAGCCCAATAAGGTTTGAACGATGATATACAGAGCTATAGACGTAAGGTATCGGTATAAAAAACAACACACCTAGTGATGAAAGTTTGAATGTAGTATTTCTATCTCGGAAACAAGGAGTGGTACTGAAAAAAGTCATTTAGAAATTTGTAGACTATTTCCACATTAATAGGAAACGTTACTGCATGTAAATCGTAAGCACTATATACTTAACGTATGTTTAGCATAAAGTATGTTGAATATGCCCATTATGTGTCTTAATACATATTAGCTGGAATAAAAAACTTCCTGTTGCACGTTTATCAGCATTACTTATGAACGTAGAGCAGTAGGAAAACGAGAGGTATACTGTCATGCAGTTTACACAGCGTTTCGTCTAATATCGCCGTATAGCCGTACCATCTCGCACAAGTCATCATGATATTTTTTTAACATAATGCTCATCAAAGTACACATCTAATAGACGATTGTTTGCAAATTTTCTGGCATATTTTATCCGCTTCAGCAATTTTACACTTCACAGCTATGATTGGCATGCAATACTCCCAATAACGTCTAGAGCTTTCTATTTAAATTATCAATATCTGTAAAATATCAGTTATTACTAATTCGATAATGGTTTACAACATTACAAATGATATTTTTGCTATATCTCTCACAATTTCCAAGATGGGAGTGCTAACTTCCACATTTTACCGCCTGTGGCATTGCCGTCAGTCTTATTTGATAGGGCATAGTCCCTTTACAATACCGATGTTTCATTTTCATAGATCTACCTACAATTCTTAAAATGTTATTTGGACTTATTTCAACATTCTCGGGCACCATATGTGGCGGACTTAACATCCAGTTATTGACACGTTACAACAGAGTTAAAAAGTGTTTACGACTTTGTTCATTCCCTCTGTCTGTCTCTCCGTTAGCACAATAACTGCCGTAAAAATGACTTTATCAAAATGAAATTTTAGTATGTTGTTCAGACAGTCTGTGGGACCTATGGGAATGTAAATAAATAAGATCACCCAATTAGTTTTATATTAAACCCGGGTTGAAAAAATGAAATATATTGAACCCTATGGGGCCTAATTTTTCAAACATTTTTTAAGCAAATTTAAAATTCACAAATTGTTTCGAAATTTTTAGAAAATATTCATAATCTCCCATAAAATATATAAAAAAAATTTCAGTAAAATATGTTAAGTAGTTTTGTAATTAAAAATTATTTAATATAGGGAAATAAACAAATTCAATTAAATTCTGACTTTTGGGTTATCCTCCAGAAAGAAAAAGGAGATACATCATATAATAAATATTTTTCCAAAAGTTTAATCATTTTGTATATGAGAGAGGCTTCACATTTTAAAATTAATTTGGTTGATAACAATTTTTTAATTTTTTCTTTTAATTTTATATAACGATTCATGATATACTTATTTGATGGCATTTTTAATGCACTTTCCTACATCCTAGAGAGTTAAAATTTTGTTCACAGCTTAAATTTGTTGAACATTTTATTCCACAAAAATTTGTTGAATCTTTAAATATAGATCTTACATTTTTTTCGAAATGACCTGCAAATAATCCCCGTTCACTTCTATAAATCATTGTTGTAATATTGTTAAATATTCTGATGTGGGCAGCACATGTCTTTTCCTGCAGACTCATATTCACGTTCTCTTTATTTCTTCAATAAAAATTTGAGTTTATCTGCACAAAATAACAGCCATAAGTATTTTAAATGACATTGAATTTGCACGTAAAACTTGAATTTGGTTCTCATTTGATAGCTGGACATTTGATAGCTTGTCAAAGGTCACGTAGCGAAAAAACTAGAATATTTCAAGAACGGATAGTCCTAGAGTAATGGTGTTAGTCTTATTATTTTTATTGTCAAAAATCACGTATTAAATAGGAATTTAATTGATATAATTGAACACACGTATTTTTATATTTAACGATTTTTGCGGGCCATTTCGCAAAAATAGCACGTCCCTTTTCCGGAATCGTACTAGAATAACCTACAAATGATTTCTATACCAATTTTTGTTAAATTGTTATATAAATCACTTGTAGGTTCTTGAAATATTATACACAAAATTTTGTTAAATTTGTTCCATTAGTTTTTAGCTAGAGTGGATAAAAGCAATTTCTGCCGGCCATTTCGCAAAGAAGGAATATTTTTTTATTACGAATCGTACTATAATCTAATGAACATCAGGATTTCCCACAAAAAAAATTCGTACCAAATTTCATGAAATTCGGTCCATTAGATTTTCAATTAGAGTGGATGTATTATCCTCACAGACACACAGAAATATACACAGATACACCCTTACACACACAGACGTCTTCCTAAAAATAGTTTTTCCCTGTTCTAGAAGTCCCAAAACGTGTAGATCCTTCGAACATTCGAGTTCTGATCTTCGGCACGATTCCAATACTTTGAATACATAAACACAGACACACATATATTACCTGTGTATCTGTGTATTATCTGTGTATCTAAATTCCGTGCCTATGCAATTACAATAGTTGTGATTTTAAATGATCCTTAAACTTTTATTATTTCTTCAACGAAGCCTAATTTTAACTTATGCAGAATGCAAATATCTCAAGCGATTTAAGGTGAGTTACATAAGAATTCCTGAATTTTGCTCACACAAAATTTTTTAGCTCTGGAGTCTGGAATAAAAGTTATATGAATGAAATATTCATTGATTTTGCATAAAGAATCAGATGATATATGTTTCGATACAGTTTTAAATATTTAAGTATAATAAATTACTGTAGTACTGTGATAATGTAAAAGATATCAGCACTGAATGTATCACATTTTAGAAATTTTTAAATGAAATTGCATTTCAGTTGGAAAGTGTTTCATAATCAATGCTTATGCATAACTGATCGTTCTTCTTTTATATTTTACATAAGCTCTTATATTGTAAGCATATCTTATTTCAGTATAAGCTTTAATTTGTAATGACATTATTGGATCAAGGCATATAAGGAAAAGCATGTACTGTTTCATATTATATGCCTATGAAACCTACCTCTTGCGTTAACAGTATTCTAATCTTTATTCCAATTCAAAAAATTGAATTAACTTCCGGTTGTGTTTGCATTGTTTCAAACACATAATTTACCGACGAAGTTCCCTGGAAGGCATCATTCCTAAATCGTATTTTACACCATCACAGGCATTCCTTTAATATTATAATAGGCTTAAGAACAATTAAAAGTCTGCAAGAATTCTGAATTGTCAGCCATTTTGCATTCCCCCTCTAGCTTGAGGTTAATTTGAATTCTTATCTGATATGTTTATTGGTAGGCTGTTACATTGACAGAATTCCTTCTCATTCTTTGTTCTCGATAAGTGTACTGCTGAAAATTCGTTGTACTTATTATAAAAATGCAGCTCTTGAAGAAATCCTAAATGACAGAAAGTAGAGGTGAACTGTTACACGTCAATTCAATTTCAATTGCATTTTCAGAAAAGTTGAGACAAATATTTCAAAAATTTATTCCAAATTTGGAGCAATTATTATTTAAGTTTGTATTCGAGAGTTCATATAATAATTTTATTGTAACAAATATTCACATTAAGAAACTGGTGCAATTATCAACAATGTACATGGGAGAAAATAATTCTACTTGATAAAACTGATATATCTTGAAAAATGGGGGGGGGAGTATGATCGATAGTTCTATTCGATCCCGTTCTAATCATATTACTAAAAAGTAATTTAATAGTTGAAATAAATCACCAACAATAAATGATGAAATTACTAATTGAAGTAAAAGTGTATATCTATTCAGTGTTTGAAATGACCTTGAAGTATATGTAGGGAAGGCTAACTTTACATTCTTGGGACTTATGTACAAGAGATGTAAGATATCACATTGAAAAAGAAATAATAATATGATGTTTTAATTCTTTTCGATTATTTAATTACATTTGAAGGACGATGAATGCAAGTCCCAGGTCGTTCGACTCTCAAGGCTCAAGGCAGGGTGGGATTAGTGAAGTGCCCAGGAGAGGATAGAAATCCCCCCTTTAAACTTCAGGCGAAAAGGAAAATCAAGAAAAAGGAGTTCATAAGATGAAAGAAGAAAATAAAGGGAAGCTCGGGTGTAAGACAACATTATGCCGATACCCGAGTCTTCATAAAGAAAGGACTGAGGCCCAAGTAGGCGCACAGTAGAGAAGAGGAAGAATGGGGAAACAGAGTTGCACCAAGAAAGGTGCAGGGCCTTGAGCAATGAGAGTCCGACATGAAAGATATTACAATAAAAAGATTTTAAGTAAAGCTTGTGAAGTACGCGAAATTTCCCAAATGCACGGGATAAGCACAGAAAAAGCTAGAAGGTTGCATCATAAAACAGTGAGAAGTATAAAACTATGTTAGACGAATCCGCTTTTTAGGGCGGAAATAAATATCACGTACAGGTCTTCCAGGTAACGACCGAGGGCGCTTTCGCGCCTTCGTGTTACGAGGATTGTAACGATGGATACTGTCTAACGTAGGATTATTGACACTTCTAAGACCTCGATGAAATTTAATAGATAACTTTTTGAAATGTGCCAAAACAGGCCTAATTTGAATGTCTTTATGCAAAATTTCTAACCGGACGTAGTTCGGAAGATTTGCAAAAGTACGCAAAGCGTTGTTTTGAATAACTTGAAGCTTCCTAAGGGCAACCTCAGCTGCGGTTCCCCATATAGAAGAACCGTACGTCATAATTGGACGTATACAGGATTTGTAAAGTAATAACTTATTGCGTATTGACAGGCGGCTATTTCTAGCCAATAAGGGACGGAGCTGGATGAATGAAAGCTTCAATTTCTTGCATGTTTCAGATATGTGATGCTTCCATGATAATTTAGAATCTAAGTACACTCCAAGGTACTTATAATAAGGTTGCCAGGGAATAGGCTCGTTATTAAGAATTAAATTAGTGTTTGGGGTTGCCCTAGGGGGCGGGAAGGTAACTGCTGCACACTTACTAACATTAACTTTTATTCTCCATTTGATAAGCCATTGCGTCATATCATGAAGATAATTTTAAAGGATTTCGTGCACGACATGTGTCTGTTTGTGCTGTGCAATCAGGGCCGTGTTGTCAGCATAGAGGCTAAGAGTGACACCGGGGGAACGCGGAATATCATCATCAGGTTGAACAATCTGGGCGGAATCAGGTTGAACAATCTGGGCGGAATCAGGTTGAACAATCTGGGCCCAACAAGAGAACCTTGAGGGACCCCGCTGAGAATATTCCTGGGAGAAGAGAGAAGGTTAGAGACTCGTACTGCGAAGCTACGCTCCGTTAAGTACGAGTGAAGAATTTTAATAAGGTCAGGAGGAAAAGAGCGCTTGATAAGTTTGAACAACAGACCATTTATAGTATACCAACATACCTTATCAAACGCCTTTTGAATATCAATGAAGACAATAGAGGTGCTTTCTTGTATGTTACGAGCTTCATGAATGAGTTCAACGACCCGAAGCAGCTGGTGTTCAGTCGAATGTTTCTTCCTGAACCCATACTGCTCAGGAATCAGAATGTTATTCAGGTCGCAGAACTCATCCAAACGCCGCAATATCACATACTCAAAAAGCTTAGAGAGACAGGATAGAAGAGAGATAGGTCTAAAGTTAGCAGGAAGAGTATGATTAAGGCTTGGGAATAGGAGCAACAATTGCAACTTTCCAAGCCTTCGGAAAATAGTTAAAATGAAGAAGAAGGTTAAAAAGTTTAGCAAGATAAGTTATTAGAAGATTAGGAAGAATTTTAAGCATGTTAGGAGAAAGAAGGTCTTTCCCAGGAGCTTTATTCTTTTTCAGATTTTGAATACGGGGAAGAAGTTCTTTATAAGTAACTTCAGTCATAGTTCTAGGTGTAGGTGTGTAGAGAAATTGTTCAACCTTGGGATCGACAATCGATACCGTTCTGGCATCGATAACATCTTGATGTGGTTCAAACTGACTTCTAAGACTGTCAGCAAGAAGTTCAGCCTTTTGTGTGTTAGAGATGGCCCTTCCATTTGGACCTTCAAGGGTCGGAATGTGAGTTTTGTGCCTACGATAAAGGGAGGCAGCCCTCCAAATGGTGTTGTCAGTAGTCGTTAAGGATTCAATATGGGTGTTCCATCATGCACTAGAATAAGCCTTAAGACGTGATCTCACCTGGGCTCGTGAGAAATTAAGTTCACGCTTAAGGCAGGGGTCTCTGCTGGCCTGCCAAGCTCTACGTAGCCTATTTCTTTCTCTGATCATCTCCCGGATATCCTGTGGCAACCTATAAAAATCAACTTTAGATTCCTTGGGCCGAGAGGACGCGGAGTAGGCATTACGAAGCATGTCTTCAAATTTTTCTACCTCCGCGTCCAGTTGGTCCGTGGAGCTAGCAACAGGAGGGGGCGGGGTTTCACTTGCCAGTATTGTCTTGTATTTAAACCAATGGGTTTTGAGCTTAGCAGTTCTTCTAAGATCGTACTTTTGTAGCTCTAGAGTATAGATTATAGGGAGATGATCTGAAGGAAGTTCATTAAAAGCCTCCATGCAATATGTATAAGGAGTGTTGCTGGTGATGGCAAAATCAATAACATTTTTCATATGGGTGGGTTCACCTGGAGCTACAATCTCATAGTTGTGCTCGTCGGCCCAGCGCCTAAGCTTGGAACCTCGAACATCAACTCGAGGACAACCCCAGGCTTGGTTTTTAGCGTTAAAGTCACCAGCAACTATTACATGGGGCGAAATTTTGAATAGGGTGTTTAAATCAGCAAGGACAGGACCAGCTTTAGCTTTAGGATGAAAATAGACAGACGCAATGGTCAGCGTCGGGTTATTTGAAAGGTTAAGTTCAAGAACAGTAGCCTCACCAACTTGAAGAGGAGGAGTAGGTAAACGGGAATGGCTGATTTTATTACTAATATAAATAGCAGTACCTCCCGCAGGGTGATTATTAACTAGATTCCTGTCATCATTGTATAAATCATAGTTAGCAATTTTACAGTTTTTCCCCGGACTAAAGTGGGTCTCTTGGACCAAGAACAGGTCTAAGTTATTATTTACACAGAAATCCCTAGCTTCATGGATTTTACCTCTAAGTCCATTGGCATTCAAGATGCCAATGGTAAGATCCTTCAAGATTCTTAAGGGCACAACCATGACCAAAAGAGGGGGGGCTAACCTTGATTAATGAGATCAAAAATACTCTCATATATTATATTTACCCTATCTATCTCGGTAGGAGCAGACCTTAAAGGCGGGAGAGCATTCTTAAATGCTCTATTAGTAATTTCCATACCATATCTATCTTCGAATCTGAAGAGATAATTTAGAAAATCATCTGCAGCATCATTAGTGTGAGCTCCTTGGGGTGCTGCTATTTTGGGTTTGACATTGAATGTCTTTTTGGGCTCCTCACTACGGCCTTCTGTGACATTGGCATATGACCTCTGTGGATTCACAAGCTTTTTTGTGAAGGTGGAGTTCATTGCAGGACTAGGTGAAGCTTTGAGCTTCGGAAATTTTGGACAGTTCCTGTAGGATGCTGGGTGTTGTCCTCCACAGTTGATACACTTACAAGGTGCCTCGTAGGTTTTGGTACACTCCTTTGTGAAGTGAGGTTGTGCACATTTCACACAGTTGGGCGGCATATGACAGGCATTGCTGGTGTGAAAAAACGATTGACACCTGAAGCATTGGATGACTTGTTTAGGCCCACGGTATTTCTCTACAGTTACAATGATGTTAAAAAGGCTGGTTATTTTGTAGATTTGTTCGTTGACAGGGGTCTTGGCAATCTGCACGTAAAACAACGGCATGTTGACTCTGCTGGTTTTTTGGCCTCTTGCCAATTGTGTAACACTAATTGGTTTGAGCCCCATACACTCTAGTTCACGTGCAATTGCCGTGGTTTCAGTGCAGATAGGAAGGCCCCTTACAACAACTTTCAGGGGGTTTTGGTCGTCCAGTAAGTAGGACTTGAACTCCACCTTATTAATTATGAGAAAGTTTTGAATTTTTAAGTATTCATCTTTTAAACTTACATGAACTTTGATGAAATCACCTGATCCAGTTAATTTTGATGTTAAATTGGGAACTATTTTCTTGAGATCTTTTATGAGATTAGACCAATTAGTGGTGATAGCTATGAAGAAAGGAGGAGGTTTACGTTCCCTTTTTGGAGTTTCAACAATTTCATCTTCAGAAACATTGCCAGAAGATTAATTTTGGGAATATTTACAGCTAATGAAGTGGAAGGGTTACTAATCAGCGTGGCCGATCTTAAACTGGCTGTATGCCGCTTTTGGGGCTTTTGGAAACCCTCATCATCTACCACTAACGTGTGTTTTTTAGAAACACGAGAATTTACAGTATTAGCACTTTTGGATATACTAGCATTAATATTTACAGAGTTATTTACATCTTTAGTAACAGTAACATTAGGATTGAAATTGTCTGGCAAGGAGGCGGTATCTTGGTTAGGAGGGTTAGAGTACATCAAATGACTGCCGGAGGAAAGCCTCCGACAGGACTCACCATACTTGGGTAGGTTGTTTGCTTCAATCAGTTTGGAGAGCGTCATCTCACATTTATCGATTATTTCCTTCAACTTTTCTCTATCCTGGATGTCTTCTGCTTTTCTCCATAAGAATATTTTCTCATCTATAACTTCTCGAAGTCTAGTAGCTTCAGCTCTAGGGTCAGCACTGATGGTAAGTTTCGATAAATAATCGGCCTCTTCTATGGCCCAATCTGTCATCTCAATACTATCATCTATGTTCTTCATCATATAAGTTGAGGTTCCTCCTATAACAGGGTCCGGAGGTTTGGCGATGTCCAGCGGAGGCGACTCACGGATAGGCACCGTTTGCGAAGTTCTCATACTTAGAGCTCAGAAAAAACACAACCTCTCAGCTCGGCGTCAAGATCGCGAATGAGTTGGTTAATGTACTAATGTTTGCATCTGATCATCTCCCTGATGTCCTGAGGTAGCTTGTAGAAGTCCACTTTAGTTTCCTTGGGCCGAGAGGACGCTGAGTAGGCATTACGAAGCATTGCTTCAAATTTTTCTACCTCCTCGTCCAATTGGTCCGTGGAGCTGGCAACAGGAGGGGGCGGAGTTTCGTTGGCAAGAATGTCTTTAAACTTCGTCCAATTAGTTTTGAGCTTTGCAGATTTCCTGAGATCAAACTTGTTTAATTCCAAAGTATAGATGATTGGGAGATGATCCGAAGCAAGTTCATTCAAAGCATCCATGCAATAAGTATAAGGAATGTTGCTGGTGATGGCGAAATCAATAATATTATTAAGATGGGTGGGTTCACCCGGAGCTACAATCTCATAGTTGTGCTCGTCGGCCCAGCGCTTAAGCTTGGAACCTCGAACATCAACTCGAGGACAACCCCAGGCTTGGCTTTTAGCGTTAAAATCACCAGCAACTATTACATGGGGCGAAATTTTAAATAAGGTATTTAAATCAGCAATGACAGGACCAGCTTTAGCATTGGGATGGAAGTAGACAGACGCAATGGTCAGAGTTGGATTGCTTGACAAGTTGAGCTCCACAACAGTAGCCTCACCAGCTTGAAGAGGAGGAGTAGGTATACGATTATGGTTGATCTTATGACTGATATAGATAGCAGTACCTCCCGCAGGGCGATTGCTAATATGATTCCTGTCATTATTGTAAAGATCATAATTAGCAATTTTGCAGTTTTTCCCTGGACTGAAGTGGGTCTCTTGGACCAAGAACAGATCTAAGTTATTATTAATACAAAAGTCCCTAGCTTCCTGGATTTTACCTCTAAGTCCATTGGCATTCCAGATGCCAATGGTAAGATCCTTCAAGATTCGAAAGGGCACAACCATGGCCAAAAGAAGGGGGGCTAACCTTTGCTAACGAGAGCAAAAACACTCTCGTAAATTAAGTTTACTCTGTCTATTTCGGTCGGAGCTGACCTCATGGCAGGAAGGGCAATTTTGAATGCCCTACTAGTGATATCCATGCCATACCTGTCTTCAAATCTGAAGAGATAGCTAAGGAAATCATCAGCAGCTTGACTATTATCGTTGGCTCCTTGAGGTGCTGCTAATTTAGGAGTGGCAATGACTGCCTTTTTGGGACCCTCACTATGTCCTTCAGCGGCAGAGGCATATGACCTCTGCGGGTTCACAAGTTTTCTGACAAAGGTAGAGTTTACAGGAGGTTTAACTGTGCTTTTAAGTTTAGGAAATCTAGGGCTGTTTCTATATGAGGCTGGGTGTTCACCTCCACAGTTTACACACTTACAGGGTGCTTCGTATGTTTTGGTGCATTCTTTGGTGAAGTGTGGTTGAGCACATTTAACGCAGTTGGGTGGTAAGTGACATGCGTTACTAGTATGATAAAAAGATTGGCACCGAAAACATTGTACAACTTGTTTGGGTCCTTTATACTTCTCAATTTTGATAATTATACGATTTGATAATAGGCTAGTTAGTTTATAAATCTGCTCATTAACAGGGGTTTTGGCTATTTGCACATAAAACAAAGGCATATTTACTCTGTTAGTTTTAGGGCCTCTTGCCAACTGTGTCACACTTATGGGTTTGAGACCCATACATTCTAACTCCCGTGAAATAGCAGTTGTTTCTGTGCAAATAGGAAGACCTCTAATTACAACTTTTAAGGGTTTTTGATCATCTAATAGATATGATTTAAACTCTACCTTATTTATGACTAAGAAGTTTTGTATTTTGATGTAATTATCCCTAGTGTTGAAATGGACTTTGATAAAGTCTCCAGAGTTTGTAAGTTTGCTAGTAAGGTTTGGAACTATTTTCTTAATATCAGAGATTAGTTGAGACCAATTGGTAGTAATAGCTATGAAGAAAGGCGGTGGCTTACTTTCCTTTTTGATTATTTCATCAGTTTCATGGCTATTGACTTCCTCTTCAGGAGCAGGAAAGATATTTTTATTACTAACTTTAACTTGAGAAGTGCTAGGGTTATCTATAAGAGTAGCCGAGATAAGGCTGGCAGTATGCCTTTTCTGAGGTTTTTGGAATCCTTCTTCATCAGTTCCTCTAGGGTGTTTTTTAGAAATATTAGAATTTACAGTACTATTAACATTTAGTTTACTTATGTCTGGTAATTTTAAGGCAGGATGCGGATCAGGAGGGCAAGAGGTCATCAAATAACTGCCGGAGAAAAGCCTCCGACAGGACTCACCATATCTTGGGAGATTATGAGCTTCTATCAGCTTGGTCAACGTCATTTCACATTTGTCGACGATTTCCTTGAGTTTTTCTCTGTCATCATTATTAGCAGCTTTCCTCATCAGGAATGTCTTCTCGTTTATTACGTCTCTCAGTCTGGCTGCTTCAATCCTTGGTTCAATATTAGAAGAGACTTTAGCATGATAGTCTGCTTCTTCCATACTCCAATCGGTCATTTCAATCGAATCAACTTGTTGAAAAGTAGCGTAGTTGTTTGCTCCTCCAGTAGTAGGATCCGGAGGCTTCGTAATATCAGGTGGAGGTGTCTCAGTTACAGGAGCCGTGTTAACACGCGATCTCATGATTCATTCAGAGCAAGTCAAAAAAACGATACTAATGTTTTGACATTACCACACTTATAGCAATTCTACAATGTGGATTTTTATGCTACGTAACACGTGTCCTTACAGCCAATCGTGTTCTAAGAAGGAAGATTTGCAGTTACCCATTTTACCTTTTTCGACTGACTGCGAAGCAATTCTCGCAGCGTTCTTGATTTCCATGTTTTAGTGAATTTTGACACTCATTAAACGAAATCATTTATTAAATAAGTTGCGTTCTTAAAATATTATTGGTACCTATGGACATTGCGAAAAAAAAAAATAATTTTCTGTAATCTCAAACGCTGTTGGGAGATTGAATAAAATTATCCATTTCGAGCTAACTAAACGCTGACCAAATCGCCAAAAATGTTACTTATGACTTGACAATCTACGGATACGATAAAATAAAATTTCAACTTGAAATGGCAGAATTAGTACCAATATAAAATCCACACCGGAAAGTTATTTTAAATTCCGTATTTTTTCTTTGGACATTTTAGCAGCGGCAGAAATTGCGATTAAGAATGAAATTATCTGCTAATAAATTTACCACGGTCTTTCATATTTACTGTAAATAAGCACTATTTTTGAACATCCCAAAAACTATGAAGAAAAAACAAGAAAGATCAATCACACATTAAGTATTGATAATGGAATGAGATGCTATTTTTAAAATTACCACAGTGCTACAATAATTTATTTTACTTAAAATCTTGAAACCACGGATGTATAAGTACTTTCTAACTCCCTATTCAAAATTTCATCGAAAAGTATAATGCTAAAAAATCGTGTGCTTCTCTATGTAAAATCAATGAATATTTCATTCATATCACCGGCATTTCAGACTCAAGAGGTAAATAATTTTTTTAGTCAGAAAAACTCAGCAATTCTTATACAACTCATCTTACAGCTTGATTTGTTTACATTCAGCATGCGTTAAAATTAGGTTTTGTTACAGAAATAATCAAAGTTTCATGATCATTGAAACTCTCAATATTGTAATTGCGTTGGCGCATAATATAAAAGCACAAGAAATGAACAAAAGTAAAGCGGTTTTAGGACGGATGCAAAAATATATATAAATTTAAAAGAACTTTAAAAACCACGATTTTGACACTGAGAAAAAAATGGATACCATATTTTATTTTGAAGTGAGGCACGAGATCTCTTCATATAATATGGGTGTAATTATTATTTTAATTTTTATTTAAAAAACTACAAAAACATATTTTGCTCCATTTCATTTTATATATTTTGTGGGATAATTTGAATATTTCCTGAAATTTTCAAAGCAATTTCCTAATTTAAACTTTGTTTAAAACGTATTTGAAGAATTAGGTTTCATAGGGTTTAATGTATTCCACTTTTTCAACCAGGGCTCAAATCATATATGGCAGAAGGTATCGCTGAAAAATTTATAGGAATCTGATAAAATATAGTCAAAACAGATATATACAGATATAATTATAGACATAAGAGTTGTGAATGGCAGTCGGCCAGTTGCAACTTCAAAAAAAAAGGGGGGGGGGGACTAACTTGCAAATAAATTAAATAACAAATAAAAAAAATAATCAGTAATCAAAAATAGCAAAATAAGTAAATAAGTAAATAAAGTAAAAGACATATATATGTGTATAGCACAATAACAACAAAATAAATACTTCACCATATACAAACTGGGCGGCCTTGATGCATTGAATTAGGGTGTTCAGATCGTTGATATTGCTGCAAAATATTTTTTTTAATTATGACAACAAACTTGATTACAGGCATCGAATTAGGGTATCCAGATCGTTGATATCGCTGCAAAATATTTTTTAGTTATGACAACAGATGTTTTTAAATTTGGAGAGGATTACAAGTCAAAGTAAGAGATATAATCAAAATAAATAAATAAATAAAATAAAATTAGAGAGAGATGTAAACGAGGGTTTAAAAAATAATAACGGCAGCTCCGTTTACAAAAAAAAAAAAAAAAAAAAAGAGCTGACGGCGCGTGGTCGAAAAGCCAATGCTTTTCAAACTCCAAAAAGCTCGGACGCTTTCGGTAGGAAAAAAATGGTTCCGAGGCAGAGTATGCAGGCGAAGATTCAAGGTCATTCTCTTCAACTCGGGGGAAGCTTAGCATATGTGTATGTTCACAAATAGGCATGGAGGAAATGCATTAATACATAGTTAAGAACTCATAGTAAAAATAAATGAATAATTATGTACAAGAATAGAGAATCACAGAGGAATAAAAATATACAGTGATTTAATATAATAATAAAGGAATGACAATAAAAGATAAATTAAGAATAAAAATATGAATAAATACAATATATATAGCTGCGTGAGACGCATAATTCATGGTAGTGAACCAATACAGGTATTTAAATCGCGGGTCGTTTAAATTAAATACGAAAACATTAAAGTTAAATGGTGTCCTAGGTAAATCTATAGCCAAGCCAAGACGCTTCATTACGGGCTGCTATGGGACCGAAGGTCCCTTACGCCCACATCGAAAATATTAATGTCCACTGTGAGTGATTTATGATGATGGAAAAATAGCAATATGCACTCAGCATTAGATGGGTGCTTTGAAGAGTCCAGTGGCGACTGATGTTAGTTGTCGCCTGCATCTTGGAGTGGCTGTATACGTACTGAGCTGTGGTGGCAGCAAGAGAAAAGGGAGGGCGGGACCAAGGGCTGGTGACCAATAGAAATGCACGCTGAAGTAAAGCAAAGTTTTACAATTTAAGTTACAGTGCAGTAAAAATATATTTAAAGTTAAACAAGTCAAGAATTAATTTAGTGATAAAAATATTATAAATGATATGCAGTAGCAAGGGATAGTTTAAGTAAAGTTAAAAGATTATTATAGTTAAGTTTAAGATTTAGTTTTATTTACAAGTTCCGTCTCTCAAGTTGTGAAAAAAGAAGGCCATTATCAGGCACACAATACATTAAATTTACAGTTTAAAAATATTAAACATTAAGATTGTACAATTAAGTTTATCTACAAAGTCTAACCTGAGTTAGTATATCTAACTCGAAAAGTGACCGGGCTGGCATCAAAGGCGCGGGCAAAGCAAGATCAAAGGGATTGTGAGCACGCCGGGGAGGACGAATAAGAATGCTCCATTTCAGTCCGGGTCTGCCGAGGCAGCTCCGGAGTGAAAAAGAGCCACTTCAACGTCGGCCGGCGATCAAGGTTAGGAAACGCCTGCCTGGGGCGCAGAATATCTGGGGCGCTTCCACGGAGGTACCGCAGGCCCGGTGAGAAGGTGTCTAGGCCTTCTTTTCCCAAGATAGTAAGTTGTGGTAGTGTCGTAGCTACTATCGACACCACTCAGGCAGGGTTTGCTAGCATTCTTCCTGAAAAAATTTTGAGAAGTTTTCCGAATGTGCCCAGCAACGTGTGGGACTTTAAGGTCATGATGAATCACCTCGTTCTGGACAAACCAGGGCGCATTTACAATACAGCGCAAGACTTTATTTTGAAACACTTGCAATTTCTCGATGTGCGTTTTTGCAGCCGAACCCCAGACAGGACAAGCATACAAAAACGCTGGTGCGATGATTTGTTTGTAGATGAGCAGTTTATTATAAAGGGACAAGTGAGACTTTCTACCGAGAAGTGGGAGGAGGGCTACAAAGGTTTTGTTAGCAGATGCAATTTTGTTAGTGATATGCTCAGCGAAAAGTAATTCGGAGTCCAAAGTGACGCCCAAATATTTTGCAGACTGTGAAAAGGGGATCGGATCATTGAAAATTTTAAGGGAAAAGTTACTGAGTCTAAGTTCTCGGTAGTTCGGTCGAAAAATGACGACTGCACTCTTGGTCGGATTAATTTTGATTCTCCAGTGCTCAAGACTATTCTTTATGTAGCTTTGGAGTGTGTTAATAGTGAATTTAGGTGACATGCTTCTAGAAATCAGGGCTGTGTCATCTGCAAAGATGGCCAGCTGTACTTGTGGGATCTTAGGTATATCATTGATATACAAGTTAAATAGAAGTGGGCTCAGATTTCCGCCCAGTGGGACCCCGGCTCTGATTGGCCGAAGAGAAGAGTAGGAATGTTCAACTCGTACGCGAAAAGAACGTTTAGCAAGATACGAGTTGATGAGAGCCAAAAGTTGTGTCGAAATACCAAGTCGGACCAGCTTGGTTAACAGACCAGGGATAAAGGCTTTATCAAAAGCTTTACTGATGTCAAAAAATACTATGCTGGTATACTGCTTGTTGGTAGAGTTTTTGTGAATAGTTTCCACTACATGCATGAGTTGGGAATGCGTGGAAAAATCAGATCGAAAGCCGTGCTGTTCAGGAATTAAAATGTCTTTCGATCTGCAGAAACTAGTCAAACGTCTAAGCAACACTAACTCAAAAATTTTGGAAAAGCTAGATAGAAGGCTGATGGGTCTGTAGCTATCAGCAGAATTTGGATTTTGACCATTTTTGAAGAGAGGGATGACGTCAGCAGTCTTCCAACTCTGGGGAAAGTATCGAAGTTCCAACATATGATTAAGGAGCACGGTGAGCCAGCACTCATAAAAAACAGGGAGATTCTTCAGCATTATGTTGCTGATCTTATCAGAGCCAGGTGATTTCTTTGCTTTGAAGCTGTGTATGATGTTGTGAACTTCAGCCAAGTGTATGGACTCAAGGTCGTTTGGTGCTTATACGTTTAGAGCATTCTGATTGGTCTGTTGGAAATCGTGTAAAGTGCTTGTGTAGATATGGCTGAAGTTAGGGTCTTCGTGTGGAGTGAATTGGAGTTCCAAGCTATCTGCAATAGCATTAGCTTTTTCCTCCGCAGTCTGGGCGAGAGAATGTAAGCCATTAATGGGCGGAATTGAAGTTTTCGTGGTTCTCATGTTTTTTGCTGTTCGCCAGAGACTGTGATTCGTGGGTGTAAGTCCCTCAAGGTGAGTGCGCCAGCGTTGCTGGGTGTGAGTTCGAATCATAGACTTGACCTCGCTATGAAGTTGGCGGAGCTGCGCTTGCAAAGGGGGATACCTACTGCGCTGCCAATCTCTCCGCAACCGGTTACGCTGCTTAATTTTGGCTTTGATATCACTCGGGAGCGAGTGATAGTTTACACGTGAACGATTTGGTTTCGAGGCAGCAGCATATGCCTCTAGCAGTAAGTGATTAAAATCTTGGACGCTATTATCAATATCGTCCGTGCTGGTAATTTTGAGAGGGGGGGGCAGTACTATTAGTATTAAGAAGGTGACGAAAATCGTCCCAATTTGTATATAGCTTCACCGGGTGGTCTAAAGAGATATTATCAATATTAAGGGTAAGTATTACAGGAAGGTGATCAGACATCAATTTATTATCGACTCTGATCGTATGACTGAATGGAATATTTCTAAAAAGAGCCAAATCAATTATGGATGGGTTCCTTCCTGTAAAGAAGTGAGTGGGAGTGGGTGGAGCTATGATCCTGAAGTTGGCGCACTGAGCCAATCGTTTTAGATTTCTGCCTTTTCCATTCGAAGCTATGTCCCAGGAAACATGGCGAGAATTTAGGTCACCAGCGATGATAATATTACTGCTAAGTCCAAAAAGTGCTTCAAGTTCCGAAGAAGGTAGTCTAGTATTATTATCAGGAGGGATATACACTGAAGCAAGTGCAATCGGGACCAAATTTGGAATAGTGACTTGGATAGCTGTGGCCTCAAGCTTCGTGAAGGCCGGGATACTTAACCTATGATGAGGAATGTTGTTTTTAACATAGAGTGCAGTGCCGTCGTTGACACCCCTCACCACCGCCCCAGCTCTCGTTCTATACGAGAAATAACCTGTATAATTACAGATTCCTGGGGAGGTGGGGGGGTGAGGTGGGTCTCATTCACCATAAAAATATCGAAGCTTTCATCTACAACATAATCACGCATCTCGTCAAGCTTGGAACGCACTCCATTGGCGTTCCAGAAGCCGACTTTGAGAGACTGCAAGGTATGGGATGCCGAAAGAGAGAACATGGCGACAGCCAGGAAGAACGGTAGAGGGGGGGAGCTTATCTAGCCAGAGCGTTGTAGCTCTGGTAGATAGTCCAAACTAAGTCAATTTGCGTGGTCGCCTCACTCAGCGCAGGAAGAGCTCGCTCGAAAGCGGCAAGTAATAAATCCTTGTCATGAGTGCTTCTCATGGCAAGGAGGGTTAAAAGGAAGTCGGTGTAGTTGATGGGGTTACTATCAACTGGAGTTTTAGAATTTTGGTTGGCGACTACTGGACCGACTGAGCCTCAGCAATTTGTCCGGAATTTTTGGTAGGGGGGGTAGTTAAATCCTGTGAAGTGCCAGAAGCGACGGTGGAGAAGCTAACGTTGGGCTTGATGCCAGCGGGCCGGTAAGGACGGTTAAGGTTCCCAGGGTTTGTTCCTGGGGGGAGGGGGCGAAAGTTATTTTTAGTTCTGTTCTAGGGGGCCCTATTGCCCTTAGTCAGGGACGAGTTGCCCGGGTTTTTCGGGAAACCGCGCCAATTGGCTGCATGCTGTCCGTTGCAGTTGCAGCAGTACAGAAATTCAGCCTTGCAGTCACTGGCGGCATGTGGGCCGGCGCACTTGACGCATCGCTTCGGCAAGTTACAGGCTAAACTGCTATGGAAGAATCCATTGCAGGAATAGCACTGGCTTGCGAAGCCTTTGCGCCCAGCGTACGGCTCCAGTCTCACTTCCGTGCCCAAGAGCATGTTGATGTCAAAGAGATCTTCCGGGTTAGTCCCGGGTGCTAACTGGAGGCAATAGAGAGGGAGGGGCTGTCTGCTCCCTCTCTTAGTCAGTCTATAATTATTAAGAATCGTGAAGCCCATTGCTTCCATAGCTTTTGTAATTAAGTTTATATCCGTCACCACGGGAAGCCCTCTGATGACGACCTTAATAGGCAGGTCTTCTTTAAGAGAATAGGACTTACATTGAACACCAGTTTTCTTTAAGTAATTGGTGCAGTTCCTAAACTCGTCATCGCTTTTGACATGCACCTTAAAAAATTGTCGGTCTAGGACCGGAACAATTTTTGGTGCAAACCTTTTCAGGTTAAATAATATCGATGGCCAGTCTGGCTGAGAGGCACTGATCAAAAGCGGAGGCGTGGTGGGAGGCGCAGGAGTCGGCAAATTTGCCGAGGGGCCGTCCTTACCGAGACCGGTCGATGAAGCATTTCTATTGGTCGGCTCTGAATCTGCTGAAATGGCAGTATTCCTCGAAGACTTAGAAATTTTGTGTACGAATCCTTCGTCATCTACGTAATTTCTGGGAGAATAATTAGTATTAGTGGCTCTGCGTTTAGCATTACTAGTTGAGTCAGAGTTATTATTATTATTTTTGGAAGTACTAGCAGCATTTAGATTTAAATTGCCTATTTGCTTAGCGGCCTCGTGGGCAGCTTGATCAAAGTTACTTTTGGATAAGTTATTAGAATTAATCTGGGTTGGTAACCCTACAGAATGATTAGTATTAGGTTGACTAGCATTATTAACATAGTTAGAATTAGCATTACATAAATCAGTGTCTCTAGGAGCCGAATCCTCAACAGTGGGGGGGGGGTATAGATAAATTATATTTACCACCGCAGCCCAGCTCGTCAGCCATCTCAATCAGCTCCGCCTCGAGTCTTTCCAGCCTTGACTTGAATTTGGCGAAGTCAACCTTGTCAGTAGTGGACTTCTTGGCTTGCTGCCGGCAGATCAGATCGTTCTCCAGATCGGTGACGACTTGCTTGAGTTTCAGTAGTTCCTCTGTCGTATGCTTTTTGGTCGGTGCTAAGATGATGCAATCACTCTGTGTAGTGTCCATGACAACTTCACATTCAACATTCGTACTCGTTGAACTATCGATGCCAACATGCCCAGGCGTTACCTGGGCTTCACTGTTTGTCGCGGGAGCGCTCATAACGTGCGTCCTACCACCTCGGAGTCTAAGCTCCGATTCCAGGTAAATCTATAAATTTTCTAAAAGCGTGGTTAACTCATGAATACATGCAAATGCGCCGAAATGAAATAAAATAAAATTTAAAACACATGGAAAATAATACGTAAATTTAGGTTAAAAAAATAAATAAATAAGTAATAATAACTTTTGAGAAAGAGAATAAGCTGGAAGTTAACGCTTAGAGGAAACGAAGTTGGGTTTTCCCGCCAATGTAGCACGAAGGTCAGATGACAAAGAGAATGAATTTGACTTGTAAATTAGACAGCCAAAATTCATTTCCACATCAAATGACTCACGTATGTGTGAAACACAGAGATAACATGCTAAAATACTTACCTGCTTTTGTGCCTTTGAAATAGTGATAGAACTGGCGCTCAAAATGACCAACACATTTTTCTCGAATGCAGTGTGCGAAGAAGGAAAGGGTGGGCGACTGGATTTCCGGTTCGGGGAAAAGTTCGCAGTTCGGGAAAAACTAGTTCCGCCGTCGCCATGGCTTCAAACATATGTTTTGAGATAAACAGTGGGGAAAAACGCCTGGAACTCAAGGAACTCAAGGACGGGGTTAGCGAAGTACCCAGGAGAGGCAGTTGCCACCCTTTAAACTTCGGGCGAAAAAGAAAAAGTTCAGAAAAATCGAAGATGCATAGAATTTAAAACTAAAAGGTGCTCGGGGGGGGGGGGTGACCGAAGTCATGCCTCCTTCCCTCCCAAGTCTTCAGAGGTGAAAGAGCAGGACCCCAGCGGGCTACCTGCAGCGTAGATAAGGAGGGGGAGATAGAGTTGCGCCCCGAGGGGTGCAGGGCCTTGAGCCTGAGTCAGAGTTTCACTAAAAATACAGTACAAGTTGAAAGTGCTGGTCAACTACGCAAATTCCCAAAAGCAAGGGAGGGGTACGGAAATGGTTAAAAGTATGCCAATAAATGGAGAGCAGATAAAACTAGTTTAGACGACTCCGCTTATTGCGGAGGTAAATATCCCTCACAGGTCTTCCAGGTAACGACCGAGGGCGCTTGCGCGCCTTCGTGTTACGAGGATGATAGCGTGGGATACTGTCTAAAGTAGGATTATTAACGCTACTCAGACCTCCTAGAAATTTGAAAGCTAAATTTTTAACATGCTCCAAAAATGGCCGAATCTTGAGGTCTTGGTGCAATACTTCTAACTGAACGTAGATCGGAAGGTCTGCAAATGCACGCAGAGCGTTGTTCTGAATAACTTGAAGCTTCCTAAGGTGAACCTCCGCTGCGGTGCCCCAAATCGGGGCTCCGTACGTCATGATTGGACGTATGCAGGACTTGTATAGCAATAACTTATTATGAATAGACAGACGGCTATTTCTAGCCAAAAGGGGGTATAAACGGGCAAGTGAGGCCCTCACTTTTTTACATGTTTCAGAAATGTGAGGTTCCCACGTTAATTTTGAATCCAAGTACACGCCAAGGTACTTGTATCTAGATTGCCAGGGAATTGGCTGGTTATTCAGAATTAAATTAGTGGATGGGTTTGCCGGGGGGGGGAAGGACACGGCGGCACACTTACCCACGTTGACTTTAATCCTCCACTTTGTTAACCATTGCGTCAGGGTGAACAAATAGTCTTGCAGAGTATCGTGCACGACTTGTGTCTGTTTGTGATGTGCTATCAGGGCCGTGTCGTCGGCATATAGGCCAAGTGAGACACCAGGGGGACGTGGCAGGTCATTAATGTAGAGGTTGAACACTTTGGGTCCGACAAGGGAGCCTTGTGGAACCCCGCTGAGAATACTCCTGGGAGAGGATAGAAGGTTAGATACTCGTACCACGAAGCTTCGCTCCGTTAGGTACGAGTGCAGAAGTTTGATGATATCAGGAGGGAAGGAGCGTTTGATAAGCTTGAATAACAACCCGTTTATCCACACCTTATCAAACGCCTTCTGGAGATCAAGAAAAACAATAGTAGTGCTCTCCTGTTTGCTGCGAGCCTCATGGACAAGTTCCACAACCCAAAGCAACTGATGCTGCGTGGAATGGCGCTTCCTGAACCCATATTGTTCAGGAATCAGGAGATTCTTCAGGTTGCAGTACCCTTCCAGACGCCGCATGACCACAAACTCGAAGAGCTTAGAGAGAGCAGAGAGAAGAGAGATAGGTCTATAGTTGACAGGTAGAGAGTGGTCTAGACCGCGCTTGGGGAGGGGGGCCACAATGGCCACCTTCCAAGCCCTAGGGAAGTAGTTAGCACGGAGTAAAAGATTGAAGAGCTTAGAAATATAGATGAGAAGGAGTCTAGGAAGGTTCTTGAGCATGCAAGAAGAAATGAGATCTTTCCCAGGAGCCTTGTTCTTCTTCAAATTTAGAATACGGAGGATCAGTTCACCAGGGGTGACATCTGTCAGTGAAAATTGAGTTGGTGTGGAGATAAACTGTTCAACCTTGGAGTCCACGATGGCAACTGTCCTAGGATCAATTACGTCGTGGTGAGGTTCAAACTGACTTCTAAGACTGTCTGCCAGTAATTCAGCCTTCTGTGTGTTGGAGGTGGCCCTGCAGTTAGGACCGACCAAGGTCGGAATGTGAGTTTTGTGCCTACGAATAAGGGAGGTTGCCCTCCAAATTGTGTAGTCTTCAGTCGTTAAGGACTCAACATAGGTGTTCCATCGTGCACGTGAAAAGGTCTTAATGCGTGACTTAACTTGCAATCTTAGGAAGTTAAGTTCACGTTTAAGGCTGGGGTCTCTGCTGGCCTGCCAATCCTTCCTAAGACGGTTTCTGTCTCTGATCATCTCCCTGATATCTGGAGGAAGCTTGTAAAAGTCGACCTTTGTGCTCCTAGGCCGGGAGGACGCGGAGTAGGCATCTCGGAGCATATGCTCGAGTTTCTCTACCTCCTCGTCCAACCGGTCTATGGCACTGTCAACGGGGGGGGGGGGGTAGCTCTTTGGCCTAGAGGCTCTTATATTTTACCCAATTCGTCCTTAGCTTAGCACAGCTTTTGAGACAGTACTTATTAAGCTCCAACGTGTAGATAACCGGGAGATGATCAGACGGAAGCTCGTAGAATGCCTCCATGCAATATGTATATGGTATGTTGCTGGTGACCGCAATGTCGATGACGGTGTCTAGATGTGTAGGGTCTGCAGGTGCTATGATGTCGAGTTTATGGTCGTCGGCCCAGCGTTTAAGCTTGAAGCCGCGACCATTAGCTCGAGGGCAGTTCCATGCCTGATGCTTGGCATTGAAGTCACCAGCAACGACTGCATGGGGCGAAATCCTGAAAAGGGACTTTAAGTCCTCGATGACAGGCCCATCTTTCAGCAGTGGAGAGAAGTAAGCAGACGCAATGGTCAGTACAGGATTGTTGGGCAGCATGATTTGCACAACAGTGGCCTCGCCCGACCGCAGGGGGGGTCACCCGAGAGTGAGGAATTGTGCTACGTACGTAAATCGCAGTGCCGCCGTGGGCACGATGATTGCTAGCTAGAGGCCTGTCGTCAATGTAAATCTCGTAGTTAGCAATCTTGCAGGTGTTCCCTGGACTAAAGTTCTAAATCCCTTCCATTAGGACCCTAAAGGGTCGGGATGTGTGTTTTGTGCCTTCGATAGTGTGAGGCAGCCCTCCAAATGGTGTTGTCTTTAGTCGTTAAGGACTCAATATGAGTGTTCCACAGTGCACTAGAAAATGCCTTAAGACGTGATCTCACCTGGGCTCGTGAGAAATTAAGTTCACGCTTAAGGCAGGGGTCTCTGCTGGCCTGCCAATCTCTACGAAGCCTGTTTCTTTCTCTGATCATCTCCCTGATGTCCTGTGGAAGTTTGTAGTAGTCAACTTTCGTTTCCTTGGGCCTAGAGGACGCTGAGTAGGCATTACGAAGTATTGCTTCAAATTTATCTACCTCATCGTCCAATTGGTCCGTGGAGTTAGCAACAGGAGGAGGTGGAGTTTCACTGGCAAGAATACTCTTGAACTTGGTCCAGTTGGTTTTAAGTTTGGCATTATTTCTGATATCAAACTTGTTGAGCTCAATAGTATAAATAATTGGGAGATGATCTGAACCTAGTTCGTTAAAAGCCTCCATGCAATATGTATAAGGAATGTTGCTGGTGATGGCAAAATCAATTACGTTGTTAAGATGGGTGGGTTCACCCGGAGCTACAATCTCATAGTTGTGCTCGTCGGCCCAGCGCTTAAGCTTGGAACCTCGAACATCAACTCGAGGACAACCCCAGGCTTGGCTTTTAGCGTTAAAATCATCAGCAACTATTACATGGGGCGAAATTTTGAAGAGGGTATTTAGATCAGCAAGGACAGGACCAGCTTTAGCATTAGGATGAAAGTAGACAGACGCAATGGTCAGGGTCGGATTGTTCGAAAGATTAAGCTCTACTACAGTAGCCTCACCAACTTGAAGAGGAGGAGTAGGAATTCGAGAGTGACTAATTTTATTACTAATATGAATAGCAGTACCTCCCGCAGGACGATTGCTAGTATGATTCCTGTCATCATTGTAAAAATCATAATTAGCAATTTTACAGTTTTTCCCTGGACTGAAGTGGGTCTCTTGGACCAAGAACAGATCTAAGTTATATGCTATACAGAAGTCCCTAGCTTCACAGATTTTACCTTTGAGTCCATTGGCATTCCAGATGCCAATGGTAAGATCCTTAGATCCTTCAAGTTTTTCAAGCGCACAACCATGGCAGAGGGGGGGGGGGGTTAACCTGTGCCAACGAGAACAAAGATGCTCTCGTACAGAACATGTATTCTTTCGATTTCGGTCGGAGCAGACCGCATAGAAGGTAGGGCATTCTTAAATGCCCTGTTAGTTACATCTATTCCGTATCGATCCTCGAAGCGGAATAGATAATTTAGAAAATCGTCTTCATTTCCAGCGATATTAATGGATGCTCCCTGGGGCGCTGTTAATTTGGTGGTGACGTTAGACGTCTTTTTGACACCCTCATTACGTCCTTCCGTAATGCTGGCATAAGAGCGCTGTTCGTTGACAGGCTTCCTTTTGAAGGTGGAGTTCGAGGGGGGGGGGCAGACTTAAACTTTGGAAAGCGTGGGCAGTTTCGGTAGGAGGCAGGATGCGCCCCTCCGCAGTTAATGCATTTGCAGGGTGCGTCTGGTGCTTTGACGCAGTCCTTAGTTAGGTGGGCCTGGGCGCACTTAACGCAGTTTGGTGGCAGGTGGCAGCCGTTACTCGTATGGAAGAACGACTGACACCGAAAACATTGCGTGACTTGTTTTTGGCCACGATACTTCTCAATTTTTACAGTTGTATGAAATAGGTTAGCTATTTTATAAATATTATCATTTGTGGGGGTTTTGGGCAACTGCACATAGAACAGCGGCATCGTAACCCTGTTAGTCCTGGGCCCTCTCGCCAACTGCGTGACGCTAATTGCCTTGTGGCCCAGGTATTCCTGTTCGTTCATGATCTCCGCTGTTTTAGTGCAGTTGGGGAGACCTCTAATAACAATTTTAATGGGGTTTTGCTCGTCTAACAAATATGACTTGAACTCCACTTTATTGTTCAATAAAAACTTCTGAATTTTTAAGTACTCATCCCTACTACCGACATGAACTTTTAAGAAGTCACCGGACCCGGTGAGTTTACTGGTAAGATTCTTAACTTCATTTTTCAAATCCTGGATGAGCTGGGACCAGTTGGTGGTGACAGCAATAAAGAAGGGGGGGGGGCGTTCTTTCCTAACTGCATTTACATTATTTTCAACAACATTTTCGGCGTCAGGAGCCGGGATATCAGTCTCAACACTCCAATCAAGTTTGGAGGGGGGGGGGGTTGTCGATCAGTAGGGCGGTCTTCCTACTCGCCGTATGCCTCTTGGGAGGCAACATAAAGCCCTCGTCATCAGCACCACGTGGGTGCTTTTTAGAAGCCTGGCTGCCTGTTGCAGCATAAACAATATTATCAACAATATTAACTGAGTTATCATTATTAACATTATCAATCACATTTACATTATTTACATTATCAGAATCCCTAACAACTGGTCTTTTTGAGGAATTGGTGGTAGAAGCTAAGGAAGAAGGAGCAAGAGAATAACTGCCGGGGGGGGGGCTCCGACAGGGCTTACCGTATCTTGGTATGTTGTGTTCGGCTATCAGTCTATTGAGGAGAGTTTCCATCCGGTTCAAGGAGTCCATGGCATCTTGGCGTCCTTCGACACTGGTAATCTTGTTCAACATATATCTTAAGTCCTTTATTCCTGAGGAGAGGGTTTCACTGGCAATTACCGGATCATTTGGCAATGCCTGTTCAGCGTTCACAGAGTCAGCAGTGTCCATAAGAATCATAGATGAGGTTCCACGTGGTTCGATGTCCTCGTGGAGTACCGGCGGGTCAGGCTTAGCGGTCCCGGCTGTGGGTGGTGGCCCTGCGGCGGCAGGGGGAGAAAGCAGCATTCCGTTCAGAGCTGGAGCAGAAAAACAGGTCCTTCACTTTCGGCGGCTCAGAGGGGAATCAAGCGGATAGTGGAAAACGCCTGGACTGACAGTTGTTTTGTTTTGGTCGTATTGCGTTGTAAATTGCAATGTGTAGAGTATAGAATTGTGAAATTATACAAATGTTAAATCAAATGGTACTGATTGTAGGCAAATGTATATGATTCGAACTGTAAGAAAAAAAAAATTGTGAACTGTTGAGAAAAAGTGATGGAAAATCTGTAAACAAATAATGATGATGTAAAGTGCACTGTATAATATTTTGTAAACCTAGCTTGACTTCTTCTCTGTTCAGGGGGGTGAGAATAGGTGATACTGTAATCACATATTTTGATATGTAACCCTGGGAAAAAAGGAAAGGTGTAATGTAATTGAAATGTATACTATGTTTTGTGATTTATGTTTATAGCTATACCTTTGCACAGACGGAATTGGGATTTTTGGCGCCGTTGGGTTATGTGCTCACTGACATGGATTGTAAATATTCGGAGAATTAATTGCAGCATAAATGTCAAAGTTGAGCTACAAATCTCTGAAAATTTATAGCCCTGTCAGGTGTGGCTCGCGTCGGGCTCCAGTCCTTTGGACCACCCTGGTTTTGGAAGCCCTCTGGTTCTTGTGTTTGAGTGGAGCGCATAAAAAATGAGCGTCGCTTCAAAAACCAATGGTATGAAGCATTTTTGGACCGCCTTTTTTATTGCGTTTTGGGAAGCAGCGAATGGGAATTGGGGGACTTCCTCCCTGTTTTTGTCGTTCCCCTTGTTTTAAAATTCTGGAAGTTTTAGAAATTTGAAAAAAAGCTCAGACGCAATCTGATGTTTGATGGAGAAAGGTCTCCTGGGTTCCTTTGAGTACCTGTGCGAGGAACGCATCCGTGCAACGAAGTAGTCGGCACTTGACGGCACTTGTCGAGCGGCAGTTTCTACAAGTTTCACTGAACCGGCGCATGTTACCTAACCAGGGGTAACAGACTCTAGAGTAGCATATATATTTCTCCAGAAACAGCTTTCTGTTTATTTGCAGCTGTGACAGGGCTTAGTCACAGCTATTTTAGAACGGTTTCGACTATTTTCAGCCAAATCTTCACTACGAAAGTACGTGGACTGAGTCTTGTAGGGGTACCTATCCCGGGCTCCTAAGCAGCAGACAACCTACGAAGTGGAGCTTCTCGTCATTGTTTTTGTGGTTGCAGTGCAACAGAGCTCTGCCTCCAAAACGGCGCGGTGTAGGACCTTTTGCTCCTTTAGCTGCAGTTAAGCCGTGGTAACTGTAATACTGCGTGTACGGAGTATTTGCGGAGCATCAATCCAGGACTCCTAAGCAGCAGACAATCTTTACAAATAAAGTATCTGATCTCCACTCGTTTGGCAAAGGCCTGTACGTAGATCTCACAAGATCCACTGGGATAAAGCCGACGTTAAGAGGAGGAGAAGGAAAGTGGACAGTGTGCCCATCTCCAAAATTATACTTGGCAAAAGTTTTCGTCACCTGATGATACGCAACCGTGTTTCTCAGACTGGTAGTGTTTTCTATGAACTATTCAAATAAATGAACCAAACTTCAATTAATCGTGCCACCCATTCCAACGTGCAGAGGTCAGCTGCAGCACTCAGTGGAGTTCGTATGTGATGAAGGTATGAGAATTATATATTGATTTAAAATGTGTATATGAATGTTTAAGCTTAATTTGTGTGAGCCAATAGTGTAAGGGCAAAGTTATGCTAAATGGGAGATTTGCAAAATTGAATATATATATATATATATATATATATATATATATATATATATATATATATATATATATATATATATTGTGTTCTTAACAAAAAGTAATCAATTACAAGTTGGGATGATAAAAAAAATAAATATGCAAATTAATGCAAAATAAACTGTGCACCCCGAGGTCAAGCTTAGGTAAATTGGGAACTCATTTGTAATTGTGTATTTTGTATTTAATGTTTAATTGAGATTTCATGTGTTCTGTAAATAAATTGTTAGATGGCCACAAAAATGGGAGTGATTATTGATTGAGTAAAACGCAATGTACGTTTGGTCCAATCGGACCCCACTATACTTTAACGCGCTTGAGCCTGGTGGAACTATTTGGTGAGTATCTTTAATGTATTTATGTGTTTAACTTTTATTGTATTTATGTGTAAAATTCACCTCACCACATCGTGCAACTCGACAGACAGACAGACAAAATGACTAAAGTCATAAACACTTTTCAACTATGTTGAAAAGTGTTGAAAATGGAAGTAGACAAATGTGGGTGTGGCCATATACACAAGTTATCCATGTCCAGGCAATTCACAATTGAGACCTGAATATATTTTCAAAATATTGCTAATTTTCGATAATTATATACGAGTGAAATGACATCCGTTCTCCATTCCCAATGAAGTTAAATGAACATTTGTCCGAATTTTGTTGTCCTTTTTTCAAGAAAAATACAATTCATACAATGATGAAATTTTTTGTACGTACTTTAAATTACACTCTGAGATTTGCTGAATCACAATTTCAAGTATTAAAACGAAATGTAAAAGGCCGAAACGCCCATTTTTAAACTGCGCATGCTCACTAAGATTCATACCCATAACAAGTAAACAAGAACTTTTTAATTTCTAATTAAAGCTTATGCATTTGCATGTATTGTGATTTAATTGCATGTATTCTGTGTATTAATTAAGATTTTTCGATTTAAATGTGCTACTTCGAATTCTTTGTTTTCCTGTTTTCTAATATGTTTAATTTAATATTCAATTTCTAAAAACTTATTTGCTTTTTTGTATAAAGATTCTCAAATTTTGAAATTAATATCTTCATACTTGTAATTTTATTTCTAATTTTTTATTAATTTGCAAAAGCTTTAATTTGACTTATTTAACAGGTCATATACTTCGTATGCGCTAATCCATTCAATGCCCTGAAGTTTGCTAATTGAATATAACTTTGCTATTTAGATTCGCTAGTTGCTAGCGAAATTCTACTCATTTAATTTATCAAAAATGACCAATTCGACGAAATAAGGAAACTATATGAAATCCAGGAACCCAGCTGACCAAAGACGGATTTCAGCACTATGGAAGTTCTGTGTTTGGGCGGGTTTCATCTTGCTGGTAAGTGGGTGCCCTTTCCCATTCCTACAGTTTGCTAAAATTTCCTTCGTAATCGTGGGTGTGTGGATCGACGAAATTCTACGTACTTTTTTCTTTAATTTATTAGGTTTAATTGGATATGCTCAACAAGCAATATTTTTGAGTTCGGAAAAGTACGTTAAATGGCTCAACTATTTAACATCAGTTAAAGAATTATTCGAAATGCTCAAATTGCTGATAAAAGCTAAAAATCTGATAAAACGCTGCGTGTAACATTTCATAAAATACTATCCAAACGTTTGCAATCGATTTTGCTTATAAGAAATAACCTTCTGCATCAAAACCAGCAACAAACGTTTCTCACATTCAATAAGACAAATCGACACTTTCCGGTAGAATCAATATCTGCATTCCTCACGTTCGGAGTGTACTGTGGAGAGATGTATGCCGTTATTCCTGATAAAAGCTGTGGAAAACCAACTAGTTCAATTAAACCCATAGTGGTGTAAGATAGTAGCAGGCCGTTTACGTACAGGAAGTCCTGTCACCCGTCCTTTTGTTTTTGTCCAACAAGGGACTATATACAAGCAAGATCAAACCCGCTCAGAGCTTCTGTAATGCTGAAATCCTTCCTTGGCCAGCTGAATCCCTGGTTTTAATATAATCTCTTTATTACATCTACATTACACGTGCAATGTTTCATTCCCATGTTATAGTTTCTTTGGTGAGCTTCGATTTTATTTTGTCATATAATAAAGTAATTAATAATATTGTTATATCTGCTTGACTCGCGTGTGACTGGATATTTTAGAAGTGAAAGTGTCTAGGAAGATAATTCTATACATAGCTTTATGCACCCGTATATAGAGAGTGCTCGGTAAAGTTGCAAATAAGCCAAATAAGTTTTGAACGATGATAGATAGAGCTATAGAAGTAAGGTATCCGTATTAAAAACAACACACCTAGTGATGAAAGTTTGAATTTAGTATTTCTATCTCAGAAACAAGGAGAGGTACCGAAAAAAGTGATTTAGATATTTGTAGACTATTACCACATTAATAGAAAACGTTATTGCATGTAAATCGTAAGCACTATTTAGCAAGATAAAACCCGCTCAGAGCTTTTGTAATGCTAAAATCCTTCCTTGGCCAGCTGAATCCCTGGATTTAATATAATTTCTTTATTACATCTTCATTGCACGTAAATCATAAGCACTATTTACTTAGCATATGCTTAGCATAAAGTATGGTGAATATGCCCATCATGTGTCTTAATACATATTAGCTAGAATAAAAAACTTCTTGTTGCAGGTTTATCATCATTACTAGTGAACGTAGAGCAGTAGGAAAACGTGAGGTATTCTGTCATGCAGTTTCCACAGCGTTTCGTCTAATATCGCCGTATAGTCGTACCATCTCGCAAAAGTCATCATGATATATATATTTTTTTTACATGATGCTCATCAAAGTACAGGCATCTAATAGACGATTATTTGCAAATTTTCTCGCATATTTTATCCGCTGCAGCAAATTTACACTTCACAGCTATGATTTGCATGCAACACTCCCAATAACGTCTAGATCTTTCTATTTAAATTATCTCTATCTGTAAAATATCAATTCTTACTAATTCGATAATGGTCTACAACAGATGTACAATAGATATTTTTGCTGTATATCTCACAATTTCCCTGATGGGAGTGCTAACTTTTATATTTTGCTGCTTGAGGCACTGCCGTCAGTCTTATATAATAGGTTATGGTTCCTTTAATATACCGATGTTTCATTTCCATAGATCTAGCTACAATTGTTGGAATGTTATTTAGTATAATTTCAACATTCTCGAGCACCATCTGCGACAGACTTAACATCCAGTTATTTTATATTTTACCTTACCTCTTATATTTTGTTAGCATATCCTATTTCAGTACAAGCTTTAATTTGTAATGAAATTACAGGATCAAGGCAGATGAGAAAAATCATGCACTGTTTCATAATATATGCCTATGAAACCGGTTTCTTGCATTAACAGTATTCCAATCTCTATTCCGACTCGAAAAAATAATTAACTTCCGGTTATGTTTGCATTATTTGAAACCCATAATTCACCGTCGAAGTTCCATGGAAGGCATTATTTCCTAAAGCGTATTTTTCAACATAACAGACAGTCCTTTAATTTCATAATAGGCTCTAGAGCAATTAAAAGTCTGCAACAATTCTGAATTGTCAGCCATTTTGCATTCCCCCTCCAACTCGAAGTTAATTATAATTTTTACCCTGATATGCTTATTGGTAGGCTGTTACATTGACAGAATTCCTTCGCATTTTTTGTTCTCGATAAGTGCATTGCTGAAAATTCTTTGTACTAATTATAAAAATGCAGCTCATGAAGGAAACCTAAATGACAGAAGGTAGAGCTTAATTGTTACATGTGAATTTAATTTCCATTGCTATTATAGGAAAGAAGAGATAACTATTTCAAAAAATAAATCTAAGATTGGAGCAACAGTTATTTAAGTTTATATTCGAGAGTTCATATAATAATTTATTGTAACAAATATTCATATTAAGAAAGGAGTGTAATTATCAAGAATATACTTGGGAGAAAAGACTTCTACTTCATAAAACTGACATATCTTGAAATGAACGGGGGGGCGGGAGTACGCTCGATAGTTCTAATCGATCCAGTTCTCTCTAATCATATTACTAAAAAGTCATTTAATTGTGGAAATCACCAACAATAAATGATGAAATTACAAATTGAACCATATGTAGACATTTCTTCAGTGTGTGAAATGACCTTGAAGTATATGTAGGAAAAATGAACTTTGTATTCTTGGGACTCATGTAAAAGAGATGTAAGATGTCGCATTGAGAAAAGAAATCATAATATAATTTTTTAATTCCTTTCGAATTATTAATTGCATTTGAAGGACGATGACTGCAAGTCTCAGGCCTCCCGATTCATCCGAAGAAACGAGCTGCTTTTTAGTCGGCCTTATGGGAAAGAGTGTGTTGTCCTTGTGGTTGTCACCTCATTGGATTCCGGCCAAAATTGGGTGGCATTCTTCCAGCCTTCCAGACAGACACCTTACACCATCGAGTAGGTCGGAAGGACTGTGTTGAAAGAAAGAAAATAAGAGTAACAAACCAGAAGTCTAAACCTATCGGGACAGTATTTTCTGTTAAGACTACTGTAACACAATATTTGTATAACATGTTTCCACCCCAATTACAAATGCCAGGAAAGATAATGAACTATCTAAATGCTGCAGAGGGAACCAATGACAACACATGCAAACATAAGCAGTGGTCATCCCCTTCTGCATCAACAACGAATGGTAGATGTGGTAGGAAACCAATGGGGGAAAGAAAAAAGCGCCCCAAAGCCGTATTCCAAAAAGTTCAGTCGACTTCAACTTTTCGAACGAACTAACATCATGTTTCGTGGTTTTGTGAAAAAAGTATATCGAATGTGAGCGATAAAATGGAAGCTTGTTGCAGTTATGAGATGTGCCACAGTTTCGTACATCATTGAGATTGCACGAATAAGTACTTAACACAAAATAGTAGAGGTAAATCAACTTTCAATTTTTCACTAATTAGCACGGAAGGCACACTTTTATCGATTATTCAAATAATGAACGATCAGTTCGTAAGAGTAAATTATATTAACGAGTTCTTAGATATTGAACTAAAAGAACTATTTTGAGTGTCGATTGCTTAAAAGAAACTGTTTTAAAAATATATGTCAATTTTATTATGTGTGTATGTATATGAATTAATGAAATATTGTCAGTGTTATATGTCTTATAATAATAGATTTAAAAATAGTATCATTAATCAAGATTCAATGGATATCTATAACTTAAAATATTAAAATAAATTGATCAATTAAGGCAAGTGTATTTATTTATATGTTGTGCGTTGGTCTCTCCGGTTTGAGAAGCAGGAACTTACATGCTCCACCCATAGCGACGGCATCATAGGTAAGTCCTATAGTTGTAATTTTGATGAGGACAATTTTACCTTCTGACATGATGTCGGCAAATGCTCTGTTTTGACTTATATACTGGTTAGCATCTAATTGAAAAAGCATCTAGTATTTATTAAAGTCGACAAACGTATCTGTTACACGTTTTATTTTCGTAAAAATTCCTTTTTGTTTTAAGAATTATTCAAAAGACTGTCTAATATTTGAATTTTAGAAACGCACTTAAACCAGGTCCAGGAACGCAATTAAACTGCCATTTTGATACATTTCACAGCCATGTAGCCACAAAAGCCACTATCAAGAAAAACTCTGAATCAAAAAATAAATTCCCGTGTTTTACATGGCGTCGCGTCGATACCGATTTATGCGGATGAAGTGTTTTTGCGAAAGCAGTAGTTTATATTTTGAATTTTTGAGAAAATGCTTACGTTGTATTTTTTAGCAGAGAAGGTTAAAGTTAAATTTAAATAAATTGGCTTCATTTATGAACTTTGAAAGAAATGGTTGAACAATGTTTCTGATTAAGTACATTATGTACAATATACATTGCTATGTGTACAACAGGAGCAAAAGTATGAATGACAGTTGAGTAAAGGAGCAAGGAAAAGCTTAATGTTATACAGAGCTCCTACGAAAGGTATTAAACACACAATAAGGAAATTGTTAAGGAGGGTACACGTTAGAACAGCCTATAGTAAAATAATTATACTCGTTGAACAGAAGTTATTACAGCACACCTAGTGGGAAATTTATATTATTAGGATTACGAACTCGGCAAGAAAGGGATGTAGACAACATCACAATTACAATTTGTAGAGTGTTGTCCAATGAGTAGGACTCGACAGAAAAACTCTTACAAAAGACATTTATTTGACACAATGTGATTATTGGTGAATTCCTGTCCTATTCAGGAATGATTCAACAAACGATAGTTACATGAACAGAAATCTAGTTGCAAAGAAGATTGCCACCCCAACCGAGACTCGAATTCTGGATCTCTGAACTGGCCCGCCGACGCTCTATCGTTGAGTTATTGGAACGATATTGCAAGTTCTTATCTTTGAAGTGGACTCTGCATTCTTCACCCCTTGTCAGATGGGTGAGTAACTGAAAATCTGCCTTCTCAGTTCCTTGCTATTTTTACCTCAGGTTAGCCTCCTGCAGCAACTACTTTTACCCAGGTTAGCATCCTGCGCAGTCGTTATCCTTTTATCGCTGTTGCATATTCCAGAGTCCATATAATCCATGCTAATCGAACTAAAGTCACTTTCATACTTTTGACATCTTTGCACTAACCTTCAGGGTTAATTCATTCAGGCGCCATTGAAAAGAACCTTGCCGCCCCAACAGTGACTCGAACCCTGGATTTCCGATTTGGAAAGCCGACGTTCTACCGTTGAGCTTTTGGGACGATATTGTAGGTTCTTATTTTTAAAGTGGACTCTGCTTATTGTATAGCCAATTTAAAATACTCTCTCTCAAAGTCAATGTACATTTAAATTCCAAAATGTATATCTATTACCGCGTCCTGTGACAAGCATTGCATATACCACTGTGTTAGGAACCCTGATGATACAACTTTTTGGCAGGTTTTTATTGCTTTCCGTATACGCCTTTCGTTCATTCCTGGTTTTTAAGCCTACAGACATTGCTTTACAGATTTGTAATTATTGTTTTTCGCCCATCTCACTTTATTATCTAATAGGGAATTCTAACATTTTGCATTATCCCCTAGAGGCGCTACAGTCACTTTTCTATATTAGGGCATGGCCACTTTATCGTTTAAAGACCTAACTTTTACGCTTGTGGATCTTTCTTTAGAAAGTTAAGAGAGTGCATGTCTTTCTCATAATTTTGTATATGGCAATAATTGATTTCGCATCGGAAAAAGAAAGTATAATATACTTTTTTAATTCCATTCAAAACATTAATTGCATTTGAAGGACGATGACTGCAAGTCCCAGGTTGCGCGACTCATCCGAAGAAACGAGGTGCGGTTTAGGCGACCGGATAGGAAAGAGTGTGTTGGCTTTATGATTGCCACCAAATTGGATTCCGGTCAAAATTGGGTGGCTGTCCAAACAGATATCGCACACCATCGAGTAGATCGAAAAGTCTGAGTCGAAAGAAAGAAAATAAGAGTAACAAACCATTAGTTTAAACCTATCGCGACAGAGTAGCCATCAAATTTAAGATCAAGGTAGAGTCGCCATCAAATTTAATTTCATAAGTGTTTCACGACCTAAAATGTTTGAGAAACCCTGTTCCAAATTACAACAAATTTCACTGTACAAAATGAGCTTTACACAAGTCTAAAGATTTTATAAAATCAGTTTTCATCTACAAAATCCGATATCTCTGGAAATCCGACTACGTTAGATTCTGTCCGATTGTGGATACTATAAGTGTTGAAGTCCCAGAACACTCGGATGACCCAAGGGTTTACAGCAACCGTTTGAGTGGCCGGGAGGGGATGCCATAAGTGTGCAAAAATTCAGTCTCCTAGGTCAACAGAGGTTCTGTTAAACAGTTGAAAGATGACTTTCGAGAGCCCAAATTTTTCTGTCAGCAGACAGGGTAAATCGAAAATCTGGCCCCGTTAGTTTTGTACCGTAATGTATATTATAAGTGCGAAAGATTCAATCCTCTACAACAACTGATTGGCTTCTGGAGAGTATGGAAATATTTTTCAAATCACCCATTTTTTCTGCCCGCCCCTTACAGGGGAATATATCTAAAATTGGCTTCGTTAGATACTGTAACGTAATCAAAATTGTAAGCGTAAAATAATTCAGCCTTCTATGTCACCTTAGGACTGGCTCCTGATCGTCTGCAACGTCCAAAACGCTTTCGTATATAGTTAGTTTTACGTGACATTATTTAAAAAGCTCCAAGTTTAAATTTATCTTTATTGTAGATCTCGCAAATGAATATTTGGCTGTGAATAAATAAAACTATTGACATTATGCAGAGAAAACCATGTTCTACCGGCATCTTTTAGTTTTGAACATTCAACAATAGCAACATTTAAGTTCACAGAGGTGCATATACTTTCTTCAATTATCATGTATCTTATATACAAACATAAACATGCACGCACTTAAATATGTTTGATATGCACACACAGAGTGAGATACTAAAATGTCTAAAAATATTATAAATGTGTTCAGGAGGTTTAAAAACACGATTTGCCATCCGAATACTTTGAAAAACTATACTTTCCCTACAGTTGTATGAAAAAATAAGTCTTCGAAATGCTTTCAGTAAGATGTTCAGCAAATATGCTTATTATCGAAAACTCTGAAATTCGCATATTTTCAGAAAATATATATTTTACTAGTAGGGAGATATACAATACAAATGATATGAAAAAATATATGACCCCTTTTTGAATGAATAAGAAGGGTGAGGAAGAATACGTGTAGTACGAGAAAAGAGATTTTCCCTTTAAACAATGTGACTTTCTTCTCAATAACTTTAACAATATATATACAAATATTTTTCACAGTTTCCGAAGAAATAAATGGATTTTAGGTCAGATGATACTTGGACGTTGAGAACATGTTTAGGTCAACTCATCAATCTCCCTACGCTTAAAAAGAAAGAATCACATATTCAGCGGATACATTACAGCGGATACATCAGTAAATATGAGATGTTTTACTTTCTTTTAGTCAATAACTTCGTTGTGAGAGATAACGGTTTATAAGCTTCTTATTCCAGGGATAGTCATATTTTAGAATCTAATTTTGTGACGTTATTTTATGATTATATACGATTAGTGTAGTATATAAAAATAAACAATTTTACAGAAATGAATTGGAAAGTCTATTGATATGGTGAATTACAATTTAACTTATGGATGTTTTAAGGCGAAGCGAGTTCTGAGCGTTGGTTCTTTAACACCGATTCGAATCTGATTCTTAGCTGAAGTTTCTTTAATATAGTAAAATTCAATCGACTCGAATAGAATTTTGTACATAACTTGGACGATTCATGTTTAAAACCATGACGGGGGTTCGAATTTTAAATTTCGATTTATGCACTGACATATCGTAGATTAAAAATCAGAAAATACTAAGTCTATGGAGAAAAATTAATTTAAAAATTTCTGTCGCCAAGCAGTAGTTATTTTATTTGTTTGGTATAATTTGTTCAATTTTACAAGTTACTAGGCTGACTTGTACATTAATTATTTAATATTTTGAATTTCATATTTTGAGTTTTTAACTACTGTCATAAAATAAACGTCTCAGTTAAAAATGTGTAACTAGATACCCTGCTTCTCTTAAGTTTCGGGTTACGAGACACAGTGTTGTCTAGATATTTGACAGACATTAAAATCCAACACACTTTCCTAATTAAGTAACAGCAAACTTAAACATTGTTATTTGTTTAATCACTGAAATGGTTTAAATAATTTCTAAAACTTAGGGAACCTATCAGCATCTTTAGACAAATGTAACGCTCTTAGCGTTCTTTCGAAATATACGGCACTGGCAGCAAGGGAACTCGTTAATATACTAAATTGCAAAGTAATCCTATTTCCATATAATTTGACAGCGCACCTGTTTTAATTTAAATCCAGATTCGTAGTATAATTGACTTTTATCTCACCAAAGATTTTCGAAAAGTTTTGCTTTCATAACAATTTTAATTGCTGCTACAGCAATTATCATCTATCCGGTGATCAAGATCCCTGAAATGTGGATAGCATGCCAGTCAATAATTATTGCTTCACTAGGAACGGGATTTCTGCTAATTTATTGCACAATCCAAGAACATTGCAAATCAAAATTTGAGTATATGAAACAAACTTTGATAGAGAAACGTCCCACTGGTGATAGACAGTCATTGGATTTTGTATGCTTATCGGGTACAAGCGATTAATCATGTAGGAAGATTGCTCATGATATGAAAATAACACTTATAAAATCGAACTCATATTAGGAAATATATTTCATGGAATAAAAAATGTCTTTGATTGAAAAAATATATGTCTTTCTTCACTGGAAATATTAAACAAGAAAGAAAAACGCTTAGAGATTTCTTAAAGAAACAACCATAAAAATAAGCTGAAACATAAGTTATAGGAACTATCAATCGCCTGAACGGAGAAAACATCAAAATCAGAAATTTATGACGCATTAGTAGTAAAGAAAGGAGAGTTCTGCACGGAAGGCTGTGCAATGCTGTGCAAAGCTGTGCAATGGCCGCCATCTTGAATTCCGTAATCCTGGACGGGGGTGTAAAAGGGGGGAAACTGAAAAAAGGTGGGGGTAAAAATTTTTGAGAAACTTTTTGTCGGGTGGCAACGATTTTGTAGTCTTGTACGAGGGGTTGAGGGGGAAATAAATTTTTGGAATGAGATTTTTCTAAGTATGGGAGAAACTATTTTGAGGGTGGCAACGGCTGAGGTTCTGCACAGAAGGCTGTGCAGTGCCGCCAGCGCCCCCTAGCGGTGGAAAGTGGAACTATCAAGATGGAACTTAGAAATATTTTATTTGTTTGGGTTGCCTTAGCAACACCTGTGGGGTAGAAACTTTTTTCAGGTTGGCAACGGTTGAGGTTCTGCACAGAAGGCTGTGCAGTGCCGCCAGCGCCCCCTAGCGGTAGAAAGGAGAAATAAAATTTGGATTTTTTATGATAGTTGAGATTTTTTTTCTTATATTTTTTCGCAAATGTAAGTTTTCTACTTTTTAAAAACCACACT